>OX336395.1:333441785-333911785 GCA_946902985.2 Meconema thalassinum
ACTATGATAGAGAAGGCGCACAAACTTGGTTGGAAAGTGACAGTGACTCAGGTTTTCAAATCTTAGATGATGATGAAATTGTTTCTCTGCTGCAAGAAGTAAGTGGGGAAGATGAAAAGGATGAAAGCCTAGATGGAAAAGATGAAGAAGGACCAAGTCATGGAGAAGCTTTTACTGCATTAGAAACTGCGCTATTGTAGTATAGTTGTACTATGAAATAAACGCATGTTCGCTTATCCAGAAAAATCGTTATCCGGAATGCTTTCGGTCCCAATTAGTCCGGATAAACGATGTTCCACTGTATTTTAATTGGTTAAATACATAGATAAACCCTAAAATGAAGAATTAATGCCAGAAAACACTACAGCACATTGATACCCAAAATTTACAGAAAATTTGAGATATGACTTTTGTCTTTTTGTTTTGCCATATGCACAGGAAACCGGCAACAGTGATCTGTTGTCTTTCGCAGGGACTGAAGCAATATCTGCAACCTCTGGGTAAAAAGAAACTGCTTATCATTTTTGCACTTGTTCTTAAGAATTTTACTTCATAATTCCTATTATATAAATCTCGTTTCACTTCTCCGATGTAAAATCTTGAGTTTCCCTGAAAACTCAACCAGAACGAAGTCACCTTCCTTAGGTTTGCGAGCAAGTTGATGAAATGTTAGGAGCTCGGTTTCTTCATTATCTGATGAGCTGTCTGAAGTAGAAGAATCGTCAACATCACCCATGGAAATGTCTGTAGCTAGGGCTGCCTTCTTGGATTTCAAGTTCCTTTGGCTGAACAAACTCTTCTTGCAGCTCTTTTTTCTTCTGGGGGTGTCAGTTGGAATGAAAGATCTCCCCTTTTCTCTCCTGTAAGTTGACTCTGCCCTCTCCTCAGCTTTTAGGTAGCACCACATATCTTTCTCACTGTCTCACTGTGGCCCACTTGCGACATGTAAAAATATTTTTCAGCTGTATTCTCAAACATAGATGCTATAGCCTAAGTGTAATGGATCTGATGATGATCGCTTGGCGATCGAAACTGGTCATCCTAGTGTATTTATTAATCTCATGTAATTTATTTCAGGATTAGGGCATAACCCAGCTCTTTGGGTACATTCGTGTTGACCGACTGAAAAGCACCAAATTTTTGTTTACTTAGGCAACACTGAAAAATGGCTTCAAACCTCACAATGCATATTATTTCTTGAAACATGTTACACACTGGCCCAAGGTAGAACATGTGTTGTACCTTGGGTTGCTATTCAATGATACGTAACAACATGTTTAAACAATAATTTATTATTATACGGTTTGACTTGAGTAAGAAAAATGTATTTAGCTGTCCTTTTTGACTCACAGTAGCATTATAAATTTTCACTTCACTATACAATCACAAAACTGTCTTATGCAACGAGCCTATAATGGCAATAATTAAGGCACGAGTATGTTTATAAAACGAGCGCAAGTGTCTTAATTACCATTATAGGCGAGTTGCATACGACTGTTTATGTTCGACATTAATTATTATAACTATTTTATGTTCGAACATAAATATTCATAACTATCTGTCGAGATTTCGCCAGTTTTATGTACTGAATAGAGTGCATGAGACGCAGGGAATGCCTTGTATTTGACCATGGCCTCCTCAATTACCCTACTATGACACTAGGCCAGGCAATGAAATTTAAATTAGAAGGCCTTGGAACTCAGCGCAGATGCGTTGCTATCCTCACCTGATTGGTCACACAACCGTTTCTTGAGGTCTGATTGGTGGCAGAAACTGTTTCATAATGAAAAATAGTGTTATAATGACCATCATTATGATACAGTTTTCTGACATATAATAGTCAGGGTCGAACATAAATTTTAAATAAAAGCGAACTTGGAACGTAAAATCGGAGCCTATATGATAGACCATTAAACATCAAGAAACATAGGCTAATAGCAACATCACTTCAAATGTATAATCAACAGAAATTGAAAGTTGCCCTTCAGCAAATGGAGGTGGAAGCTTCCTTTCAATGGCCTCACTCGGAATCACCTTAATGTCATCCTTATTTAAAGTGCCAACCCTCTTGAAATATTTAACTTCATACTCCCCACAAGAACCGACAGTCATGGGGCCAAGCTCTCTGCTGACTGTTGACGCGTGGGTTCGAGCCCCACCGTCGGTCGTCCATGGTTTGCCATTTTCAACTCCAGGCTAATGCTGGGACGGTACCTTCTGACAGGCCACGGCCACTTCCTTCCACATCCTTGCCCAGTTTCATTCACCATCATTCATTTCATCTCTCATTAACTCCTCTCATGAGGTTGGCGTCAGGAAGGGCATCCGGCCGTAAAAATCATCAGCCACAAATACTTCCATCGCATCTCATCCCCGACCCTGTTGGAAAACTGGAATAATAAGGGGTAGACATACATAGCCTTCACTCCCCACAAGAAGCATCACTTAGCACTTGTTGGTAATTTTCTGAGAAAATTATAGCTCTCTCAAGGACTCCTACATCTATTGGGGGCCTAGTTTTTCCACTTTTACTCCTAGGCAAAGGTTCTGTAACCAAGAAAAATGGCTTGATAGACTAAATGGCACAGTGTTGTAGCTTGAATTGACCCAAGGTACAACACAACAACTGACTCATGGTACATCATCATCATCTTGTACAGTTTGCAGCCCCACGCTGGGTCTGTTTAGAACATACACCTCACCACTTAGTCCTTTCTTCCCACCACCTCTCCGCTGTCACTCTGGTCCAGTCCTCGCCTCTACTCCTTTCAGCCATCTATCTCTTGGTCGTTTCTTCTGCATCTGCATCTCATGTATCCTCTTGGGAATCTCCTTCTCTTCCATTCTCTTTAAGTATCCATACCACCTCAGTCTTGAAGTCTCAATCCTACCTTGCAAGGGCTCCTCTTTCACTATTTCCCTGACCTATTCATTCCTCACCCTGTCTCTTCTTGTTACTCCGATCCTACTTCGTAGGAACTTCATTTCACTTGCCTGTATTCTTCTTATGTCTCTTTTCTTCATTATCCACGTTTCTGATGCACAGGTCAGTATCGGGATATAGTAGCTTCTGTATAACACTTCCTTGCTTTTTTGTGGGACATCTTTATTCCACACTAAGCTCCTAATGCTTCTGCCTGTCTGCCACGTTCCATAATCTCTTTGTCATTTCTCCCATTTTCCTCCACTATACTTCCCAAGTACTTGAGACTTTCCACGTTCTTCGGCTGTCCACCTCCAAGTGTTATCCCACCCATTGGTCTGTCCTTTTTCCTGGTCGTTAACAGGATCTCACATTCACTGATGTTGAACTTCCATCCGTACTCTCCCACTGTTTCTTCCCAAGCCTTCAGTTGCTCCTGAATTTCTTCCTCCTCCTCGTTTCCCCAGACCATGAGATCATCTGCCAACACCATTGCGTTCATCTTATCTTCTATCTTTCCTGCTACCCGTGTCATTACCTCGTTCATAACCACAATCGGCATTAATTTTAAAAAGTAGGCTTTCTATGTTTTAGATTAGTCTTGGTCGGCCTTAGCCCGTCATGGGCTGTATAGTGCCAGGGGTTGACTTTTTTTTTAGATCAAAACTAAATAAATGACACTAAAGACAACAGAAAGCAGTGATTGCATATCAGATCATACACAATAAAGTGCATGTTACTCTTCAACAGAAAGTCAATGAAAGTAAGGTACAAGTTTACTTTAAGTCTTGGTAGCTTTGTAAGCACATGTGCTATGGACTAGAGTACAAGCTTCAGCACACACAATGGGATCATTTGAGAATAATCCTATTTAGTTCACACTAATTTCTCACAGATGAAGCCGTAATATTAAAAGACCCAAGGAGCAACAGCTTCCCCTACCGTCACATGTGGATAGGTGAAATATATCGCACCCCCGCTGGAAGACTGCCACAAGTCCAAAAAAATGAATTTTGAAGTATGTGGTACTTATAAATGCCTATGATCAAGTCCGTGTCCTGTAAAACTGCCACAACTCAGATCCTATAAATAGCAATTCTACGGCACTGAATAGAAAACTGCCATAACTGAAAATTATTATTATTATTTTTATTAAGACACATAATTATAATCCAAGCAAGAACTTTGTGTGTTATTGTGTAACTTAGTACTAGACAATGTTAGAAGTTGGTAACACGTTACTTTCACTTTAATTATGTAAATATTTATATTTTCCCATTAGCTCAACATCTTTAAATGCTTCTCCTGAAAATGTATCCTTGCGAAATGAAGATGAATGAAACTGGGCAGGTTCAATTTCAAGTAGTTCCAACTTTGGCTACCTGATGTCACTGACACGCAGCGGCGAACGTTAGAACTTGATAGAGCGTTTCTAGTCAAATAACCTACAAATTTAGCTACGCACTACCAATTGTAGTGGTAAGTTCTTTTACATGCCATAAATCTATGACATGGGTCCGCCGGCTTTACTTCCCCTCCGAAGGAAGGCATACTGAGGGATTTGAACGCTCTTAAAAAATCCAACGACTGTGGCAGGGTTTGAACCCACGATCTTGGGCATAGTAGTTCAGCATGCTACCAATCAAACATTTGTTCATAGATTTATTCAAAGTTTCTTCCAACTTATGTAAAATTTTGTTTGAAAATACAGTAATATTACATTCCTCCTTAAAAATTTCTTAAAAATAACCGGATACATCTTATGGTTCAAAATCACTATGCTAGGAATATTAAGTCAATCATCATGATCATCATCTTCATTTCCCCTTTTCCAGCTGACTCCGGGTGGGGGCAAATAGGGTTCCTCTCCACTTTGTTCTGTCGTTCCACCACTCCTCTTCCGACACGGTGTTCCAATCCAGGTTCCATTTTCTAATGCTATACTTCACCTAGTCCATCCAACGCATTCTTGGTCTTCCTCGTCCTCTCTTCCCTGTCATCCAGCGTTCCAGTGCTCGTCTTGGAAGCCTTACTTCATTCATCCGTTTGACATGTCCAAACCATCTCAACCTGTTTTGCTCCAGTTTGTCATTTAGTTTCTGTACTCCCAGTTCTTTCCTTATATCTTCATTTCCACTCTGTCTCTCCTCATTTTCTGGACCATACTTCTCAGGAATCTCATCTCAGCTGCCTGTACTCTGCTCTCATCCTTCTTAGTCATTGTCCAAGTTTCTGCTGCATATGTCATTATAGGAACACAATATGCTTTGTACATAACTTCCTTAGCCTTGTTCCATACTAGTCCCCGTACCTGTTGGTAGAAAGCACTCGTGAATTGTATTCTTCTGCTAATTTCCAAATCTAGTCTTCCATCTTCAGTCAGTTCACTTCCCAAGTATTTGAAGTGTTTCATCATCATCATCATCATCTTGAGCAGTTTCCAACCGCTGGTCGGGTCTGCTTGGAACATAAGCCTCTCCATCGTTTCCTGTCCATCCACCATCTCTCGTCATTTACTGTGTCCCAGCACACTCCTCTTTCCTCCACACTCTTCTTAACTCCTTTTGTCCATCTGTCCCTTGGTCTTCCCCTTGGCCTCCTTCCCGTCATTTCCATTCCAAACATCTTCTTTGGTATCCTCTCCTCTTGCATCCTCCTCACATGTCCATACCATTGTAGCCTAGATCGCTCTATTCTATTTTGCAATGGTTCCTCTCTTACCATCTCCCTGACTCTCTCATTCCTTACTCTGTCCATTCTTGTCACTCCTACCCTACTACTCTGGAACTTCATCTCCACTGCTCGTATTTTATTCTTGTCCCTTTCCTTCATCACCCATGTTTCTGAACCATATGTCAAAATTGGCACAAAGTAGGTCTTGTAGATGATTCCTTTACATTTTTGTGGTACATCTTTATTCCATATCATCCCCCTAACACTCTTGAAAAATCCATCTGCGCACCTTCCCCTCTCATTTATTTCCATCCTATTGCCTCCCTTTTCATCAATTATGCTTCCCAAGTACTTGAAGCATTTTACTTTCTGCAACTGCTGTCCTCCAAGTGTTATGCCCATATCCAGTCTGTTCTTCTTCCTCGTTGTGATGACCACTTCACTCTTTTGTGCTGAGAACTTCATCCCATATGATAACACTACCTTCTCCCACTCATCTAATTGCTTTTGTACTTCTTCCTCATCCTCTCCCCATACCAGAAGGTCATCAGCAAACAACATTGCCTTCATTTTCCTTTCCCCAATGCTATTTACCACTTTTCGTATGATTTCATCCATCACCACTATAAATAACAGGGGTGAGAGGGCACTTCCCTGTTTCAGACCACTCTCCAGTTGAAACCATTCCGTTCTCTCTCTTCCCACCTTTACACAGCTTTTGCTTCCCTCGTACATTTCTTTCACTCTTGCCACTGTCTCCTTGTTCACTGCTTTTGCTCTCATTGCTTCCCATACCTTGTTTCTATTAATACTATCATATGCTTTCTCAATATCCAAGAAGGTCATCACCAGATCTTTCCCATATTCATAATGGTGTTCTTGTAGCTGTCTTACTGCAAAGATGAGGTCAACTGTTGACCTTCCTGGCCTGAATCCATACTGTTCTTCCCTCAGCCCATCTTCAACTTCTGTCCGAATTCTTCTCTCCAGTACCTTCTCAAATATTTTGGCGCAGTGGCACATGAGTGTAATTCCCCTGTAGTTCTTGCATTCCTTCCTACTTCCCTTTTTAAATATGGGTATTATTATCCCTCTTTTCCAGTCCTCGGTTATTTTCTTCTCCCTCCATATCACTTTCATTACTCGAAAGAGCCACTGTGTTCCTATCACCCCTGCTGCTCTCACCATCTCCACACTCACTTCGTCTATTCCCGGTGCCTTTCCCCCTTTCATCTTCTTTAATGCTTCCTCCACTTCTTTCCATGTCAATTCCTTCTCTGAAATGTCTTGGTCACTGTCTGTTTCTTCCTCCACTATGTCCACTACGCTGGTTTTAGTTGGATTTAGGAGTTCCTTGAAGTATTCTCTCCAGATAACCTTTACTTCTTCCATATTTTCGACCTCCTTTCCATTCCTGTCCACCATTCTGACATTTTCCCCTGTATCTCTTCTCTTTGCCTTTATCATTCCATACAACACTTTCTTACTGCCATCACAGTCCTCCTCCATCATTTCTGTCCATTTCTCCAGCCATTTCTTTTTCTCTTCCTTCACTACTTCTCCTGCTTCTTTCTTCCGCTTTTGGTATTCTTCTCTTGTTCTGTCTGTCCTCTGTTGGAACCATTTCCTGAATGCTTCATTTTTCTTTTTCACTGCTTCCTTAGTTCTGGGGTTCCACCATGGTGTTTCCTTCCACCTTTTCTTTCCACTAGTTCTGCCACACACTACTTCCGCTGCTTCTACCAACACGTCCTTGAACCTATTCCATTCTTCTTCACCTGTTTTCGGATCATCCTTCGGTAATTTGTTCCTCACTAATATCTGGAACTTCTCCTTATTTCCATCCTCCTTCAGCTTCCATGTCCTTATTCTTCTTTCTTGGTTCTCAGTTCTCCTCTTTTCCTTCAGTCCTCTCACCTTGTCGACCAGCAGACGGTGGTCACTGTCCAGGGCTTCTGAAGGTATTACCCTTATATCCGTGATACTCTTCTTTGTCTCCTTCCCGCGTAGAATATAGTCCACCACTGATTTCCTAGTCAAATTCCTGCTGTACCAAGTAATTTTATGGCTCTCTCTCTTCTTGTACCACGTGTTTCCAACCATTAGCCCATTTATCTTGCACAGTTCCAACAATCTCTCTCCTTCCTTATTCCTGTTTCCCCATCCTTCACCACCAATCACTTCCTCAAAACCTCTTCTATCAGTTCCGACATGGGCATTTAGGTCTCCCATGACTATCAGGTCTCTCCCCACTAACTGCTTCTGCAACTCCTCTTCAAACTCGTCCTTCTCGCCTTCTGTGCATCCCACCTGTGGTGCATAGACTTGCAGAATGTCCAGATTTCTACCTTTCACATTGATTCTGGCTCTAATTATTCTATCACTTACCCTCTTTACTTCCTCCCTCAGCCCTTCTCTCACCACCATTCCCACTCCATTTCTCTTCCCCTCCTCATTTCCTATCCAGTATAGCTGCAAGCCATTTCTCAGTTCTTTTCTTCCTTCCCCTCTCCATCTGGTCTCTGCCAGTCCGAGTACATCCAGTTTTCTCCTCTCCATCATATCCACAACCTCCTCCACTCTTCCCGTCAATGTAGTTATATTCAAAGTTCCGATTCGTATTCCATTTCCATAGCCAGGTCTGCTTCCTTTAGATCTGTCCTTTCCGAGGCCCGTTCCCATTTTAAAAGCAGTTTCATATCCACTACTGGCTTGCTAGGCCTAACGTAGCTTCACCATAACCCTGGCAAGGGGCCTGTTTTTGGTCCGCGAGAGGTATTTTATTTCCCTCAAACCCTCCGGACAAGTCCGGCGAGCCCCCCTATCCGCCACCTGGGACGCGCCCGATAGAGGAACAGGCAAACCCCCACGGGTTTCACCACTTCCAATTCCTTATCTCCTACTTTGATTACTCCTTTTCCTTCTTTCTCACCTCTACTCATCACCACTGTTTTACTCTTCTCCACATTTATCTTCAATGCCCATTGCTCAATCTTTTCACTTATTATGTCTTAACTGTTCCTGTACCTCCATCTCATCCTTGCCCCAGAACACATTACCTTCATCTTTGCCCTACTATAGTCTTTCATTGCTGCCTTCATGATGTCATCCATCCCCATTAAGAACAATAAGGGTGATAACACACTTCCTCGCTGTAGTCCAGTATCAATTTTAAACCATTCCGATGTCCCGACTGTAGCAATCCATGCACATTCCATTTATCATGTCTCAGTTCCTTGCCTATCCCCCTATTTGTTAAGCTTTCCCAAGCATTTGTTCTAGGGATGCTCTCATAGGCCTTTTCTAGATCAATAAAAGTCATTACCATATCCTTCCCATATTCCCAACTCTTTTTACTGTCTTGCTTAAATAAACATTACATCATTTAAAAAAATAAAAATTCATTAGTCGCACTGCTTATAAAATACAGTAAAATTGTTGTGATGATGGAAAACCATCCAAAAGGTCAATTGTCCCCATTCTAATGTCCTGTTCTTTAATTTCCATGATTGGGTGGAAACTCATTGGCCTGGATAAAGTTTATTGATGCGTTACAAAAACCAAGGGTGTTGATTGGCCACTACCTAACAATTATTGGTCTAGGCAAGAACCATTGGTTTGGATGAAAATTATTGGAGTTGAGTTTTAGTGGATGGGAGGAAATTGGAAAATGTTATCTCACAACTCTCACAATCAATATCAAACTTAGACTGGAATTTGGCCCACTTTCACATTAACTTGGCGGCTTTTTTTTACGATACCGGATATGAAATATGCGTGGGGTTGGCAATACTGTACTTGTCCCCAAATCAGGCAATGGCAAACTTTTTCCCCATGGATTAGGTCTTCTCCAGTTTTACCAAAAACGGTTCTCATTGTGTCCATACATAACAAATGCTGCTGTATCTTAACTGCTTTAATCAAAGGGTTTAACTACTGAGAGTACTTTACGGGGTTTATTGAGAATTGGTGTGGGTCAATGCCTAAATATGATACACCTTCGGCAACCACAGGGTAACCGCTTTCTGGAAAAATCAGGGAACACAGGGAATTTAAATTGCATAGAATAAACAGGGAAAATATTTGGCACGATGAAAAAATATGTCTTGACCTATGATTGGGTTAATAGTAATGCATCGGTGGCGGTATTATTTAATCTTTCGTGCAAGATTAATTACCCTTAAGATTAAAGATTAAGTACCATAATTTGACCGTTCTGCCATTTCTTCTTTTCGGATGTTCGCCTTTCAGGGTATCCAAGGTTAGAAAAATTGGCTTCGCGAGAAAGAAAATGACTCGGGTGTTTATAACCTTATTCTGTATAAGTTGAGAGTTATTACAACACTCCAGAGCCGCGAAGAAGAGTTCTTACCGATACGAGCACACTACCTTCAATTGAAATACAGGGTCTTTTTATTTGCTTGGCTAGGACATTCTCACTTCGCCATTGACGGCAGAATGCGGTGCTTAAAATCAGTATCATGCATTTTTACTCACTGTGTTTACAGTAGATGCTTAAAATGTTCCTCATCCGCTGCCAAACATAATCGGCATCTCCTTATGAAGCTTCCAGTTACTCCGGTTAATTTAGCTTCAGTAAGGAAATAACGACATTTACGTCTATTTTTATTGTTTACTGAACCTGTACGTTTGCATCTCTTAGCCAGTTGTTTTATTGTCCGATATATAGGAATGGGCGTCCATGGAAATTTTACTCGAAACTTTTGTCTTGTTCTAGTGCACGATTTCCTGCACTTTATGCACGAATTGTGCAGATATACACGTTCACGTAACGAATATTTCACGTAAGGCATTACAGCACTATACACAATCACAATAAAACACTATACAATACGATATGCAGTACACAGTAGCTTTATAAAACACCCAGTTAGCTCGGAGCTCACACGTCTACCGCAACAAGAGCGTGGGAATATGGCCGAAAACCGTGCGCGCCAACCTGTAACACCCGGCGAAGGTTGAGCGGATTCGCCTTGCCAAGCAAAAATAAAGACCCTGTATTACAGACACCGTATCAATTGTAAACTGGCTTTAACTTCACGTCAGTTAGAGGTAAGAGCTCTGGCGTGTTTTCATTTGACTCGCCACTTAATATAGAATAAAGTATAGTTGTGGTGTAACGTGATTCACTGAACAGATGGCGCAAAATCTGAATTGAGTTCACTTATGTTCCTGCACTGTTGACTTGTGTCTGTAAATGATTTGCAGACTGTGAAAGCGTCTTTTTATACGTTGTCGTTAGGGACTATATGTGTTATGTATTTTACATTCTACTGTATAATAAAAAGAAAGAAGTATTTACCGTACATAATTTTTTTGAAAATAAACATAAATAGTATCCTTATAAGAGTATATGTGTTAGTAAAGCAGTCTCCCTGAACCATATTTTATGCAGTATTTTTTGTAATAAATAGTGCGTCTTAACTCTTAAGAATTGTTGAGAATGGTTAACCATAAATCATGTCTTCTCAGGACATCCTCGCAATTGGAAGATACTGGAAGTAGATCGCTATGGTCCAATGAAGAGAACGGGACCCATGGCCAAAACACGGTGCCGGAACTGCAATCAGCTGGGTCACTCCATGAACCGGTGTCCCGACCCGCCCAAGAAGCCCATCTGCTACATGTGTGGGGAGACGGGACATCGGGAGCCGAGATGTCCACAGAAGATCTGTTTAAAGGTTTCACACATTATGCCATTAAAATAGTGATGCCTTAGGCTTTTTCAGGAGCCGACAGAGCAAAAAGTAGACCTCTTTGTTGCCCGCAGGCCAGCCAATATTTGATGTATTGCTCTGATTTGTATTTTGCCACACCGTCTTTGATGGTGTATACGACACTTCCTGATAATCTCTTCTGAATCCTAGTCGCTTACTATCGACCAAAATATTATGTGCACTCGAGTTTGAAGGTTGTTTGTGAAGTAACCAATAGACCTACATAAAATCCAATAAGATCATCATTTTCGTCTATTTTACGTTAGTTCATGTAGGTTTGGAATTTTTAATTTATTTTTTAATATTTTTTATCGCAGTTGGAACACAAAAAGTGCCTATTTTTAAGCATGTTTCAACCATAAAATTTCAGAGAAGCAGATTAGGAACAACAAGAAGGTATAGAGTAAGAAGTGAGAGAGATTGTGGAAGAGAATCCCTTACAAGAGAACATAGAGAAGTCTAGAATGAGTTGGTACGGACATGTTAGGAGAATGCAGGATACCGAGGAGGATGCATGAGATGGAAATGGAGGGTGAGAGACCAAGAGAGAGGTGCATTGTGGGTGTGAAGGAGGAGAGGAGTGGGACAGAGTGAGGAGTGAAAGGTGATTGGAGGATAGAAAACCAAGGAGAGGCTTATGTTCCAAGCAGACCCTACCAGGGGCTGGAAACTGTACAAGATGATGAAAATAATAATAATAATATCGTATGGCCTCAGGTGCCGGGTGCAAGCTTTGTTAATTGACGCCCAGAGGGTAGCTTGCATGTCGAATTTCGTCGTTACTTTGAACGCTATGAAAGTCAAGGAGGTTAGATATCTAAACTCCTTGACACTACAGCGTTTTCAAGTAGAGAATGGAGGAACTTTGTGTTGGCGGAAAATCCCGAGATTAATTTTGCCATTGAACACGGCCTACTGAATTCAAATGGGTTCTTTAACATGCCAACAACATATGACATGAGTATCGTGATTTTTGTCGCCTTCAAAAATCACTTACCACAGCCAGGGGCGAACCTGCAATCTTGGGGTTGGTAGTCCGACACGATAACCACTCACCCACCGTGGCAAGCTAACATGATGATGATTAGCACATACTGAACATCAACCTAGCACGCAGTCAACACAAGATTGATAAGAGATCCAATCATAGGTACACATTGAAATATGTAGCGGCATCGGTGGCATAGTTGGTAGCATGCTGAACTGCTGTGCCCAAGATAGCGGGTTCAAACCCGGCCGAAGTCGTCGGATTTTTTAAGAGCGTTAAAAATCCTTCAGCATGCCTTCCTTTGGAGGGGAAGTAAAGCCGGTGGTCCCATGTCATAGATTTATGGCATGTAAAATATCCTTCCACAGACTAAACTTGTGTGAAGCTAAATTGTTAGGTTAGATTTCATCGGAATGCTCTATCAAAGTTCCAACGTTCGCCACTGGGTATCATTGATATCTGGTAGCGAAAGTTGGAACTACTTGAAATTGAACGGAACTTGTGGCTCACCCTAAGGGTGTCCGCTGGAAGGAGCTACAGACTCAGGCGAGCCAAACATGTCCTCGGACACTCCCGGCACTAAAAGCCATACGATAAATAAAATTGAAATGTGTACATTTCTGTTGTTGTAAGTGTTGTTTATTTGTTTGCCAGTGTGGGCGCCAGTCGTCGCTGTTCACGCTGGGCTGCATGGTGTGCAGCGCTCCCGGATCAGACCCATGTATCTGCACCACCTGTGGGAAGATAGGGCACTACCTGTACCAGTGTCCCACCGCTTGGAGAGGCTTCCACATGGTTGTAAGTCAAACAATACTGGATCGTTATTTGTTTCTTCTTTCTTTGAACTGTGAACCATGGGAAACAGTTCCTTTTTCTTCACCCAGAATTTCTTCATCCTTTCGCTGTGGTTCCTCCCCCTTTCCTCTGACCAGGTGTTCTTGGTCGTTCTACTGGGCCTTTCCTTGAACCCTTTGGTAGGTTAAGCCTGGGCTTAGACACTGGTCTTGTGTAGTTCGCGAACGAACTAGTTCGGAAGAGCGGGTCGCACAGACGAACTACCGAACTAGTTCCCATATCCCTCGCTTGTTAGTTTGTTTGATCCTTTTCCGTTGACAGACTTGTAACAGCGCGAGAGCGGGGGGCTGCTGTAGCTCGTCACGTCCCCACTTACTGCATGACAATGTGCCCCTGGATGCATGATGGGGCTCCTGCACACTTTAGTCACCTTGTTCGCACTGCACTGACGGAGATCTTGCTGGACAGATGGTTGGGCAGAGGAGGACCCGTTCCCTAGCTTGCACGGTCGGTTAGACTTTAATCTGTGGTGTCAGGAACCTTTTTGATATGAGTTCATGTGTTAAACACTTCCCAACAGGCTGTCAATTAATGTGTCACTGTACAATGTTCTTTCATTAATAAAGTGCAAACGAATGATTTTGGGACATATGAGTATATGAACTTCTTTTTCTTGTTTTGGTGTAAGGAACCAGTCCCCACAGTTTGTAAAAGTATTTCCGAAACACCCTGTATACTGTATCATTATTTGCTGCACGCTTGTGCGCTTTCTTAATATTATTTGTTTATTATGTAATTTCACTTTTATCAACATCACCGTATAATTCTTGTATTTTCTCATTGTGAAAAACATGTACGTAACATTGCGCACGGGGGTCTGTTGCGATGTTTCCACTGAAATGGCTGATGTTAAACTGGTATAAGGTGTCCCTTGCGTAAGATTCCGCCAATAGCAGTTGGGCCTTTTTCAACATCGGCGAACTGGGGCTAGTAGCGCTTCGTACGGCGGCTTATTGAATCGCGTCATTCCGAAGCCAACTCACGGAAGCGACAGGTCCACACAAGTTTCACGCCACTGGAGTGGCGTTGAACGTGATCGCTGTTTAGCGTGCGTTGAGTCATAGCTGCAGTCAGAGAGACTGTAGACCGGCTGGCGGGCCACCTGTAGCGTAGCGTGAGTCATAGGCCTACGCACAGAAGGAAAGACAAGAGACTTACGGTCACTGCAGGTTAGCAACCGAGCTCGCGTACCATTGAAATACGGCAGCGTGTGTAACGAACTGGCGCACAAATACAATGTGCTGTGTCATCATCATCATCATCATTTCCCCTTATCCAGCTCCTGCCGGGTCGGGGTATTAATGGCACTTCTCCACTTTCCTCTTTCCTTCCACCATTCTTCTTCCACGATCTTGTCCCAGTCCAGATTTCTTTTTCTCACGCTGTTCTTCACTGAATCAATCCACCTTGTTCTAGGTCTTCCCCTTGCTCTCTTACCCTTGCACTTCGCCTCCAGCATCTGTCTTGGTATTCTATTTTCCTCCATCCTCTTTACATGTCCAAACCACCTTAGTTTATTCTTCTCAATTCTCTCATTTAGTTTTCCCATCCCAACTTCCTTCCTAACATCTTCATTCCTCACTCTGTCTTTCCTTGTCTTACCTATCATACTTCTTAGGAATTTCATTTCACTGGCTTGGATTCTACTCTCTTGCCTGCTCGTCAGGGTCCAAGTCTCAGCTGCATACGTTAATATGGGTACATAGTACATTTTATACATTACCTCCTTGCTTTTCCTTGGTACTTCCTTATCCCAAACAAGTTTTCTTACACTTTGATAGAATGCATTGCTCTGCTGTACCCTCCTGCCAATCTCCATGTCCAACCTACCAGTTTGCATCAATTCACTTCCTAGGTATTTGAACGTGTCCACAATTTCCAAACTCTGACTTCCAATTTTCACAATGCCCTTTCCTTGTCTTTCCCCTCTTGTCATCACCATGGTCTTGCTTTTCTCTATACTGATTTTCAGGCCATACTTCTGAATATTTTCGTTCAGTGCATCTAGTTGTTTTTGCACTTCTTCGGTGTTCCTTCCCCAGACCACAATATCGTCTGCAAATAACAGTAACTTCATTTCTTTATGTCCATATGCTTCCTTTGTTTCCTTTACAATTTCATCCATCACCATTATGAACAAGAGAGGTGACAGCACACTCCCCTGTCTTAGTCCAGTCTTGTTCCTAAACCAATCTGTCTTTCCAACAGGGGTCAGAACCCTGCTAACACAGTTGTACATTGCTTGCACCATTTCCAACATTTCTCTTCCCAGTCTCTTCTTAACCATGGTTTCCCATACCCTCTCTCTGAGGACACTATCATATGCCTTTTCTAGATCTATGAAAGTCATGATCAAATCCTCTCCATATTCCCAGTTCTTTTCCATCACCTGCCTCAAGCTAAAGATTGGGTCCACTGTGGATCTTCCACTCCTGAAGCCATACTGTTCCTCTTGCAACTCTCCTTCCACCTTTCTTCTCATTCTTCTTTCTAATATCCTTTCCAGTATTTTTACTATCTGTGATATGAGGGTGATCCCTCTATAGTTATCACACACTTTCTTGTCCCCTTTCTTAAACACTGGTATTATTAGCCCTTTCACCCAGTCTTCTGGTACACATTTCCGTTTCCACACACACTTTAGCAGTCGATACAGCCATTGCATACCAACAGGTCCAGCAGCCTTTATCATTTCTACACTGATCTCATCCACCCCTGTTGCTTTTCCCATCTTCATCTTCTGTACTGCTAATTCTACCTCCAGCATTGTTATATCATCTTCCGTTATAGAGTCGTCAGGCTGTGTCACTTCGATTTCACCAGTACAATTGCTCACGTTCAATAGCTTATCGAAATACTCCTTCCATCGTCCCTTTATCTCTTCCGGGTGTGTTAACAACTCTCCATCTTCCTTTTTCACCAGCTTTGTAGTAACCCTTTCTTTCCTCTTACTTCTTAGAAGCCCATACAGCATCCTTTTACTGCCACTTACATCTGTTTCCATTCTTCGTGTAAATTCTTCCCAACTTTTCTTCTTTTCTTCTCCTACCACTTTCTTACACCTCCGTTTGCTGTCGTGATACTTCCTTTTGCTTTCTTCTGTTTGATCTCGGTTCCATTCTTTCCATGCAGACTTCTTTTCTTTCACTGCTTTCCTCACTTCCTCATTCCACCACGGTGTCTCCTTCTCTTTCACTCTTGTTG
Organism: Meconema thalassinum; assembly: GCA_946902985.2. Taxonomy (NCBI): domain Eukaryota; kingdom Metazoa; phylum Arthropoda; class Insecta; order Orthoptera; family Tettigoniidae; genus Meconema; species Meconema thalassinum. Next base: position 333,458,167 of record OX336395.1, read on the forward strand.
ACGTCCTACCACAAGCACTCTCTGCTGCACCAGCAAATGCCTTTTTAAAGTGGGACCATTCCTCTTCTACATGTGTACTCCACGAAATGCTCTTCTTTTTCTTCTATGTGCCCTGCCCAGTCTCCCGGACGTTGGCGATCAATATGGATACTGTTTGTCTATCTTCAGCAGAGCGGTAGAACTGTTCAATAGATCCTGTTCCAGTCCGATCTTGAAGGTTCCGAAGACAAGACGTCCTTCTCCTTCCCGCTCTTCGTTGCCCATCAATTTTGCCCTTTAAAATGAGATGTAATATTATATATTTTTCACCACGTAACACATGACCCAGGTATGCAATGTTCGTGCATTTGATGGTGGTCAGTAGCCCTCGTTTAGAATTTGCCCTCTGCTGTATCCAGTATCCAAGAGACTTTCAGCATCCTTCTATGAAACCACATTTCCAGAGCTTCGAGCCTCTTAATGATAGTCCAGGCTTCCACTCCATAAAGCAAAATGGACCAAACAAAACATTTTACAATACGCTGTCTTAGTTTTAAATTTAAGGCATCATCGCACAATAAAGGTGTAAAGTTGATCTTGCCATTTCTATACGGGTCTTAATTTCAAGGTCTGGATTCAAATCCTCTGACAACCAACAACCAAGGTACTTAATTTAATGTTTATCGACTTGTTGGATTTGTTGTCCTTTCAGTGTCGGAATTACTTTGTCTCTTCTTCGACTGAAAACCATAAGTTTTGTTTTCTTGGTGTTGATCGTCAGACCCATTTCTTCTCCAACTATATTAAGCTTATCAATGTACAGTTGTAGACTTTCAATACTACTGGCAAGAAGTACTGTGTCATCAGCATATCTAAGTGTGCGTATTAATTCCCCATTGACCTTGATTTCCACTTCTGTATCTTCTACTGCCCGAAAAACGGCTTCTGAATAGATGTTGTATAATAATGTTATGAACCACATTTTTATTCGAAAGGTAGGGGTGCGACAATTATGCGAGGAACTACGGTACTTATCCTCCCACAATTGGTGCAAATACCATGGCTGGTCCAAATCCTATTGAGTACAGTCGGTTTTCCTGCGTAGATCAAAACCAGGTATAGGGCTCTTGTTATTAAGAACAGATGACCGGCCCCGTAGTGTTGGGGTAGCGCGCCTGCCTCTCACCTGGAGGCCACACGTTCGATTCCCGGCTCTGTCAGGGATTTTAGAAACTGGCGTGAGGGCTACAACAGGGTGCACTCAGCCTCGTGAGGATAATTGAGTAGCTGTCTGACAGTGAGCCAGCGCCCCGGTCACGAAAACCAAGATTAACGGCCGAGGGTACCCAATGTGCTGATGACGCATCACCCCAGTATACCTACCAACTCCCGATTTAGGCGGAAGACTCCCGAATTTACGCCATTTGTCCCGCCCTCCCGCTTAACGTATTAAATCTCCTGATTTTTTAAAACTCTCGCGTATAATTTCGGACCTAAAGTGCGAGATGACAAACTTAAGTCATCCATCGAACAGGTCGATTTTACGTGTGTTTCAAAGCGCAGTTTCACTTCGTATCGATAATTTAATAATTACTCGTACAGCTTAGTTGGATTTGAATCTCTCTTTGTTTGAAATAGTCGTTGGTTAATTCAGCGTGTGGTTTCATAATAGCCAGTGGGTGAGAGGTAGTTGTAGGCTGCGGAATATTGTATCTGTTTAACACGTGAAATTATTTGTGTATAACTTAGATGATGCATTAATATGCCGGTAGGCTATTGTAATTTTTTGGAGTGATTTTGTCTGTTCCTCGGGAATAGGCTATGTCGAAGAAAAATGATTAGACATCGATAGTCTTCAAAATCTCCCGATTTTTCAGTTGGAAAGGTTGGCAGGTATGCCCCAATATCTGCAGGCCAAATGGCTGGGCAGCGGTCGCTTGGTAGGCCTAGACTCTTCATGGGCTGTAGTGACAAGGGGTTATTTTCTTTAAGAACAGATGAGACTTGAGAGCTGACACTAAAAGTCTAATCTTCCATCCACTAGGCATTCTGGTTGAAATTGCTTTCTATGAGACTCTGAGTATAATTGATTGGTGGATGTTTTGATTTCAGCCACGTCCTATGGAAGCCAAGGATATCATCGTGAATAGGCATTACCGAGTTCCCTCCGATTTTCTTGTACTCCCGAATCAGAGCAGCAATTCTGCAAGACTAAGCCTATAGCAGCGCTTGCACTCCCAAGTTTTACCACATAGTTTCTGTAAGATGTTGTTTCAGCAGCTGTAATGAATGGAAGGTGGTGCATTCAATGGGGATTAAATACAGGCAATTGGCAGACTACCTGAGCCGTGGTAAATACTATTAAGAATGCATTGCTATCGGCACTGTTTAACTGTAAGCTTTCACTGGGCGGGAATCATCATCATCATCATCAAGTTTCCACTCCAGTTTCCCGGGTGTGGTTTACGAGCGCTCTCCATTTTGGTTGATTCATGTACCACTGCTCCTTCAAGACTTCATCCCAGTCAATTTCCTTGGATGTGATATCTTCCTTCACTTGGTCCAGCCATCTCCTCCTAAGTCTTCCAACAGGTCTCTTTCCAGTAATCTCAGTCGGTAACCATTGTTTTGCAATTCTTCCTTCTGTCATACGTTTGACGTGACCAAACCATCGCAAATGTGCCCTAGATATGGTCTCCTTCAGGGACTGATTTATTCCAGCTTGTTCTCTTATCTTCTGATTTCTTACTTTGTCTTTCCTAGTTTTTTGAAGCATGCTTCTTAGACACTTCATTTCTGAAGCCTGAAGTCTGTTGTCATCTTTTTTGGTAGTTGTGCATGTTTCCAACCCATAAGTCAATATAGGGACAAAGTATGTTCGAAACAGAGTTTGTTTTGATCTTAGTGGCACTTGCTTATTCCAGAGTAGATATCGAACTTGCTGATACAATTGACTTGATTTCTGAATGTGGTTATTTAATTCAAGCTGTATTCTGTTGTCACTTGATATTAAGCATTCAAGGTACTGATACTGGTTTACTGTTTCCAATTGTACGCCCTCCAGCATTATATTATCTTTACTTCTCTGTCTGTTAACAGACATTGCAGCACTTACTTTCAGTCCATATTTTTTCAAATGATCATTCCAGACGTTCAGCCTTTCCTGGACTTCCAGCTCACTGTTTCCCCAGACCTGCAAAAGCAAATGCTTGAAGATCCATATTGGTGCTCTGCTTCACTTCCTTTATGATTCCATCCATGATGCTGATGAATAGTAATGTTGCTCTCCTCTAGATGTCTGGAACCAATCTGAATATCCATTTCCTACTTGAACACAGCTGTAGCAGTCATCGTAAAGCATTTTTACTTTCTGAATGAGTTCCATAGTCACATTCTTCGATGTCTAGAAACACAAATGTCAAATTATGATCTTTCTCCCAGTGCTTTTCCAATATTTTCAGTGCGAATATGAGGTCTATAGTTGATCTCTTTCCTAAATCCATATTGTTCTTCTTGCAGTTGGGGTTCAATAATTTTCCTTAATCTTTTCTCAAGAATCTTCTCAAATATCTTATTTAATTAGCACAGAACAGAAGTTAGTTATTGAGGTTTTATGGGGCGGAACTTCGAGGTCATCTGCCCCTACAGAACAGAGGAAGATTGTTTTTTAATTGTACACTTATTCCGTCAAGTGCATAATTCGTGGCCAGATAATAATGTATATGAAATAATATTTTCTTGCACATTGTGAAGTGAAGATGACACTGAAAAGCACCATATTTCCCCCCATATCATCGCTAGCACATTTTTATTCGTGCGTCGGTCGGTTGCACAAGCCTGCCATGACCTTGTCAGAAGATAGGAGTCCCTGAGTGCTATGACCACGCGATGCGAGCTTACCACATTGGTATTCATGCCGTGAGCTTATAACCTGGCATGGCCTTGCCATAAGAAAAGAGCATGTCTCTCTGTCTGCTACGCGAGTAGACAGCACCAGTCCAGGGGAGTGAAACCTGTATGGACTATTGCTTCTGCAAGTTGGCCTCGGAATGACTGGATTCAATAAGCCACCGTACGAAATGCTGCTAGCCCGAGTTCGCCCAGGTGAAAAAAGGCCAGGCTGTTTTGGGAAGCATGCAGCAAATAATGATATTTTTAAACAAATATTATGGTTTTTCTTTTTTGAACTTTAATATTCTTTGCATAATAGTCGCATCGCTTTTCTTCCATGAATATTAGGCTAAATATCGTATATGCGACGATTATGCGAGTAAATATGGTAATACCGAGGTCTACCCTCTTACCATCTATTGGGATTTTTGTTCCCTAGTCAGTTCAGCCCATGTTCTGAGTTTCCGAAGTAACTATCTCTGATCGATCTGATCAACATCAAAGCAATTTAGCGGACCTGTGTGAGAAATCTCGCATGTTCATAAACCAGTCTTTCCCCAATAGGTTTATAATGAGAGACTAAAGGAGAAAGGTTATGTTTTTATTTGAACCAAATGATTATAGAACACTATTTACATTTCAGTAAGAATTCCATGTTCTACGTTCCTTAACTTAAGAAGGCAATCACTGAAAATTGGATCATCATAACACTCACCGGTTATTCCATATTTATGAAATTATGCGATTTGAGTTTACTGTTTCTGAAATCCATGCAAAATCATCATCATCATCTTGTACAGTTTCCAGCCCCAGGCTGGGTCTGTTTGGAACATAAGCAAAATCCATGCAAAATGATAAAGTAAATACCTCAGAATTTTAAAATGACATAAAACAGGCATCACAGTGGCTAAAATGTGAAGTGGACAGCAATTATGGAGCATATTTTCCTACAGCAATGGTATCTGCAAATCACACCCTTCGTACATTCTTTTAAGAAATTATAGATATTTATGAAATCAGAGTGCAATTCGTCACTGCTAACGTCTATTCTCTTTCATTTGAAGGCTCATTTGTCACGATCGGCCGCTCCTGAGGGCCGCAGGACTGATTTATCCTTGGTATGAATAATCAGACTATCAATTCAGCTACTGGTGCAGTGGTTAGGGGTTTGTCATTCCTTCATAGGTATATCAGAGCGAAGTTAGTTTTCTGGGAATATCACAGACACTGTTAATTTAAGGGCCTTTAAATGTGGTTTTCGGAGACCTTTTATAGTCGGACGATAAAGACCTTTCGTACCACACTCAAACGTGAAAATTGCGTGAAAAAATTCTAGAGTGCCCCTTGACCCCCTTAAGCGCATTATACTGTTTGTATTGATGAATTTTACAGCTTAATTTGGTTCCGTGATAACCTGATAGCTAGAGGTGTTAGAAAGTGTTGTTATTTTTTTGAAGATTTGTTGATTTAAAATTCAAAAGGTGGTGTTTTGTGTTTTTATTATTTTTTCGGGGGATGACATGTTAACATTTGGAAAGCGATAAGGTTTGTACAATAAGTGCATTTAAAAATATAAACAATTAATAAAACAAAGTAAAAAACAAAACAGCAGGGTAAAACGTTAAACATGGCTATGGAAGAATGAGATAATACTTATATGGAATTATTTTACATTCACCATCTCGAAACACATTTCAGCGAATACCTTTTTCAGTTTTATCCAAATACTGCGGTGAAATCACTGGAAGTAGATCATGGTTAAAGTCTCAGCCTCCTATCACTTACTATGAGACTGTATTTCGAAAATGACCTTTCAGAATCCACATTTGAACAAGGATACCACACACACTTTAATGCAGCTGTTGCATAGTCTCGGTGAGCAGGCCTTAATCCCATGAGGATCTCTGGAACATTCACATTATCTTCATGACGCAGTTGGTTCTTGATTGCAGTCAGGTAAATGCTGTGAGCCTCTAAAAACTGTTGAGACTCCATCTTCGTAAGAAATGGGGCATTCTTCTTAAATTGGAGCAGTTCTGTGGGAGATACGTTCTTAGGTGCATGCCGAGGATCAAACAATGACCCGATGGCTTCTACAGTCTTCCTGGCTGGATCCGTGGTCCTTAAAGTCCTGACTTTCACTAGAGCTGACTGGGCAACACACGTAAGCTTGGACTTAACCTTTATCTGCATCTTTTGAGGAAGCTGTTCCAAGTTCTGGAGGATCGTATGATTGAACATTCCACCATCGCCTAATAGCTTGAGCTTCACCTCGAGGTCATCTAGCTTCCCAGCCAGTAAGTGAATTGTTGGGTACTTAGATCCCTCCAAGAAATTAAGCAAGTCCATAAGAGAGGCACCAACAACAGAAACATACAATGCTTGTAATTGTATAAATTGTATTGTTGAAGTCGATGCTTGTTGGAAAAATTTGACCCCAGAATTTGAATCTTCCAATGTTTTGAAAAATTCTACCAGATCTTCCACATGCGTGGCCATATACATTGCAGCCTTAAACCATCAATTCCATCTTGTACATACAGGCATTGGGAAAGCTAGAATTTCATTCTCTTTTTCTGTGTTTTCATATTTCTCCCTTAGAAATGCAACGTAATTGCTTTTTCTTTTTCGCGTATTTAAAAAGGCATTCTTTGTCTTTACTATAGACATGTTCAATTCGTCCAGCTCGTTTTCAAATACGCAGCCGATAAGATTGACTTTATGAGCCCAGCACTGGACATGACTTAATTCTTCAATCAATCCTTGAAGAGTAGTTACACATTTTGTCATGTAGCGTGCTGAGTCCGTAACTACTGCCACTACACGCTCCCGTTCAATTTCATAGGAATTCAAGGTGTCTAATATCGCATTGGAGCAATTTACGGTATTGGCAGAATCTAGAACAACAGAGGCAGCCAGATGGGTGTTCATTTCAGTTGATGGTACTGATGGACGAAAAAGAATGTTGAAAACACACCTACCATTCTTGTCAGTTGTTTCGTCACATAGCAGAAACACGTCTTTCTTTTTTATATCTTCCCTAATTTCTTCCCTCCTTCTTTCGCCAATCATGGGGATGTATTTCTGACGAATCTGATTTGCTGATGGTAAATCTCCACTTCCGCGAACGTACTTATTAAACCAAGTACAGATAGCAGGATTGTCTAGTTTCTCTACTGGTATATTAGCTTTCACAAACGCAGTAGTAGTGTCCAAAATAAACTCTTCTTTCATATCCTTCACACGACTAGCATTTGATAATGTTTCTTTCAAGGTGGCCACTCTAGGAACACTAACTTCAAGACGCGAATTTTCTCGGCGTTTTGAATGCTTCTCCGATTTGCAATGTTTGTCTAATGCATCTTTCCTGCGATAATCTAACCGACAATCACAATATTTGCACATAAGAATGCCAACAGAAATTATAAATCCTTCATTCTTATATTCTTTAAGTCTGTCTGTGGCAGAAACAGCTACCTTCGGCATTTTTAAACTCAACTGAGAGATGCCCAGTAACAAACACTGTTATCACATGGTTGACTGTAGTCACACGTCAGTATAAATTCGTAACCACACGCAAAATTTATTTCTGAATTCGTGTCATAATATTTAAATTACGTCGCGTCTCATCTTCCTGTACTGCTAAGTTCGGAACTAATACGACGAACACGTGGTCGCCAACTGATTCACGCAAATAACACACTAGCTTCGATGATAACCCACAATTTGCGCACTTTTTAATAAATTATATAGAATTCTCTACTATAATTTACACTCGCTACCGATGTAACAGGAGGCAAACGTAGTTTACATTATGAACAACTATCACATAACCTTTTGGAGGTAGTCGGCCAAACTATTCACGCCGCGATATAACAGCTGTTTACCACAGCGCTAAAATCCAACGAGTAACGAGAATATCGACAGTATATCGTAATATGGCGTATCTCGTAGTATTACCCCTCGCGAAGCTATACAATCGATCATTCTCTCGAATTGAACACCAACCAAATTCGATTATCGGCTTGTGGACAAAAAATGTTCGGATTGGTGTGGGGAAAAAATATGAAAATTTGTTTTTATTTCGCAGATTGTGGTATTTGTGGTGTTATTCACAAAATTTGCGTTATTTCGCGATTTAATTTCACTCTTGGGCGGCACGAAACATGTAAATACGTGAAAATAAAACATCCTAACCGCTAAATATGACTTTTCGTTTTATCGCGAATCAACAAAAACTAACACCTCTACTTATAACCGTCTGGAAACGTTCACACTAATGTAATAATTGGAATTGCATTGCGTCTTACAGAAATAGGTTCTGTTACCATGGTTACCGTGTTGCATTCTTTCATTGTAAATGTACATGTTTTAAGGTATGTATTTAATTGTGAGGCATTTAAAGAGTAAGTGAGAGCGTTTCGCTTACGCATTGGGTTATGCTGAACCTGTAGGTACCCCATATGTGTAGGTTGGTGTTAATGGGACCTTATTAGAATAATATAGGGAGGGATGATGATGATTTGAAATTGTCCAAGTTTCTCAATTTATTTTGCCTCAAGAGTACCCACCATCTCACCATGATGCTGGCTGATTACTTGCCTATGCCAATGTACTACCGTATATACCCGAATACCCCCGCCCCCGAATAATCCCCGCACCCTCATTTTTCAATGGAAATTTAAAAAAAAAAACTTCTATTTTTTATTTTTGTCACTTTGAAACAAATTTATGCTATTAATACTGTACTACATATTATTAAATAAAACACAAGAAGGTACACAATCATTTCTTAATAACCTAAACCTAAAGTATAAATTTTAGCTGGAAGCAGCACGTCAGAATGTCATGGAGAGGCATCCAGCACATTGCAGTGTGAGTTACCGGAAGAATCTTATTATATTCAGCAGAAATGCGGGCAGAAAAAAAAAATGCACTGATGAGTTAATTTTATGCACCCTTACCTCTATTCATCACCGCCGTCACTTTCAGTATTGCTGGCTGAAGAGGAGTTGTCATCACCACCATCGCCATCTTCCCATAGCATCTAGTCTTCAGTTCCGTCGAGGGAATTCGAAATGCCACATTTCTTGAAACTTTTCTCCACCAGCGGTAGCGGAATGGAGTCCCAGGCACCTTTCACCCACTCACAAATAAGTTTCACATCAGGACGCCTTAATTTGCCACTAGGTGTAAGTTCGTACTTTTCCTCTGCCATCCATCACGTATACCGATGTTTCATAGCCACTTTAAAAGGCCGATTGACACACGCATCCAATGGCTGGAGAACAGATGTTAGACCCCCAGGAATTATCACCAAGTCTGTTTTCCCCCCACTCAGAAGATTTTTCACGTCGTCCGTTGTGTGTCCGCGGAAGCTGTCTAAGACAAGCATATTTTTCACGTTCAGTTATGCTCCAGGGCGACGTTGCCACACTCGCTTAATCCAATCCACTACAAGGCCGCTATCCATCCACCCGTTCTGATTTGCCGTCACAATTACGCCATTCACAGTGATTTTCGGGACTGTCTTGCGTTTAAAGATAATATAGGGGGGCAGCTTTCTACCATCGGCAGTTATTGCCAGCATAACTGTGCACCTCTGTTTTTCACAGCCACCAGTTCTCACTACAACGCTGGATTCACCTTTCTTTTTGACTGTGTAGTCTATTGACATTTCAAAATAAACGGGTGTTTGGTCTGCCTTTCCAATTTGCGATAGTAAATAGGAATTCTTCCGGCTCAAACCAATCACATATCTTTGAAAGAAAGTACGAAAATGTGGACATAAAAGTTCTGGAGTGGGTTCGAGAGACAAGAGACAATGGTCACGCTGTCGTCGGCGGCGGCTGTAACTCGATTCCGAGTAAACATACTTCTTCCTGCATAGAGCTTTTCAGACCAGCCTGTGGATGTGCTTCTGATGACTAAACAGGCCAATCCTGGCACAAAACATGCGCCCACATAAATTGCACTCAATGGTCGGGGGAGGGCGGGGTTGCAATTGACGAAGCTTTCTTGCTTGTCGCTTGGCCTCTTCATGTCTGCGACGTTCTTCTTCAAAGAAGTTGACAGCCGTCGATGTAGTGTTCCGCCACAGTAAACGGTCCGCAGCAGATGTTTCCCATGAGTGGATGTCTATACCAGTCGTCGTCATGATGTGTTTTAACTGGTCTTTAAAACGCTTCAAAGGGGCCCCATGAGGTCTAGTGCCGGAGCAAAGCTCACCATAAAGGAATTGACGTGGAAGCCTGGTATCACTCATATGGTGAACATGGCCTAACCATCTCAGTTGATGAGCGATGATAGTTGTCTCAATGCTATCGAGATGCGCTCTCTCGAGAACTGCAGTGTTGGTCACGTAGTCCTCCCACTTGTATATTCAAGATGTATCTCATCTTTTGTTGGTGGAAACTCTCAAGTTTCTTGATATCACGGCGATAGAGTGTCCAAGTTTCACAGCCATACAGTAGCGTTGAGATGACAGCTTTGTACACCATGAGTTTGGTATGCATCTTTAGGTCTTTATTCATGAAGACTCTGTGCATTAAACGGCCAAATGCTGCATGGGCAGCCCCAAATCACGAAATAATGCCGCGTAACATGCAACACTGTGTAACCTTGAACTCGGCGCTCGCTCCCTCGCTCGCCGAAGGGCTGTGACCAGTCAGCTGTGATGATCCAAGAGAGTGGCTATTTAAATGGGCTATTATCACTTATTTCGTAAATAAAGTATCGGTTAAAATAACTATTTTGTGCTTTGATTTAAAGACGCTTGGTGTTCCTTTATACCACGCCATCCTAATCTATATCAAGGGAAATCTTTGAAGCCAAAAATTCAATAAATAAATAAATAACAAGGCGGGTGTTTTGCGAGTAAATACGGTATACCCGAACAAGCACTCCCACCATCTAGCGGATACTCGCAGCACCCTATATCGCGCGCGGTGGGCAATTTAAATCTTTAAAATTTGTATGACTCAAATATTACCCGCACCCCGATTTTTCACGTCCGATTTTGAATAAAAATGTATATTTGGGTATATACGGTATGTAGTGCTTGTGGCAGTGGCCTTCACGGCGAAATACTGGCAACTTGAGATTCCTTCTTTGTTAACCCTACAGGTGCAGGTAGTGCCAGGTGGATAATGTAGAAAATTACTTGTTGGAATAATAATTTTTTGTCGCTTTTAATGGGCACATTTTTATGAATGATACTGCATTTTAAAGAGGAAGGTTTGCGCATTATTTGCAACATAAATACAAGATATATATTTCTAAACATTTTGACTGAAGTCTTCTTTTTTGTGAAAAATGTTGCCTAGTAAGTAAATACTTTTGGAATATACAATTTGTTGAAAATATCATGAACTAACATCACACAATGTTTCAGGCTTCCAAGTCTGTACCTGTGTCAATTAATAACACGATTGAGGCGTACCTGCAGTGGTATATCTTCATCATCAGGGTGTTCAAATGTTTGTACATACCTAAATCCACTTCCTTGGGCATCCCTAGAATCATGTATGCTGTTATCTTCCTCAGAATCACTGCTATTAATTTACCTTCTTGCACATCACTAAAATCACTCTCATCCTCCATTAAACTACTTATTCTCCCAAGATCTCCTGCAATGTTTCCATTTTGGTCAGCCTTATTTGTTAACAATGACCAAATGGCCCATGCATCTTCAACGAATAAATAAAACAGAAATACGTATCCTACTAGAGTCATCGTCGGCCGATACTCGTATCAGAGTTTACGCTTCTCGCCTGCAGTTCCATAATCCTTAGTCCAGACGATGAAGATGGCTTATCAGGCCAATTCTTGCATAGAACATGCGACCACATATGTTGCATCCCATGGAGGGTGGAGGACGTGGTAGTGTTAGACGTATCTTCTTCCTCTGGCGAATTTACTCTTCCTGTCTTCGACATTCCTGCTCAAACTGTGCAACAGCAGCTGAGGTGGTAGCACACTAGCGAGGGCGATCCAGTGCAAGAGTATGCCAAGTATTTGGGTTTATCTCTACTCTCTTCATGGTCTGCTTGAGTTGGTCTTTATATCGTTTTAAAGGAGCACCACATGGCCTCTTGCCAGTGTTGAGTTCACTATACAGGATTTGCCGAGGTAGTCGGCTGTCACTCATACGATGGATATGGCCTGCCCATCTAAGCCAATGACAAACAATACTGTTTATCATTGCTTTCTAAGCCAATGACAAACAATACTGTTTATCATTGCTTTCTCAAGGACTGCTATATTAGTTACATAGTCATCCCATTTGATGTTCATGATTGATCTAAGTTATTGTTGATGAACGTGTTCCAGTTTCTTGATGTCCCGGCGATATAGGGTCCAGGTTTCACATCCGTAGAGTAGCGTAGAAATAACAACAGCTTGGTACACCAATACTTTCGTGCAGATACTTACTGTCGACCAAAGTATTATGTGCACTCGAGTTTGAAGGTTGTTTGTGAAGTAACCAATAGCCCTACATAAAATCCAATAACATCATCATTTTCGTCGTTCTATTTTACGTTAGTTCATGTAGGTTTGGAATTTTTAATTTATATTTTAATATTTTTTATCGCAGTTGGAACACAAAAAGTGCACGTTTTTAAGCGTGTTTCAACCATGCGTCACATTTAAGAATTATCTCAAAAACCCGTCATCAGATCAAATCCAAATTTTAACACAATATACATTGGAATGTTGTATAACTGGTTTATTAATTTCAAAATTGTGTGTGTCCAAGAAACAAAGTTGTTATCATTTTTGTAAGGTAACTTTTTCTCAGCTCGGCATGGTTGGAAAATGTAGTTCTTGGTTGCGTTGTAATCGTCATACATCAAAAAGTTATGCTGTATGACTGTGAAATACGTAAATTAATTCACTTATTTTATATAGGTTTGTATTTGTACGAGTAAATAACACATGGTTCACCAGCTAGCCGCTCTGGGAACAGCTGTACAGCGCTGCCGAAATGGTGCCCACACGCATCATGGCGCGTCTCGCTCGGAAGTGATGGGCTCCATCTCGGCAACGCTGTACAGCTGTTCCCGGAGCGGCTAGCTGGTGAACCATGTCTTTTTTCCCCGTACAAATACAAACCGATATAAAATAAATGAATTAATTTACGTATTTCACAGTCCTACAGCATACCTTTTTGATGTATAAGGATTACAACGCGACCAAGAACTACATTTTCCAATGACACCGAGCCCAGAAAAAGTTACCTTACAAAAATGATAACAACTTTGTTTCTTGGACACACAAAATTTTGAAATTTATAAACCAGTTATACAACATTCCAATGTATATTGTGTTAAAATTTGGATTCGATCTTTTGACGGGTTTGTGAGATAATAATTCTTAAATGTGACGCATGGTTGAAACACGCTTAAAAACGGGCACTTTTTGTGTTCCAACTGCGATAAAAAATATTAAAATATAAATATAAAATTCCAAACCTACATGAACTAACGTAAAATAGAACGATGAAAATGATGATGGTATTGGATTTTATGTAGGCCTATTGGTTACTTAACAAACAACCTTCAAACTCGAGTACAAATAATACTTTGGTCGACAGTAGATCTTTGTTCAGAAACATACGATGTGAGAGACGTCCAAAAGCCACATGGGCAGCCTGTATTCTGTTTTCCACATCCTTCTCAGAAGTACAGTTCGCTGATAGAATACTACCAACGTACTAGAAGTGTTCCACCCTTTCCAGAGCAGAGCAGATATGTTGATATCAAAATCTGGGGGGATGGTTCCAGAAGCAGGCTGAGTTAGTACTTAGGTTTTCTGAATGTTGACAGTCAGGCCAAAACGTTCATAAGCTCTGTTGAAACAGTTGGCAGACTGCTGAAGCTCTTCTGGTGTATGGGCTGGAGATGCATTGTCATCTGCATATTGCGATTCTGTGACCCGAGTGGAATAGGTTAATCTTTTGGAGCGGAGTCTGCCTATTAGAGTACTAACTTCACAAAACGCAATCACGAAACTTCCTCGTCACTGGCTGCTTCCAAGAATTGCAAAAAGATGTCGCTATATGTCTGAAAACACACACGTAGTCAGTCGATTTTTTTCGGCCCTGGCACTACAAAGCAGACGAAAGAGTCGAAAAAAAAAAAAAAACTCTTGGCACTTGTGGGGTTAATTGAATTGATATCCTTAATTGAGTGAAAATTGCTGCTCCCTTCCTATTGTGTTAACACCATTTGTTTGTTTGCAGACATCGCCCCTGGAAATATCCAACTACTCGACCCACACTGTCTACAAATCGTCTAAGAAGCTGTACTGTTGTGTGTGCGCGAAGAAAGGACATTCTGCTCAGGACTGCTTAGGGAATCGCTCTCTCAGCCAGATCAGTTCCATGGTAATCCCTGGCCCAGCTGCCTTGAATTCAGCTCCTCCATTTGCTAATCCCAACAGAGCGTCGTCACCCGCCTTCCGCAGACGAAACAGGAAGGAAAGGAGGAACATTAGGAGACGGGAAAGTTGGAGAAAAGGCGAGAACAGGTTTTATGAAACGGATGACAGTGGAATTGATAATCCTGTTTACAGGGAATCTTCATTTAAAATTAGGGAATCTTACATAAATTTTACTAGAATAGCGTGAAGTTTACAGGGAAACCTCGATAATTCGAAGCAATAGGATGGAACAATGGAGCCAGGGAAACATCCAGTTATTGATTTCACTTTTTGTAATTCCTGAAATTTTAAATGTTTCTAAGGTCGGTATTACACTATAAATTTGTCAAAAGATCTTTGATAAAAGAGCTTTTATAAAAGTTATGGTAGTGTAATGGGGAAATCTGTTATAAAATGTATGAGCACCATGCTATCTCTGATGATAAAAGATTCAAACCAAAATGGTGGATCGTAACCGCTGGAATATTACCACGACAAAGATGCTCTCATCAGAGTGTGAAATGCATGAAATGTAACATAATAATTGGTATAAAATATATAAAAACATAAATAAAAAACAGAAAGTGTTGGTAAAAGTTCCAAAGGCTATAAGCGCTGTACATTAAGTAAGCATATTTCAAAAATAAATAAATAAAACTCGGCAATGTTTCTAAGTTTATGCAGTGTCTTGTTGGGGCGTTTCGCCTAGGAACACCCAAGACAGGCTCATCAGCGGAGTCTTGGTGGCACTCTGAACATCTGGAGCCATCTTGAAACTCGCTGAAATTACGTGCAAATCAATGGGCCACCAGCTGGGTGGTGCACGAGAAGTTTAATTTTATTTTCATGATTTCTGTTGGCTCTTGAATGCCAAATCGATCTCTAGGATATTGTGCCATTTGTTGGGCTTTGTATAACACTACTTGAGTTTATGGACTTATGGAGGAGTACCATAAACGCCCCAACCCGGCCTTAAACTGGATAAGATGAAAGGAGGAGGATGATGTCAAAAGCTACGATAAATTAATCAAACCACTCCCAAGTTGAATATTGACAAGGTGGATCGTACATTAATGATTTGATACAAAATCATACAAGCCAGTCAAATTTGCAACAAATAAAATAATTGATAGTCAAATCGATGACTTGATATTACCCTTTCACGAATTGAATGCCGTCGGTCGATATGGGAATTATTCTCTGTTTACTTTTGTCATACGTCACTTTGCTTCGTTGAAAGGTACAGTTGCGCGATTAGGATATGACTCAGCTCCAGTAGCTTCAGTCATTGTATAACTGTCCGTGGTGACATGAGTTGCTGTGATGTGCAATGCTGCTTGATTTCTGTACAGACTGCACTCGGTCATCACTGTGCCCTCCGTTTCACCCCGCGGGGCTCCTGTTACAATTATCAACAAACGCTGGCACAGCCACGCTCAGAGGCAATCAAATCTTAAATGGGTAATTGTTCTATTGTGTTCGTTACTTAGAAGTTGGTGCAAACAGTGGATCACGCCTAAAAACTCTTTTAAGAATTGAATCATTATTTAGAGGAAATTACACATTAACTCCTTAATGCTCAACTTTTTTTAGAGTTAATTTTGCATGAATGGGTGGTGGCTACATGTTCGACCACCTCCATTAAAGACTAATATATGTGATAAAATACATTGTACTCTATGCTTAGTGGCCAAATATGAAACCACCTTTCGTATCTGAGGAGCGCACCCGTCTGATGCAAATTACACCTTTACAAACTCGTCTAGCATAATATTTTGCAGAACAGACCGAAGAATTTACTTGAGCATCCAGAGAAAAAAAAAACACCTGTAAGGGATTAAAATAACAGTTTTTATGAAGAAAAATAAAGCAGGATTTATGGCCCATAGAAAAACAATTTATCTGTGTCTGGAATTTCACAAATGAAATGATGCACCTGGCTGTTTGGGAACTTGCAATCCATTGACTTACGCAGGATTTTGAATTACCGAGGTTTTCCTGTATGTTTAGTTCTCGCACTTTCCTCGTTGACGAGCAGCTTGCCTTCCTAGCTGGGCGGATATGTTTACGTTCCATGTCCGCGTGCAACCAGAGCTTTCCCAGCTCGAGTTACAACGTTGTCGACTCTCCAGCACGACTGTGCAACACTGGACTGGACTCTGGACTCCACCCGGAGAAATAGAGCAAGCATGCTATTGGTCAGCAGTGAATAGCGGCTATAATGGGCGCTGGTCGTTAACCAGGAATGTGAGAGCTATAATTAAACAATAGTGGTGGTGGTGGTGATTCTTATTTCATAGGCCTGAATATCATGGTCATCTGCCCTCTGAATCAATAGTGTCTGTATGTGGAACTATTTTTAATCAAAGATTTAAATCATATTCAGACGAGCTGCTACTCACGAGGGGCTTGCACTGGATTAATGTCTCGCTTTGCAATAAAACACACAAGAAAAGAAACAAAAAGAGGCATAACGGCACAGTGGTCGAGCTGCTTGCCTTTCACCAAGATGGACTGGGTTTGATTCTCAATTAACGCATGTGAAATGTATGAGGTGAATTGCCATGTCCATTGGTTCAGATTCCATGTTAAAAAGAAATCCCATGGCTCACGATTGGATGATTAATGATCACATGTGTATCCTTGCTTTCTTCCCTACAGACTTGTGGTTTTACTGTTTGCTCATCTTCAAGAAAATATTTCAATCCCTAAGTAAAAGATAAAATCACCTTGAAAGTCGAAGGTTTGATTCCCGGCCGAGGAAGCAAAAATTCTTGAAGGGCGGGAAAGAATCCACGACACTCAGAGTTTTATTACATTCGGCGATTGCAATTACTTACATCTGTGTGCAGGTGACCCTGTACAGTTCAATTTCACTGTGAATAGACTACTCCTCTTCAAACGGTCTATAGGAGGCAACCAAGGCAGTATGATATTACATCCTCAGTCATCTCTCCTTTGCAACTGAACGGCACAGTTCTTTCATTTCAGATGTGCTGGTTCGCTAATACCGTATTTGCTCGCATATGTCTCGCACCCAATTTTTACATTGGAAATTGTAGGAAAAAGTATTCCTCGCATATATCTCGCATTAATTTCTGACAGCGTCATAAAGATGATCGTAGTAATTTTAAAACACTTCTTGCCCGCGATGTTATTGTTCGTTTTTGCGGCGGTGCTTTGCTTTCTTTCACGGTGTTTGTTGTCCGTCTGTTGCCTTGTCGACAAGTAGGTCTAGCAGCATTGTCTTCACGTTCCATTTTTGTTTCTCAGTTAAGTGCGATTGTTTTCTTGTGAAAATCGATCTTTTAGTTATGTAAAAACGTGAAAATTATATGGCCGGATTTAAACTCAAAGATCAAATACGCAGACGATGATGGTAATAAAGCTGCCGGTCGAGAATTCATTGCTAATGAATTTGATATTCGTTACTGGCGTCAACAGAAAGACGCGCTAGAAACCAATAACCAAACACGTAAGGTGTATTCAAATGTGGCGACGCAGTAAAACAGCAATACGGGGTGTGATCGTCAGCTGTTGTGTTGGCGCTCCACACACTAATAAGTAATTGTTAGGTTAGAACACGTCGAGATCTGGTATTGCTAGTTACGATAAGCTGATGACTGAAGACGAGATAAAGAAGGCCGTGAATTGAACTCTTGCATGATTGGATGTAGGGGTATGGGTTATGGTGTTGACAGACGTTATTAAGAGTTTCCTGGAGACTGGCATTGGAAATGCGTAGGATGATGCACGCGAGAGTAGTTCGGAGATTGGCGGCAGCTACGGCAGTTGACAATTCCAGTCGTCTTGTTTCAATAATGCAAATTTTACGCTCTTTCGGGAATAAGGTATTTCCCTCACAAATCCCTGCATATATCTCGCTCCAAAGATGTTCACACTCATTTTTGGTCAGAAAAATGGGAGTTATATGCTAGCAAATACGGTAGTTTTGAATCTTAGCCCCTGGTGATGTATTGGACGCATAGTGTGGATGAAGAACAAACTCAACAGTTACAACCAAAGTTATGACTGAGCAACCAAGGGTGACGAGAAAATATTGCTTGTTTATTGTTTATCTTGGTTTATTCACAAAGAATAATCACTGGGGCCCGCATTTATAAGCACAATAAAACTAATATAAGCAAATCATTCAGATGGACGGTAGAGAATTAAATCTGGAACCCTCTTCTTCAGATTTGGCCTCAGCTTTTCTGTCAACTTAGCTGAAGGGAGAGAATTCACATGTAGGAATACTAGCCTATGATTGCCTCCTGAAGGGAGATTAATTCCAAAAGTTACTTTTTTATTTTTGCTCAATCTAGGGTCGATGTGGAAGAAAACGGGGAAATGCCCCTTTATTTTTGATGTACGTTTTTCTCTTGTGTGTTTGATTGGAAAGGGAACATGAATCTGCTGCTGTTGCCTTGTCAGTTGTGTACATAAGAAACTGCAGTGTTGCTAACTTCTGAAAATCTCTAGGTTGAAGTCAAAAGTTGCTAGATTCCTGCATTGTCAACAGATTTTAAAAAATGCTTTGTTTGATAAATCCTTTTTTACGTTTATGTGCCATTGTCATGATGAGCAAATCTAGTAACTGCACATTGGGCGCACACTGCTCGTGTTTTATCCACGATTGTGACCAAGGTGTCTGCACATGCCCCATAATTTGAGGCTTGCAGACTGTGTTTGGTATCTCGAGGCACATCCAGAGTCCACAAGAGTGAACTGTATAGTAGCCTCACTTACCTGGTTAACGACCGGCGACTCAAACGTTAAGCATTAGCACGACCCGACATTAGCCATTATTTATGGCTGACAAACACGTGACGTTTCTTGACCAATAAGATGCTTCCTCCAAATGTCCACGAGGAGTGCAGACTAGGTGTTGACGCCAGTCTAATACCTGCTCACCGGCCTTCAGCCGTGAATGCCTCGGCACCCCGCAGCTATGGAATGTAAACATATCCGTTCAGCTAGGTTTCAAAGACGAGCCGGTCGTTAACTAGGAAAGTGAGGCTACTATATATGTGTGTATATGATAAGACACCCGTTCTTGGCGACCATTTTAGCCGGAGCCTTTTTCACACCACCAAAGTATGTAAAAATCACTAGATATATTTTATCTGGGCCTGTTGCCATCTCTTGATGATTGTAGTGTTCTTGCATTTGTCAGTTGGCACAGGCTAGAGCAAAATTTGGCTTTTTACCCATGTCTCAGAACATTCTGAGATATGGGGAGTGCCGAGTTACGTCGGTGAGGAAAGGAATGGCAAACTACGCCGCTCTTCACCTTGCCTCGCTATAGCACCACCCTGGGTTTTGAGGTTTCTACCTTCCTAACATATGGTGGTGCTTTATGAGGATCCAGGCTGATAGCAACTGTCTCTAAAGTTGGTAAAACTGGTCAATTGTTCTTTCCCCATCCTAGTTTTCCTGCTTCTGTACTCCCTTTTCTCCATACATTAGTGCAGATACCGTATTTACTCGCCTATATCACTCCGTTTTTTTCCCAGAATTTTTGGCTTCAAAAATAGGGGGGGGGGAATCATACACGGCTGCACTTCGTATTTACGACTCGCCGCTTTCACTCCATTTTCTGCAGCAAATTCTAGCACTTTCAACTTGAAGGATGCCGTAAAACTTGTTCTCTTGATAAATTTCAGTCCTGCTTGTGTACTACACGCTTCTTAATTGTACACTACACATGGCCGTGCGAGACGCGAGACACGGAACTTGTAAGCTAGCATTGCTATAGCACCCCCCCCCCCCCCCCCCCCCCCCCCCCCCCCCCCCCCCGGGTTTTGAGGTTTCTACCTTCCATTGTCGTGGTCAACAATGCACAGGCAAAAGTGTGGGTTTTACAGTTTGTGGTTTTTTTTTTTACAATTCCCCCTTATAATGCATGGTGTCCACAGGCAAGAAAGGTCAGGAATAGTCAGGAATTTTGGTTTTGGTCAGGAAAAGTTAGAAAAAAGTGTGAAAAAATGGCGTGAGTCAAGAAAATATGGCGAAAAGTATTAGAAAGTCAGGAATTTTATATTAACCATACAGTAATTTGTGTTTTACTGCCATATTTTGATGTTACTAGTTCAACTAATCTCTGAAGATAAAAAGCAATGACTCACTGGACATTATGGTAAGCTTCCATTTTTACAGTACACCATAGTAAAAACCTCTTTTACCTATTATTTGTATGCTTTTTTGGCATAGTTTAGGTTATTGAGTACTTTGATTTATGTATTATTGCATTATAATTTACTTTATTTTGTATTTTAAATGAATAAAGAGGCAAACGTTGGGCAGCTATGGACATGGTGGAGGCTGCAAATGAAAAAGATATATAAACCTTTTTTCCAATGTTACGATGATTTCGCAAGTCAGGAATTTTGTTGAAAAATGGTCAGGAAAAGTCAGGAAAATTGACATTGAAAATTCTGTGGACACCAGGTAATAGTAGAAAATGGGGGGTGGGGGTGTTATAGGCGAGTAAGTACGCTAATTAAAACTAATTCTTTTGGAGCATGAAGATTGAAGTGAATTATTTAGCTAACCTAGTGAACTACAACTGTTACAGTGCTTCGTAGTTGTTTTATGATTTGGAAATGTGGCAGTTCCCCCTCACCAATACATGTCTTTGTAAAATATATTTGATGTTTTTAAAAGCAAATAATCAATATAGTACCGTGTGACAAAATTAGTTGTCCCCACAAACAATTCCATTTTTTTCCGCTAGATGGAAGTGGAACATTGGAAATGCATTAATCGTACCAGTTGGCTGTGTAGAGCATCTCTCTCCCCCATTGGGCGAGAGCCCAGAACTGTTCCTTTCAGTGTTGCCAAATCATTATTTACTGGGAGTCCCTAGGTAGTAATCCAGTTGCTACCGTATATACCTGAATGTAAGACGAGGAAGTGTTTTGAACGCTTTCAGGCAAAAAAGAAAATTTTCTGATAAAACTTTGTATGATTCTCTGATATTTATATATCTTAACATAGTTCAGCTTTGCCAGCGTTAGAGGACTTTATACGTCTATTTCTCCTTTCGAAGGTTTATTTCGGGAGCATTCCTCAGTCTACTATGCAGGTCCAATCCCGCCATCAACACGCGAGGCGCATGTATTTTGAATTTTATAGAAGACTCTCTTGGAATCGCTGCGTGGCTCAGCGGTAACGTTCTCGCTTGCTGGGTCCAAGGTTGCAGGATCGAATCCTGGCTCAGCCAGTTGGCATTTGAGGGTGCGCCAATGCGAGGGAGACGTGTCAGTACATGTACTGCCACGTTAAAGATCCCCTTCGGGGCAAAATTCCGGCACTCCGGCGTCTCTAAAGGCCGCAGTTGTTAAAAGGGACGTAAAACCAATAACGTGATTATTATGTAATTCAACGACACTTGTTAGGTTCAGTATCAAGGTCACCAGAATTGTACGCTTTCAACAAACAACAATTTATTAGTGTAATAGAAAATATTGCTGTTGTAATAAATATCTCGTGTGTACATTTGGGTATATACAGTAGATGTCCTGTGTTATCGGTAGAGGACAGCTCTTTTCTGTCAGGAGAGGGGCTGAAAAATTTGATAAATCCCTATTTTAACAATACATGTTCATATTGTTTTGTCACTAAAATATACGTAAAAATCTGGCACCACTGTGTCTTGCCAGGCTTGTTGATCTTCGATGTGCTAATCTGTGTCGTCTCTCTGTCACCATGGGCTGGAAGGCCCTCTGCACCTCTGCAAGAAGACTACCACAAGTCAAAAAACACTCTTTACAGCCACTGTTGCTGCCACAACACATAATAAGGCTGGGATTTCTATGTGCAATCATTCAACCTCGATATCTCGAATCATTAAGGGATGTCAAAATAAATTCGAATTATAGAAAATTCAAATTATGGAAATAAGTAGGAATAATGTTAAATTTGTGGTATACTGGTCGCAAAATTCCATGTGCTGTCTGTAACTAGACTATGAGCTCTGTAATGACACTGGCGGTTAGAGTAGAAAGCGCATCAATTGAAAGAAAGTGCTGTGAACTCAATTCAACCATACACAACGTCCTATTTTGAAGTGGTGTCAATACTGTATCAGCCAAAAAATGTGCATGTTCTGCGCTGAGCTTATTGGAACATAACCCACATTTTGGAGCGGAAGTAAAGCCGGCAGGCCCATGTCATAGAACCTTCCACTAACTTCAATTGTGTGGAGCTAAAAGTTGTAGGTTAGATTCGATTAATGCTATATTAGTTCCAACATTCACCGCCAATTGCTGGTTGCGATGGAATCTTGTAGCCAAGTCCGCAAGCTAGGTGTCATGGACAATAGCATTTGTTAGCAAAAGTAGGAACTACAGTGGAATCTCGTTATTACGTTTTTCAAGGGACTGAAATATTCAGTCGTCAAATGCGGGAAAACGTACTACCGAAAAACGCCATACTTTATTTACAACGTATAAGAAAGAACACGGTGTAGATGTGCACGGTAAATCGCCGACCTTAGTACGTGATTACATGCACTACTAGTCACAACATAAACATAGGTTATTAGTAACTTACACAGGGAATAAATAACAAAAATTAATTACTGTACCTCTACACTAAAGTATAATACCGAATTTACTCGGCTATAATACCCCCCTTAATTTTCGAGAGCCAAAATACAAAATTCTTGGAAATCGCTTATAGTACCCCTCCTTAATTATTGAGAGTCCTGTCCGTCATTGTCCAGCAACGAGCGCGGCGCAAGCAGCTCCACGCTGATGGGATACGGCTGGCGGTTGGTCACGCAAAACAATCACAGGTTCAGCGGTGGTTGGCAATAATTATGGGATTTACTTGTCTTTGTATAGGAGATGTTGGATCATTGTTGGCTGTTTGGGCCATACCATTCAATCGTACGCGAGCTCCGTTGCTAACAAAGTGTGACCTTGCTTAAAGAAACAAGTCTCTGTCTTGCGTCCTGTGCCTACAGGCTATATGACTCGCGACAGATGGCGGGCCGGCCGACATACACAAGCTGCCGCATTCATGTAAGGTTGAGACGCTAGTATTTCAAAACAAACAACGTGTTATAGGTAAAAATTATAGCGCGATTTTGTATTCAACCTGCATGTTCTACTGGCGCGAGAGAGAGATGTCGGCTATCTTCTGTGTTGCGTCATACCTCAAGCCACTTCCACACCGTCAATAACTATCCGAGAATAGGAAGCAATATCGCATCGTGTTTTCAAGATGCCGAATTTTATAATAAAATAAGAATAAATTCGGTTCCCTAACAAATAGTACGACGAAAATTTGATCGGGAATAGAAAACGTATTAAGGGGATACACCAACATGTAATTAGTAGGAATGGGACTGGGATTTGAGAAAATCATCGCGTTAAGCAGGAAAACGTGGTAACCGAGAACGTGCTAACGAGATTCTACTGTACTTAAAATAATCGTTTGCAGTCCTTACTTGAATTAAAAACGGATAACACACTAATACAGTCATCACAATTAACACCGGTTATCAGACAGATTCTACACACACCCAAAGTACACGGGGCTACATGACCGCGTTGTCGCAGCCCCTAAACTAAGGAACCAAGCAAGAGTTACTGGCAAGGTAGAAATACCCTTCAGTGCAAATTCTAGCACCCCGGCCTCTCAAAAACCACATTATTATTCTACTTACAGGGTATTTGGTATACCGTATTTGCTCGCGTATATCTAGCACTTTTTTTCCTGAAATTTCAACTAAAAAAATGGGGTGCGAGATATACGCGGGTGCGAGATATACGCGAGCCGAAAATACGAGTGAAATTTGTTGGTGCGAGATATACGCGGGGAATTTCCGTATTCCTCTTGTATTGTTTGGGCTTTGAAGATAAGGAAATCTGTGCTATACCACTCGCGCCAACATGCTCGTATGTTTCGAAGATTGGCAAGTAGGCCTACTGTTACATCGCAGAGAAACTTAGTTCAGTCTTCTCGAATCTCAATGATTTCGTCTTTACGTATTGCGTTGCTTCAGAGTTCGGCCGTGTGCAAGCATGGAAAGCGGCACCGCATGGGTGTTAGCACGCTTCAGCCGCGCTCGGCTAAGTTCGAGCTCGCTTGGGCATGTAGCGAGGAATCGATATGGAAGATATCGATCGTATCGATCGCTTCGCGTCTGCGCTCTAAATTCTGCCTTGAATCATCCTTAACAAGCTCATGACGTCTTTTTCATAGGTTCTTAATGTCGCATAACCATAACACACGAACTGATGCAAACTTGCGTAAACTGACGCTATAATGTAGTGCCGCTACGAACGTACAAACTCTGACAGACCTCGCGCAAGCATGCGATTCGGCGCCGGCGTGACTGTTAGCACGCTTTAGGCCTACATTGTGTCTTCAGCCGCGGTCGGGTAAGATCGAGCTCGCTCGTACATGTAGTGAGGAATCGATATGGAAGATGATCGATCGTATCCAATATAAATGCTGGAGTTCCTTTTCTGCCTTGAATCACCCTTAACAAGCTTATAGCATCTTTTTCAATGACGACTTGTGGCGCGCTAAATCGAACGTGTTTATACCTCAAGGTTATTACGGTCATTTATATGACGGCGTCAAAAATGAATGCGAGATATATGCGAGTACTTTTTTCCCCCTGAAATTTCAACTAAAAAAATGGGGTGCGAGATATACGCGAGCAAATACGGTATTCAAAGTGTAAATGAGGTATTTTTTTACTTGTGGCTATCTTATTGCAGGTTGCTTTTGTGTCTGTATTGTATTGGTGTTTTTTGTCACTATTGTTGTGTAATGGTTAAAATGAATGTTATTAACTCATCAAAGAGCCTCTTCTGGACACCTTACCGTTGTTAGTCAACGGGACATTGTGAACTCATAGATTATTATTTGAAATGTTGATCACTAGGGGGCAGATTTCTATGACCTAAAAACATGACCTATAAAATTCAAAATATGACTTTAACCTCACACAATTTACAGAATAATATCACTCCATCCGTACTGAATATGTTTTCACCAAACTCGCGAACAAAACTTCGTAACTTCCCACAAATTGAGACTTTCGTTTTAGGCATATTGAAAAGAACTGAATGACTGAAGTTCCCTAATGAGTGACCAAGGTCATTCAGTGAGTTGAAGGTGGAAGAGGGTAGGGCGAAGGAGAGAGATAGTAACGATGACAAATAACTGCGGAATTAGCCTACCTCTGCTTCCAGGAATTGACCCAGCTAGCAAACAATAGCTCCTACCTGTTAGAAACATTCCATACACTACTTTAGAATGGTTCTTCAGTAGTATATTCCAGTCTAGCCTGAACAATAAATTCTAGAGCTTATTCTGATTTTTATAGAACGAAATTTAAAATGAAAATTACCAAAATATGGCGCTTATAATGATATTTTGTTCAAAATATGCAATAAAACTTGAGCAAGTCTAAATATGCATTTATATGCCCAATAAAACCTGTGATTATCATGCTTGGAAACCTGTTGAAAATACAAGACTATAAGATATAATGTTAAGGGAAAAAACTTGACTTGTCATAGAAATCCGCCCCCTATTGATCACCATATGCAAATTAATGTTGTTAAGAATCAATTGATTTGTGACTGAAATTTCATTTTCCTTGCAGATCAAAAGAATACGTTCGGAATGAAGAAGTCCAAGAAAGTGAATCTGATGTCTTTTCTTTGTAATAAATATAATAATTAAAAATGTCTGAAAAAGTAAAACCTCATTTTGAATGAAATAGCTGAAATGTTTTGACTCATTTTGGATTCAAACTCAAATGCTCCTAGGATTACATTATTGGTATGTTTCCATGTTTAGTTCTGGTGGCTTTGAATACAGTCCTTTCAAATTGAGTTGTGTTGTTGGTTGTTATTTTAGGGGCTGTGGTCGTATAGCCTCGTGTATGTGTGTGTATTTGTAAATTGCGAAGGAGGTGGCCATGGCTTAAGTTAGGAACCATCCCAGCATTTGCCTGGAGTAGATGTGGGGAAACCATGGAAAATCACTTCCAGGGTGGCTGACGTGGGAATCGAACCCTTCTCTTGTCAGTTTTGCCTCACGAGGCTGAGTGTACCCTGTTCCAGCCCTTAGACCAGAATTCGAATTCCTTGGCAGAGCCGGGAATCGAACCTGGACCTCCGGGGCGACAGCCAAGAATGCTAGCCGCTGAACCACACCCCACAGTGTAGCTGCATCATGTCCGAAGATCAATGGTTTCTCCCGTACTCTCTGCAGGCATAATTTCAAGTCCTGGGTCACCTGGCCAATTTCTAATAACTCCTGCTATATGCACTACTACAGTAACCCCAAGACTTGAAAATATGATGGCAGTCGGGATACGAACCCTAGGGGTAGTCGGTAGCCTGCTGAGCGTCGATGCCCAAGGTCGCGGGTTCAAACCCGGCCGAAGTCGTCGGATTTTTATGACCGTTAAAAATTCCTCAGTATGCCTTCCTTCAGAGGGAAAGTAAAGCCGGCGGTCCCATGCAATAGATTTATGGCATGTAAAAGAACCTTCCAAACTACACTTGTTTGAAGCAAAATTTGTAGGTTAGAATTGATAACGCTCTATTAGTTCCAATGTTTGCTGCCAGGTGCTGACTGTGATGCCATCTAGTAGCCAAGTCTGCAAACTAGGTGTAGCAAAAATAGGAACCACTTGAAATTACTGTCTGCAGTCCTTACTTGAATTAAAACAGATAACACACACTAATACAGCCATCACAATTAACACCGGTTATCAGACAGATTCTACACACACCCAAAGTACACGGGACTACATGACTGCGTTGTCGCAGCCCGTAAACTAAGAAACCAACCCTTTTCCCCCTCCCTAGTTTCCCTCGGGGTTTTCCTAGTTGTTGCTGTACAGTTCTTGGTACTTGGAAATCAAGCAGAGTTGGATATCAGCAATGCATGCGGACATTTGGAATATGTGCATTCAGAGGATCCTGAATGCCTTATGTCCTTTAACTCCTTGTGGGGAGAATAAGGCTGAATGGCTGTTTTCCTTTGTCTTAGTTTGGGGTTAACATTGTTCATGTTTGGTCCGTATTGACGAATGATATTTTAAAAATTTGAAATACACTATGTTGTCT
Source organism: Meconema thalassinum (assembly GCA_946902985.2). Taxonomy (NCBI): domain Eukaryota; kingdom Metazoa; phylum Arthropoda; class Insecta; order Orthoptera; family Tettigoniidae; genus Meconema; species Meconema thalassinum. The sequence continues at coordinate 333,485,568 of OX336395.1, forward strand.
AGTCAATACTTTTTTGTGTTTATTTATACACTAGGACATGTTTCGAGGCATAATATTATTGAAAATTTGCCCCTTCATCAGCTAGTACAATTAATGGCCCAGTCATTGTGCCATTAAAATTGATGAAAAATGGATGATAAGTAAGTTAAGGTCCATGTGTTGTCAGCACAAGAACCCTAGCTAGATGGGAGAACTGTTCAAGCCCACAAGAGTTTTCTGTTGGGGGTTTTCTCCACTAGCATTTGGAGTCATCTTCCTAACTGCAAGACAGCAGTTTATGATCCCACAAATACTTTCATCGATGGGTTGTCCCTACCTTCATCTTTGAGAAAGAAAACATTTTAGTAGGAAAAACAGGTTTGGTCAGCCCTGTTTACAAAAAGGTAAAACATTCCATCTCCAAAAGTATTAGAGCTAGAGTAGCGAAATGTTAAATGAACCCCTCATACAGTTGTCTAATATCATCATGTAACACAACAATGACTGAACTGATGTTACTTTAGGGACAAATGTGCATCGAATGAAATTTAGACCTGTGTCTAAACTTTCTGCAAGCACTTTATTGTGCGGCCCGAGGAAGATTAATTTGAAAATACTTTTTTGTTTCAAAACTTAAAATTGAATTCATTCTTTTGTTTTGTATATGGTACACACAAAGTTGAATTCATCGCAATATTTGTGTGAACTTTGTAACAACTTGCTTACATATGCTAAATGTATATACAGTGTAATTAAATGTTTGATATCTGTATGTATGTGTGTTCCTTCTGTCATGGCTTCAGGACTACAAATTGGTACCCCTGTTCCCAAAGTTCAATTGTCTGCTCGCTCTCTTGCTGTACATTTTGATCTGAGGATTTGAAAGGTATGTGTTTCTGTCAAATGGTAGGGATGGGACTATGCCAAAAAGAGCCAAGTTGCACTTCCAGGGAAACTCGAAACCTAAACACACTTCTCTGAAGTTTTAACTCAACACGACTGTTTGTTGCTGGCTGTATCTGGGGTAATAGGCTCACCGCTAGCTAGGCTGTAACTGGGGTGATAGACTCGCCCCCAGCTAGCTCGTAAACTGTCGCCCCTGTATTTGAATTGAGATTGTTGGAAGATATGAAAACTTAAAAACACTTATAGTGGGCGATATATTGAAGGTAGAGATATGCTCTCCCGGATTTTTTGTAGAACTTTTCATGCTGAACAATTCTTACACTCATAGTATATTGATATTTTTAACGGTTTGCCCAGAGTAAGTTTAATAATAATATGATGATAATTGTTCTTTTAAGGGGCCTAACATCTAGGTTATCGGCCCAACAGAGTAAGTTTAAAAAGCGCACGGACGCCATGAGATTTTTTCACTGAAATCATTACTGCCCGGCTTTCTTTGATCATAAATACATTATTTTCTATCGAAACCTTCCTCGAGATATCCTTTACAGAATGGTGAAAACCGCATGAAAATCCATCCCGAGGTTCACCCGTGATATCCAAAAACGACAGCACCGACACTCAAGCGCAGCAACAGAAGAGAGATAAAACGATATCATCACCTTTCTCTGTAACACTTTTTCACGAACAACACTGTATTACAACAATTTATTTCACGTTGTCACTTCAAAATAAGTTGTATTCTTGTTCTTCTTTGTGGATGGGTCACTGAGGAACATACAGAATCTACATTTCCTTCTTGCCCAGCAGTTCTTCATTTGCATTGACTGTTGTAATTTCTGTTCGTCCAATCGTGTTGGTTGCTTATCTTCCTGAAATCCTCTGGTGTGGACAATATGCCCTATTACCGTATTTGCTCGCGTATATCTCGCACCCCATTTTTTTAGTTGAAATTTCAGGGGAAAAAAAGTACTTGCATATATCTCGCATTCATTTTTGACGCCGTCATATAAATGACCGTAATAACCTTGAGGTATAAACACGTTCGATTTAGCGCGCCACAAGTCTTCATTGAAAAAGACTTTATAAGCTCGTTAAGGATGATTCAAGGCAGAATTTAGAGCGCAGACGCGTAGCGATCGATACGATCGATTCTTCGCAACATGCCCGAGCGAGCTCGAACTTAGACGAGCGCGGCTGAAGAGTTCTAACACCCACTCGGCGCCGCTTTACATGCTTGCACACGGCCGAGCTCTGAAGCAACGCAATACGTAAAGACGAAATCATTGAGATTCGAGAAGACTGAACTGCGTTTCTCTGCGATGTAACAGTAGGCCTACTTGCGCAATCTTCGAAACATACGAGCATGTTGGTGCGAGTGGTATAGCACAGATTTCCTTATCTTCAAAGCCCAAACAATACAAGAGGAATACGGAAAATCCCCGCGTATATCTCGCACCCCATTTTTTTAGTTGAAATTTCAGGAAAAAAAGTGCGAGATATACGCGAGCAAATACGGTATATTTCTATACTGTAGACTTGGTGATTCTAATTCAGTGAGGTTTGTACCACTTTGGTCTTGTAATTTGTTTTGCAAAGATATGTGGAGCAGCTTTGTGGCGTAGTTGGTAGCATGTTGAGCTTCTATGCCCAAGATGGTATGTTCAAACCCGGCCGAAGTCGTCGGATTTTTTAAGAGCATTACAAATCCTTCAGTATGCCTTCCTTTGGAGGGGAAGTAAAGCCGGCGGGCCCATGTCATAGAACCTTCCACTAACTACAATTAATTGTGTCAAGCTAAATTTGTAGGTTAGAATTGATTAACGCTCTATTAGTTCCAACGTTCCCCACCAGGTGCTGATTGTGGTGGCATCTAGCAGCCAAGTTCACAGCTAAGGGTCATTGACGGTAGCAAAAGTAGGAACTACTTGAAATTAATCGTCTGCAGTCCTTACCTGAAATACAGATAACACACACTAATACAGTCATCGCAATTAACACCGGTTATCAAACAGAGGATAGCACGGGAGAGACAAGAATGGAGACGTATGGAACTATAAGAAGGGAAGAGAAGGAGAGCTTCAACAATGAAAGATCCTGGTAGACAGCACACCTATGACATGAAAGATACACTTCTGCAACCTGTAACAAGCCAAACAACGCACGTAAAGCGAAGTGAAATGTAGCAAGTGGAGTAAAAACTTGTAAACAACTCCTTAGGACTTGCTCGCCTAACGAGTTTAAACCAGAGCACGTCCCTGTTCGCAGGAGGCCTTTGCCCTTATGGGATTATCTAGGCTATATTTATTATATTATTATTATTTATTATCAAACAGATTCTACACACACCCAAAGTACACGGGGCTACATGCAGCCCCTATACTGAGGATCCAACCAAAGATTTGTGGATTCAATAAGTAAGTCTGGTATGATTCATTTTTTACAAATGGTCTAAAAATTGTATTCAACATATTCTCATTGTTTCAGTAATATGTTTCATAGTATTCCAATTTTAATTCTGGGCCCTAGGATTTTGTTCAATTTTTTCTTTTCTTAATTTGTTCTATTAATGTTGTTAATTGAGTATTTCTGAAGTAGTAAGAGCTTCAGGTTTAAGTAATGGCGAATTTTACTGTTCCAGAACGAGCATTGTTTGTTATACCGTACACATTCTTTGTGTGAGAATTTTGTAAAAATACTATTGATGCTGTTCATTCTTGGTGATGTAGAAATTGGAATGTGCTCAGCATTATAAATGTCTTTGTTTCTGAACCAAAATTGGAAAGACAGTTAAGAGATCAAGATCAGGATTGAGCATGCACAAAGCACATTCCCTAAATTGAAGAACTTGGCCTCAAATCACAACTTAAACTGGATCTTTGGTTGAGGATAGTTTGAGGATTTGTGTTTCCTACATTTCAACCCAGGCTCTGTGCAAAGAACTGGAAGCCTTTACCGAGGATGCGGGTCTACCCATGAATGCTTCACATTTTATGGACAGAAAAAGTGAGAAATACTGTGGTTTTGGATAGGTTAGATAATTTATTTATTTATCATATGGCTTTTAGTGCCGGGAGTGTCCGAGGACATGTTCGGCTCGCCTGAGTCTGTAGTTGCTTCCAGCGCACACCCTTAGGGTGAGCTACAAGTTCAGTTCAATTTCAATTAGTTCCATCTTTCGCTACCAGATATCAATGATACCTAGTGGTGAACATTGGAACTTTGATAGAGCTTTCTGACGAAGTCTAACCTAACAATTTAGCTGCACACAAGTTTAGTCTGTGGAAAGATCTCCAACATGCCATAAATCTATGACATGGGACCGCCGGCTTTACTTCGCCTCTGAAGGAAGACATACTGAAGGATTTTTAACGCTCTTAAACATCCGACGACTTTGGCTGGGTTTGAACCCGCGATCTTGGGTACAGCAGTTCAGCATGCTACTAACTACGCCACCGAAGCCGCTAGGTTAGATAATAGTACAGAAGTACTGCTATCCATTAAAAGATGGAAGCTTGATTATTTTGGACCCGTGATGTGGAACGACAAGTACAGGATCCTAAACTAGTGACGCAGGGGAAATGGTAGGACATAGAGGACCTGTCTGACAAAGAACTTCTTGGTTTAAGAACCACAATGACAACAACAGGTGAACTTCTATGTGTGGCAGTGTCCAAGTATCAAATAGCCATGATGATCGCCACATCAAAAAGACAATTTTTTTTAAAATTTATTTGAACATACACGATTGGTTGGTTGGTCTTATTGTTTCCCGGTAAAAGTGTTGCGTCTCTGTCCATTTCTACCAAGTTGAGGATATTTAGAAATGAGAATGGTTTGGCAAACCAGGTGCCTTCAGCAATAATATTGCTTTACATATTTGAGAGGAAGAGAATATGTTTGCTCTCACCCAAGTCAACTAGACTTCATTCTGGTTGGTTCCTCAGTTTAGGGGCTGCGGCAATGAGGTCATGTAGCCCCGTGTACTTTTGGGTGTGTGTAGAATCTGTCTGATAGCCGGTGTTAATTGTGATGGCTGTGTTATTTGTTTTAAATTCAAGTAAGGACTGTAGACATTAATTTTCAAGTAGTTACTAATTTGCTATCAAACACCACAGTCAACGACTACTAGTTCAGAACTTGGTTACTAGATGCCACCGCAGTTGGCTCCTGGCGACGAACATTGCAACCTAAGAGCGTTTGTCAAATTTAACCTATAATTTAGCTGCACACAGGTGTAATTAGAGGAAGGTTCTTTATCGTGCCATAAATCTATGACATGGGACCGCCGGCTTTAGTTCCCCTCCGAAGGAAGGCATACTGAGGGATTTTTAACACACTTAAAAAATCCGACGACTTCGGCAAGGTTTGAACTCACGACCTGGGGCATAGAAGCTCAGCATGCTACCAACTATGCCACCGAAACCGCCTACTTCATTCTAAAATCGTTTCAAGATTATTTTTCTACGAATGTGTAGTCTCCAAACAACATTCTAAGGGAACATTTCCTTGAGTCTGGAAAGACGTTAATTCATTTCAAGGCTTGGGGACGTCTTGATTGTTCACCCTGCAACAGGCAGAAAATGAAGAATAAGCCACATTCTGAAAAAGAGCTACAGTGCCGTACATCAGTTAAGCCTGTGGGAAGACTTCTCTCATGTGGTGACATGGATCTATGGAACATTCCATTTCTTTTATTATCTTGTGGGAAGTCATTTTTCAATATTGCCTAACCCCCCAGGGGCTCACATCTAGTGGGACGTGGGTTGACGACCATGGGGCCCCAGCTGAGTCCGGCATTGCTTCCACTTACGAGTGCCGGGCTCCTCTCCGTCTTCTTTCCTGTCGACCTCACTTGATCAACTCTTGTTCTCTTCAGAACCCGACGGTATTAGGGTATCCGAGGCCTAGGGAGTCTCATCTTTTCTGATACTCTCCTTCTGCGAGGGGTCAGCCTTCTTTTTCTTTTCCCGGCGCTACTCTCTCACAGTTGTCTGTCGCGCTGAGCCTGTGCCAGATCTACGAGTGTGGGTACCTTTATTTGACCACTGCTGCCATACACGTTGTACCGTAGATGCCTGTCGGCCAACACTTGCAGCGACAGTCCTTAGCGATAATTCAGCCTCACACAGAGCAATTATCCGGGCCCTCTCAAACAGCGGCAGTTGTTGATAGCGTGCTCTTCTCTGTCGTCGAGGCATGTTTGACGGGGAACACTTCAGTGCACAGACTGCAAGTCAACTACGCTACACCAGAGTCCGTATACTGGAGTTGATTCCTCCGTGACCAATCACGTGGGGAGACCTGTAGCAACAATCCAATGGGTCTGAAACTTTGATCGTTTACATACCTACATGGCATCGTTCCATATCTTGAAAATCAACACAAACGACCAATGCCTTCATGGTGTTGCAATTCCATTTTCTTCAGTGTAACTCAGCCATGATGCTTATCATCATCATCATCATCTCATCATCATTAGTTTCTGTTTTATTAGTGTTTGTATTTCCCTATTATATATATATATACACCGCGGACAGGCCAACAAGGACCACGCAAATATCACATCTTTATAGGTCTAGTTTCCTTCTTTCTCTTCCAGAAGTCTTTCATCCTGGTCGACTGTGCAGCTCTTCTTTCAGCAGTCCATTCTCCTCTGTTGAGATTTTTCTTCTCCCCGACAAGAATTTTGAGACCAAAATTTTTTTTTTCTGTACTCTATTCGATTTAGACAATCTTCTTCAGTAATTTTGAATTTTTGAAGTTCTTCTTTCATTTGTTTTACATAGCCTCCTTGTCCTTTATAGTTCCAGATTTTATCAAAAATTTGTTTGTTTAATCTTGAGCAATCCATGCGGGCCATATGTCCGTAGAACTGAAGTCGCCGTTTTCTGATCATCACTTCAAAGTTGTCGATTTTACTATAAATTTCTGCATTCGATCTCAGTCTATAACCTTCCTCTGTTTTCCTAGGACCATAAATCCTTCTTAAAATTCTTCTTTCTATCTTGAGCAAATTCTGCATTCCGGTTATATTTGTAGTTTCCATGCCGTACGAGATGACTGGTCTAACAACAGTATTAAAATGTCGTAATTTTGCATTGATAGACAGGTTCTTTTTATTGTGTATATTTTTTGTACAAAAATTTAATCTTTCCAATTTCCCTTTTTTGTTCTCGATTGCCAATTTATCCGTCCCATTGCTACTAATTATTTCTCCAAGATATTTAAATCGGTCAGTGACCCTGATGCTCCCATAATTTGTTTTTATCATTTTCTTAGTGTATTTCTGATCACTTGTCATCATCTCTGTTTTTACCAACGAAATCTGTAAGCCCGCTTTTTCCGCCGTTTCTTTTAACTGATCAATTTGGTTAATAGCTTCTTGTTCTGATTCAGCAAACAACGCTACGTCGTCAGCAAATGCTAAACCTTTGACTTTGAGGTTCTTATTCTTTGTACCAATTTTAGCACTTGAATCGTTCTTCTCCCAAAACGTCCTCATGACTTTATCCAACACCAAATTGAAAAGCAGTGGTGATAGACTGTCCCCTTGTCTTAGCCCAGTTTTTACCTCGAAGGGCTCGCTAACTTCATTTAAAAATTTGACTCTGGAAATCGTATTAGTTAATGTAAGTTTGGGCGGCTTCGGTGGCGTAGTTGGTAGCATGCTGAGCTTCTATGCCCAAGATAGCGGGTTCAAACCCGGCCGAAGCCGTCGGATTTTTTAAGAGCGTTAAAAATCCCTCAGTATGCCTTCCTTCGGAGGGGAAGTAAAGCCGGCGGTCCCATGTCATAGATTTATGGCATGTTAAAGATCTTTCCACTAATTACACCTGTGTGAAACTAAATTGGATAGGTTAAGAATGTAAACAACGCTCTTAGGTTGCTACGTTTGTTGCCAAGAGCCGACTGCGGTGGCGTCTAGTAGCTAGTTCTGAACTAGGCCTAGTAGTCGTTGACGGTGGCGCTTGGCGGCAAAAGTAGGAACTATTTGAAAATTCAAAGTTGCAGTCCCTACTTGAATTAAAAAAAACAGATACACACACTAATACAGTCATCACAATTAACACCGGTTATCAGACAGATTCTACACACACCCAAAGTACACGGGGCTACATGACCGCGTTGTCGCAGCCCCTAAACTAAGGAACCAACCAACCAACCAATGTAAGTTTGATTAAATTTATGGTTTTTTGATCAACTTGGTATTCCTTGAATGTGTCAAAAACAGTATCCCTATCCACTGAATCATACGCTTTCTGAAAATCAACGAATGAGATCAAGATATTCTTTGGCCTGTTGTTGTAATATTTTAATATCAATTTTAAACTAAGAATTTGTTCTGCACACGATCTATTCCTTCTGAAACCTCCTTGGAACTCGCCAAGCTGTGGTTCGATCTGTGGTTCAAGTCTGTTTAAAAGTAATTTGGCAAATATTTTATATGTGACAGACAACAATGAGATCCCCCTATAACTATTGACATCAATTTTTGAGCCTTTTTTATATAGTGGATGAATTAAGGCGATTAACCAGTCTTCTGGAATTGCTTCCTCAATCCAAATTTTCTGGAATAGATTTGTCGTCGCTATTAAAAATTCATCATCTACAAGCTTCCACATTTCTGCAATTATTCCATCCTTGCCTGAGGCTTTATTATGTTTAAGTGAGTTGATAATACATTTAACTTCATTTACATCTGGGGGCGTAGAGTCAAAATTTTGTGTTGTAAATTTTAAACTCAACTTGTCTGTCGGTTTTGGACAATTTAACAACTTCTCAAAATACGCAGCCAAGATATCACAATTTTCCTTGTTGTTTAATGCTAGCGTACCATCTTCCCTTTTGAAATTTAAACTCGGCGCTGAATATCCAGTGATTTCATTCTTAAATGCTCTATAAAACAATCGGGTGTCATTTTTCTTAAAATTGTTGTCCATTTCCATTATTTGGTCCTTCATATATTTTCTTCGAATCCTTAAAGTCTGGTGGGCCATTTTCCTTAATCTTTGTACTTCCTCTAAATTTACTGGAGTCTTGTTCCCGTTCCACTTGTGCCAAGCACAATGTCTTTCTTTGATCACTCTTTCACATTGTTCATTCCACCAAGCATGTTTCCTATAAAAGTTCAACGGTGCAATTTCCTGAGCTGGTTCAAGAAGGTTATTAGTAACATCATTCCAATTGGTTGGTATTTTAAGTTTTCCTTGAAATTCTATCCTTTTATCATTTGTAAGAACCTCTCTATTAATTTTCGGAATTTTAATTCTAGTTGTATTTTGTTTGCGTGTAAAAGGTATGAAATTCATCTTGATTTGAGAAAGGTAATGATCTGAAGTTACATTAATGGATTTTCTGACCTTGACATTTTGAATTTCTTTGAAACAATTTCGAGAGATAGCTACATGATCTAGTTGAAACTCACCCAGCAACGCATTTGGGGAGACCCATGTTTTCTTTTTACTTGGTTTTGCTTTAAAATGTGTGGACATAATCTTTAAGTTTAGATGTTCACAGAGTTTAACCAATCTCTCACCATTCCTGTTGGTTCTATTGTGAGCGGGATAGTTACCTATTATATCAGAAAATTTTCTCTCAGATCCAAGCTGAGCATTGAAATCTCTTAAGTAAAATTTTTACATGATTAGAAGGAATTTTAAGAATTTCGGCTTCTAACTCGTCCCAAAATTCATCAACTTTTTCTGGATTCGTTTTATTATCCTTATTTATAGGAGCATGGGCGTTGATTAGCGTGTATCTCTTATTGAGAGATTTTATAGTTAGAAAAGATAGTCTGGCATTCACATTTCTAAAAGCGATAACTGTGTTCAAAAATTTCTTGTTGACCATAAAAGCTGTTCCAAGATGTGGCATGTTCTTCATCACTCTCTTCCCAACTTTTCCTTTGAAAATTCGGAAGTTGTCAGATTCAAAGGTGTCCTCATCCAAGAACCTGGTCTCTTGAAGGGCTAATATTGTAATGTGATGTCTATGAAGTTCTGTTGCTAGTTGTTTTAATTTTCCAACCTGAATTAAGGAATTCACATTGTATGTTCCAAAAAAATATTTTCTCATTTTCTTGAATCTTGAACTGCTCTTGTGGTGCTCCGATTCACCATAATGTAACCCTAAACTGCTAGGCACCCTGGAATCCGATTTACGCCTAGCATTGTCTTCAGGGTAATCATGACCATTAGAAGCTAAATCCATGATATTAAAGTAAATGTGGGTTGGACAAAGTCCAACGTTATACAACTAAGATTGTGAGTCCTAGAGGTTGCCTCAAGATGTGTTCTGGCTCTTATTTTACGGCTTAAGCCAACCCTCCTCCTTTCTCCGGGTTTGGGACCGGCAACAGAAACTACTGAGCTACTCAATCCACCCAGTAGATCCTGCAGGCGGAGTTGTATTTCCCTATTATTTTCTGTGATGTCTATGAAGTTCTGTTGTTAGTTGTTTTAATTTTCCAACCTGAATTAAGGAATTCACATTGTATGTTCCAAAAAAATATTTTCTCATTTTCTTGAATCTTGAACTGTCCTTGTGGTGCTCCGATTCACCATAATGTAACCCTATTATTTTCTTACTTTGGCAATAATTAACTAATTATAATAATTTTTTCTACGCCATGCTTACCTGTCATTATATGTATTGTGATCAGGTCTGAAATGTATTCCTGTTAGATTTAAGTACCATTGTTAAGTTCTGCAAATATTGTAATAATGTAATAATTGTAAAATCTGGTTAGATGGAAGAGAAGGCCCAATGGTCCTGATCTTGCCGGACAAAATAAATCTATCTATCCCCTGCCTTCTGCTCAAGGCCCTCAAGGAGGCAGGGTGTGTGTAGCCCCACCACTTCTGGTGCACCCTGGATAGTGCTACACCCTCAGGGGCTCACAGTATCTCCTGCCTTCTGCTCAAGGCCCTCAAGGAGGCAGGGTGTGTGTAGCCCCACCACTTCTGGTGCACTCTGGATAGTGCTACACCCTCAAGGGCTCACAGTATCTCCTGCCTTCTGCTCAAGGCCCTCAAGGAGGCAGGGTGTGTGTAGCCCCACCACTTCTGGTGCACCCTGGATAGTGCTACACCCTCAGGGGCTCACAGTATCTCCTGCCTTCTGCTCAAGGCCCTCAAGGAGGCAGGGTGTGTGTAGCCCCACCACTTCTGGTGCACCCTGGATAGTGCTACACCCTCAGGGGCTCACAGTATCTCCTGCCTTCTGCTCAAGGCCCTCGAGGAGGCAGGGTGTGTGTAGCCCCACCACTTCTGGTGCACCCTGGATAGTGTTACACCCTCAGGGGCTCACAGTATCTCCTGCCTTCTGCTCAAGGCCCTCAAGGAGGCAGGGTGTGTGTAGCCCCACCACTTCTGGTACACCCTGGATAGTGCTACACCCTCAGGGGCTCACAGTATCTCCTGCCTTCTGCTCTAGGCCCTCAAGGAGGCAGGGTGTGTGTAGCCCCACCACTTCTGGTGCACCCTGGATAGTGCTACACCCTCAGGGGCTCACAGTATTCCTACCTTCTGCTCAAGGCCCTCAAGGAGGCAGGGTGTGTGTAGCCCCACCACGTCTGGTGCACCCTGGATAGTGCTACACCCTCAGGGGTTCACAGTATCTCCTGCCTTCTGCTCAAGGCCCTCAAGGAGGCAGGGTGTGTGTAGCCCCACCACTTCTGGTGCACCCTGGATAGTGCTACACCCTCAGGGGCTCACAGTATCTCCTGCCTTCTGCTCAAGGCCCTCAAGGAGGCAGGGTGTGTGTAGCCCCACCACTTCTGGTGCACCCTGGATAGTGCTACACCCTCAGGGGCTCACAGTATCTCCTGCCTTCTGCTCAAGGCCCTCAAGGAGGCAGGGTGTGTGTAGCCCCACCACTTCTGGTGCACCCTGGATAGTGGTACACCCTCAGGGGCTCACAGTATCTCCTGCCTTCTGCTCATGGCCCTCAAGGAGGCAGGGTGTGTGTAGCCCCACAACTTCTGGTGCACCCTGGATAGTGCTACACCCTCAGGGGCTCACAGTATTCCTACCTTCTGCTCAAGGCCCTCAAGGAGGCAGGGTGTGTGTAGCCCCACCACTTCTGGTGCGCCCTGGATAGTGCTACACCCTCAGGGGCTCACAGTATCTCCTGCCTTCTGCTCAAGGCCCTCAAGGAGGCAGGGTGTGTGTAGCCCCACCACTTCTGGTGCACCCTGGATAGTGCTACACCCTCAGGGGCTCACAGTATCTCCTGCCTTCTGCTCAAGGCCCTCAAGGAGGCAGGGTGTGTGTAGCCCCACCACTTCTGGTGCACCTGGGTAGTGCTACACCCTCAGGGGCTCACAGTATCTCCTGCCTTCTGCTCAAGGCCCTCAAGGAGGCAGGGTGTGTGTAGCCCCGCCACTTCTGGTGCACCCTGGATAGTGCTACACCCTCAGGGGCTCACAGTATTCCTACCTTCTGCTCAAGGCCCTCAAGGAGGCAGGGTGTGTGTAGCCCCACCACGTCTGGTGCACCCTGGATAGTGCTACACCCTCAGGGGTTCACAGTATCTCCTGCCTTCTGCTCAAGGCCCTCAAGGAGGCAGGGTGTGTGTAGCCCCACCACTTATGGTGCAGCCTGGATAGTGCTATACCCTCAGGGGCTCACAGTATCTCCTGCCTTCTGCTCAAGGCCCTCAAAGAGGCAGGGTGTGTGTAGCCCCACCACTTCTGGTGCACCCTGGATAGTGCTACACCCTCAGGGGCTCACAGTATCTCCTGCCTTCTGCTCAAGGCTCTCAAGGAGGCAGGGTGTGTGTAGCCCCACCACTTCTGGTGCACCCTGGATAGTGGTACACCCTCAGGGGCTCACAGTATCTCCTGCCTTCTGCTCATGGCCCTCAAGGAGGCAGGGTGTGTGTAGCCCCACCACTTCTGGTGCACCCTGGATAGTGCTACACCCTCAGGGGCTCACAGAATCTCCTGCCTTCTGCTCATGACCCTCAAGGAGGCAGGGTGTGTGTAGCCCCACCACTTCTGGTGCACCCTGGATAGTGCTACACCCTCAGGGGCTCACAGAATCTCCTGCCTTCTGCTCAAGGCTCTCAAGGAGGCAGGGTGTGTGTAGCCCCACCACTTCTGGTGCACTCTGGATAGTGCTACACCCTCAGGGGCTCACAGTATCTCCTGCCTTCTGCTCAAGGCCCTCAAGGAGGCAGGGTGTGTGTAACCCCACCACTTCTGGTGCACTCTGGATAGTGCTACACCCTCAAAGGCTCACAGTATCTCCTGCCTTCTGCTCAAGGCCCTCAAGGAGGCAGGGTGTGTATAGCCCCACCACTTCTGGTGCACCCTGGATAGTGCTACACCCTCAGGGGCTCACAGTATCTCCTGCCTTCTGCACAAGGCCTTCAAGGAGGCAGGGTGTATGTAGCCCTCCTCTTCTGGTGCACCCTGGATAGTGCTACACCCTCAGGGGCTCACAGTATCTCCTGCCTTCTGCTCAAGGCCCTCAAGGAGGCAGGGTGTATGCAGCCCCACCACTTCTGGTGCACCCTGGATAGTGCTACACCCTCAAGGGCTCACATTATCTCCTGCCTTCTGCACAAGGCCCTCAAGGAGGCAGGGTGTGTAGCCCCACCACTTCTGGTGCACCCTGGATAGTGCTACACCCTCAAGGTCTCACAGTATCTCCTGCCTTCTGCTCAAGGCCCTCAAGGAGGCAGGGTGTATGTAGCCCCACCACTTCTGGTGCACCCTGGATAGTGCTACACCCTCAAGGGCTCACAGTATCTCCTGCCTTCTGCACAAGGCCCTCAAGGAGGCAGGGTGTGTGTAACCCCACCACTTCTGGTGCACCCTGGATAGTGCTACACCCTCAAGGGCTCACTATTGGTGAGTTCGGGAGTTGGCGACCTCGAGGGATTCCTGAGCTGGTTCCGGTTTTCCCCATTTTATCCATTACCTGTGGGCCAGACCATCTCCTCTTTCACTCAATCGGACAATTTTACATCCTGTTTCCTTCGGGAACAGATATTTCCAATATGGATTAGCAAGGTAAGCTAACATTATTTTTGAAAGGAAGTTTTGACTTCCGTAGTACATTGGCGCTGCTCGTGGCGACATTTTGTGCCTTGCAGCGGCCTTCACAGTATGTACTAGCCACGCGTCTTGGTGATGTGTACCATAACCAACTGAAGAGCCCATTGGTGCACTGGGGCGAAACGCTGGCAACTGTTTTGAGCTAGCCGGACCATTTTATCAAATTTCTTTGTGAATTTGTTAATCCCACCACCTCTCCGCTGTCACTCTGGTCCAGCCTCGCCTCTCTTCTTGACACATTCCTCCACTCCTTTCAGCCATCTATCTCTTGGTCTTCCCCTTGGTCGTTTCTTCTGCATCTGCATCTCATGTATCCTCTTGGGAATCTTCTTCTCATCCATTCTCTTTAAGTGTCCATACCACCTCAGTCTTGATGTCTCAATCCTACCCTGCAAGGGCTCCTCTTTCACCATTTCCCTGACCTTTTCATTCCTCGACCTGTCTCTTCTTGTTACTCCGATCCTACTTCGCAGGAACTTCATTTCACCTGTCTGTATTCTTCTTATGTCTCTTTTCTTCAATATCCACGTTTCTGAAGCATAGGTCAGTATCGGGATATAGTAGCTTCTGTATAACACTTCCTTGCTTTTTTGTGGGACATTTTTATTCCACACTAAGCTCCTAATGCTTCTGCCTCTCTGCCACGTTCCATAATCTCTTTGTCATTTCTCCCATTTTCCTCCACTATACTTCCCAAGTACTTGAGACTTTCCACCTTCTTCAGCTGTCCACCTCTAAGTGTTATCCACTGTCCCTTTTCCTGGTCGTTAACAGGATCTCACATTTACTGATGTTGAACTTCCATCCATACTCTCCCACTGTTTCTTCCCAAGCCTTCAGTTGCTCCTGAATTTCCTCCTCCTTGTTTCCCCAGACCATGAGATCATCTGCAAATTGTAAATCAATTATTGTATATTATATAACAAGTTCCTGTATTTGCTTTCAAAACAGGAAATTGTTGTATAATATACAATAATTGATTTACAAGTATTAGTCCTCAAATCACTACAAAGTCTGTCATTACTGTAACACAACACTGTATATAAACAAATGTAAAGAGCAGTGGCGGATTGCACTGTGCCTGCAGCAAGTCCGGAGATTAGAGGTTCAAATCCCGGTGCTGACAGCGGCTATCCTGAGTGTGGTTTTTCTCCGGGTTTTCCCATACTCTTTCCAAGCAAATGGCGGGATAGTACAGGGTGATTCTTTTGCTGGAGCGGATCCGACGGCCGTCAGCCAACCGAGCTCGAACCGCGGATTGTGCGCAGGTGGAAACCGTAACAAAATACATTAATTAATGGTAAATTCACCAGCAAATCATAATTAAAGAACTTACCTATCCACAGGAGATGCTCAGCGTGTTCTCCTTCAGCTGACAGACAGGCGTTGTACCGTGTAAATAAATTAGCGTTTACATGTTGTGATTCCCTTCTGTTGTGAGGGATATCTGCTGCCGTATATTGTTCTCCAGCTCCACTAGATACCCACAATTGAACAACAAGCAGCCTTAGGTCCGTGCTTCGATTATTACAGTAAACACGCAGGGCAATACAGGAGTAGCGACATAATGTAACGATGTCTGTCAGCTGAAGGAGAACATTTTTAGTATCATCTGTGAAAAGATAAGTTCTAACCTTTAACTGGTGACGTGAGGTCATCCTGATTCCCAAGAAATAAAGGAACATCTGTGCTTCTTTAATTAAATCGTGCAGCTGTTGTTTATGCTACCTTCTTATCTGTGCGCTGACACTACACACCCTCGTTGATGAAAGTTTAGTGACTTAATGACTTTAATAACCCTGGTTAGCTTACCTCCATCTTGCCCAAGCTCGGCCACGCTGCAGCAAAAGAATCTCACTGTACCTTACATTGAATCGCGGGGCACCTACCTCATCCCTATCCATTCTACAACTATACAGCACTACAGTCATCACAGAAATACAGGTTATCAGACAAGCTCCACACACACACCCAACTACACGGGGTTGATAACCATGATATCCCAAGACCCTTAAATGAATTAACAACAACAAATAAATAATTATAAAAACAATACGTTCAAAGAGAAAGTTACATTGTAACGGTGAAGGTCGCGTGGACACTTATGTTACAATGACTCGGAGTTCAACTAGAACTGATACTGAATTATACTGATTACTAAGCGGCTTCGGTGGCGTAGTCGGTAGCATGCTGAACTGCTGGGCCCAAAATAGCGGGTTCAAACCCGGCCTAAGTTGTCGGATTTTTTAAGAGCGTTAAAAATCCTTCAGTATGGAGGGGAAGTAAAGCCAGTGGTCCCATGTCATAGATTTATGGCATGTAAAAGATCCATCCACAGACTAAACTTGTGTGCAGCTAAATTGTTAGGTTAGATTTGGTCGGAACGCTCTATCAAAGTTCCAACGTTCATCACTAGGTATCATTGATATCTGGTAGCGAAAGTTGTAACTACTTGAAATTGAACGGAACTTGTAGCTCACCCTAAGGGTGTTCGCTGGAAGCAGCTACAGACTCAAGCGAGCCGAACATGTTCTCGCACACTCCCGGCACTAAAAGCCATACGATAAATAAATAACATTACTAGCAGTAGTGCCCGGCTTTGCCCGGTGGATTTATTTGTTTTATGGATAATAATAAATACTACTACAGAACTGGAGCGCTCAAGGATAAGGATAGGAAAGCACCAACGCTTATTGCAGCTGATAACCTCAGTACACTTATACAGAAGCATACTATTGTCATGATGATAATTGTTTTAAGGGGCCTACGAAATTACTCCCCGTGAC
Organism: Meconema thalassinum; assembly: GCA_946902985.2. Classification (NCBI taxonomy): domain Eukaryota; kingdom Metazoa; phylum Arthropoda; class Insecta; order Orthoptera; family Tettigoniidae; genus Meconema; species Meconema thalassinum. Next base: position 333,502,305 of record OX336395.1, read on the forward strand.
TGCAATTTATAAGCAGCTCATAATTCTGCACCAGAACACTGGTAGGGGCGACATGATGCAGCCCGCATTGCCAGGCAACAATACACTTAGGGATTATTGAAGCTGTTCGGGAGCTCTTGTTCTTCCGACTTACTGAACAAAAATCAATATTTAAGGTTTCCTGAGAGGTGTAGCCTATTTCCTCTTGAATCTGGCTATCATATACAAAAAGAATTTTTCGAATCCGACTCGTAGTTCCAGAGATTAAGCGCGTTTAAACATACAAACGAACTCTTCAGCTTTATTATATTAGTATACATGAATAGTTACTTGAAAGGTAGATGACAGTTCACTTCAATGACCTTGCAAGATTTCGTACAATGACGAAATAAAGTGACGTACGCCACGCGACCACTGTAGGGTTAATAAACAATATTTTGAAATGCTTTACAGTCGGTCAACACGATTGTACCCAAATTTAATGAGTGTTAATCCTTAAACCAGAAAAAAATTACACAAGATTAATAAATAACTTTGATTACTAGTTTTGATTGACAAGCGATATCATCAGATCCCTTACATTCAGGCGATTAATCTATGTCTACGATTGTGTGGATTGTACACTATTTTATAGGGTGTTGATTTGTGATTTTTTAGCTTAGAACTTGTTGATATTAATTAAAAATTCTTTTTAGGCGGTTTCGTTTTTGTTTTTAACCTTTTCACTCCCAAATACCTTTCCTTCTTATGCATGCCCCGTCCCGGGTTGGAGGTTACGATGATGTGGTGATAATTGGGGGGCCTAACTACACTTATGGTGATATTTCCTGAACCCACGGTTGGATTTTGACATGTGACATGTCGTAGGACTCGGGGTGATGCCCCCTTTCTTATGGATGACCTATCTCCACCCTAAAATAAAAACTACCCTTACCCGGGGGTGAAATAGTGATTTTTTGTAAGCATATGCACTTGGGGCTTTTGTAAGAGGGAGGGCTTTTTAAATGATTATTTATAGATGAGTTATTTAAAAATAATAATTAAAGAACCCAAAACTAATAGGTCATCGGCTTTTTAGTGTCTCACTAACCATTAATCGGATATAAACATATGGGGTGTCGTAGGACTCGGGCTGAATCTTCTTTTTCTATGGACGACTTATTTCCACCCCAAAATAAAAACTACCCTTACCTGGGGGTGAAATAGTGACTAAACTCGGGACCGGGAGAGAGCGGGGCATTTGAAATATGAGTTAACTCATGGTTGGCACAGCGGAAGACACTCGGATGTCCGAGTTAACTCTGGCTTGGGAGTGTAAAGGTTAACAGCTGTATTGGTGGTATTTTTTTAGCCTACTTTTCGCATTTTGTAAAAATGAGGAAAAAGTAGACTTATGAGATCAATCCGGGAAAATGTGTGTCTGTCTGTCTGGTTGTGTGTGTGTGTGCCCCCCTATCAACTCCTAAACGGCTGCAGCAATCGAATCCAAATTTGGTATGAGTAAAGATCTATACCTGAATATCTCAAGTCCGTTTTGAAAATTATGTCACTGCTACCAACTGCTGAAAAACCGCAATTGAAATTCAAGCTCCATGTTGGGTATCTTGGAAGGTATGCATGGGAGCTATTCCAAAATTGGCACACATATAGACAATAATATCTCAGTTTAATTCCCAGGAGGCCATGCATGGCAGTGTTGCCAAAATGATTCCAAGTCAGCTGATAAGACCAATTTTTAAATACCTGTAACTTCTATACTATCAATTGGATGTCAACCAAATTTCGTATGTCCTATGTGTACCATAACAGATATGACTATGCTTATTCTTAAGAGCAACCAGGGCTGCCAACTGTTAATAAATGCTGTCTCTATTTTTTGCCCTAATAATAATATATCAGAAAGTATGCAGGCTAAGCCAACAGCTTTAAAATGTGCACACGTATAGTACCTGACATTCTAGATTAATTTGGAGAAACTAATATACATCAGTGCTGGTAACATGACTCTATGTCTGCTGATAGGTCGAATTTTAAAATACATGTAACTTCTATACTAACAAATGGATTTCATCCAAAACTGGCACAACAATAGATCATAATATTTCAGATTATTTCTGACCAACAGATGCACGACATTGTTGCCAACTTGATTTTACGTGCACTGATAGATCCAATGTATAACAGCATCTAACGTCCATGGTATCCATTGGACTTCAACCAAATTTTGTATTCTGTACCTTAAGAGGTGGAACTAACAATATATTCAGTCACCAGAGCTGCCAACTGTTGTGCTGTATTAGGCTACATTATACCAGGTATATTTCGAACTAATTAGAAATGTTGATATTATCTACTTAATTTCGTCATTATTCTAGATAGGTCTATATAGATTGGCATGAATCTTAAATTTTAAGAAAAGTAGAGCTTTAGTTCATCACGGAACTTCTTGTTTATTCTGTCATATAATGTACAGTAAATATCTTTGCTCACATAATGGTAGACACAGATTAATAGCCTGAATGTAAGGTATCCGATGATGATCACTTGACGATCGAAACTAATAATCCAAGTGAATTTATTAATCTCATTGATTACATTTGGGTGTCGACCGATTGAAAAGCATAAAAATGTTGTTCTTTCTTTTATTGACCCCAAAATGTGTTTGGATGATTTGAGGGGCTTGGACATTGTGGTCATTTAGCCCTGTGTACTTGGATGTGTGTGGAATTTTGTCTGATAACCTGTGTTCTTGGCAGAGCCAGGAATTGAATCTGGAACCACGGGGCTACAGCCAAGAACGCTGGCCATTACAATACGAGGTGGTGGTCTAAATTATAGACATTTTCGGGTACCCCTAAGCATTTTAATAACCAACTAGTTTAAACCCGTCAAAATATGACGGTCAATGGGAAATTATTTACTGAAGAATTTCCTTATATACATTCTTTGTACAATTATTTTTTGGCTCTATTGAAACTTTAAGGGCGTCAAAAGATTGCACTCTCGACATTGCAAAATGCTGCGCTGGCCATGACCGAATACTTGATGAGGTAAATTGAGACCTATACGTTCCAGAGTTCCTCCTTGGGCTTTATTGATTGTGATAAAGTAAGTTATGCCAAGCGAATTCTTAAAAGAAAATAATAGTGTTTTATCGGATGGTGTTAAATCAAGTTGAAAGATTAGACCTCTCTGCCTAATTTTAACTGCACTTATTATTTTCAAATCCAAGCAATATTGTTGCATTTAGGAGCCCTTGGGAAACGTTCAGATTTCTCAGCAACATAACTATGGGTCAAGCGTTTGGACTATGTGGAGGCAAGTCATTTAGTTCCAAGGAATTCAAGAATTCTGAGGAGTCTAATACAGGGAGGGAAGTGAGGCGGTATGCACCGGTATGGAATACCGGCACTGCTTTCAAAGGCCCAATGGCATACCGTCAAATAGCATACTGCCACTTAAAACCAGTGGATCTTAAATTTGTTTGCGCCGTAGGAATTAATATAATTACTTTTCATGATCATTCATCCACTGGTACCAAGCTACCTTTACCGATAAACATTCGCCTGTAGACATCGTCAATATAGAACCGTGCGTTCCTTTTTAAACCGAAACCGTAAAGCACTTCAGCATCGCTTCAGTTATCTAGAGTGGAAAAAAAGAACGTCCATCCATGGCCGTCCATGCTGCAAAACTCATAAAGCGAGATCTTATACGGATGTTAATTATATGTCAGTAACAAACAAACAAAAATTAATTTAGTTCCCCACTTCACTCATTTAATTTTATTTATCTATATAGCCTAAATAATAATTCACACATATATTCTATAAGTGAAAAATAACATTTATTACTTGCAATTCAGGGTGAATAGAACAATTTCCTGCATATGACGTTACGTTATAAGGGAGGGGTATGTTTTTTTGAAGTTGAGGTACGATAGGGAATATATCTTTGGATAGCATACCGCCTCTGTTTTTTCCCCACTTCCTTCACTGGTCTAATATATACAACTGGCCTCAAACCGTCGCTTATAATTTGGGAATATAACGAAGAAATGCGATGATGTGCAATTCCATACATTTTGCATTGTTGCCGATTATTCTCTCTGAAATTCCTTGAGATATCATCTCCAGTGAAAAATAATTGTTGCAGCCTGTCAAATATTTTATATTTAGTCAGATCAATTTTACCATTACAACAGCCAAGGTCAAAGTAACCAAGTGTAGATTTCTCGCTACAGAAATACAGTGCAGAACAATGTTTACATTTGTTCGTCAAGGACCCTACACTGTACGGTATAATATCTGGAATTGTTTCTGAAATGGCATATTTAGGCCTATATTGGATTTTAAAAGTGGCTTCGTATTTTTCTCCGATTTCCCACTTTTTTGCGGCTAATGTTCTTTTTTGTCAAATGGGTTTATTTATAGCAGCATTTCTCCCCAAATTATTAAGGATAAGTGCGCACAATGTGCATTACATTAACTATTTACAAAATTCAGTAAGCGATGACAACCTTTTAGTACACACGAGAGCATGGTAAGTATCGCATGCCTTTTGACACAATTTACAAATGCACTCTGGTGTGGGCACATGGAACACCTCAGTCTCACCACGGCCGACTGAATGCGCTCATACCGGCCTAGACAATGAGACTTTTTTCATGAAATCTTGTTAGTTACTCAACTGCTCACACAGCGCTGTTCACCAAGCATTGCACGACTGAGACTTATCTCTACTTAGTGTAAAACAAAGTCCCCGATTCTTGGATATCACGGGTAATCTCGAGAACCACTGGATGGATTTTGATGCGGCTTTCACCATTCTGTACAGGTAATATCGAGGAAGATTTCTGTAGAAAATAATTTATTTATGATCAAAGGGAGCCAAGCAGTAACGATTTTAGATTTCAGTGAATAGGTCGAAGAAAGAACTTGACGTCCGTGCGCTTTTTAAGCTTACGCTGGACAAACCGTTAAAAATATCAATATACTATGAGTGTAAGAATTGTTCAGCATGAAAAATTGTACAAAAAAGTCCGCGTGAGCATATCTCTTATCTTCGATACATCGCCCACTATAAGTGTTTTTAGTTTGGACGGGAGGGGGATTTGGCTTGCACCTCGCCATTCTTAAATTACGTCTGACAGGAATTCCTTGCACATTCATAACTGTTGCCGGGCGAAGCCGGAGCGGGTTGCAAATGACACTATTATATTATCATTATAATTCCCACAATATCAAAATGCAAATTATATCACAAAATAAAATAGCGTGCTAATAAATCTATGAGAAATTAGACATACCTTCCCCCGTGTGGGTGCGGGATAGAATACACCCACGGTATGCCCTGCCTGTCGTAGGAGGCGACTAATAGGGCCGACATGGCCGAATAACTTGCCAGTTTTGATTTGTTCAGACCCCCTGTGGATGGGGAGGGCAGAATTCATCCACGGTATCCCCTGCCTGTCGTAAAAGGCGACTTAGAGGGGGCCTTATAAAGGTCGATTTTGGTTTTCTGGTCCCAGCTCTGGTTTGACCAATAGAAACAAACATGCATGCTGTTAGGGGAAGGGCCACCAGCTTGGCCATCTGGCCAGAAAGCCTAGACGGTATGCCCCATCCCGTCAGGTGGGTGCGCCATGTACCCTACAGTAGTATCCGCCTTACAACGAAGGTCCCTGCATGGCCGAATACTGGAGCTGAATAAATCCTGTGCATGCCGAGGGGGAAGTGCCTGTTCGAGGCACTGGGACCCCGGGCAATATCTGCTATGCCAGGTAGGTATTGCCTTGGCTGGGTGGCGCCCACAGTGATAGCCCCCGTTCGGAGTGGGCAGTATTCGGGGAGGATTTCGTCCGGGATGCCATCAAAGCGATCACGGACACCTGTACAGGGTGGCACCCTTAAAAAGCCGTCTCTGGAGTGTCGAGCTAATCCCAAGGTGTATACGCCTTGGGATGAAGCCTTTAACCAACGATTTGCGACAGACAGATCACCTCGCTACCTGGTAGCTACCAGGACTGACGGGGATGATTTCAAGCTCGTAAAATCGATCATTTTCGCTGAGGAAATCGAGGGGAAATTTGGTGATCTTAACGGGATTTCCAAGCTCCGGAACGGGCAGCTCTTGCTGCATACCGTTAGCCGGCAGCAAACCGAAGCGTTGCTGGAATGCACGCAATTCGGCGAAATCCCCGTTAAGATCACAAAGCACGAAACGCTGAATGAGGTCCGTGGAGTTATTTTCCATCGTGACCTCTTTTTGAATAGCGATGCTGAACTGTTGCGGGATCTGGGGAAGAGAGGCGTCACAAAGATTAGGCGCATCACCCGAAAGATTGGGGAAAGGAGCGTCGATACCGGCGCTTTTATTCTCCATTTTGAAGGTGATGTTGTACCTAAGCAGGTGAAGGTCACATCGTACAACTGCGATGTGCGACCGTACATCCCTCCACCTATGCGCTGCTACCAGTGCCAGAGATTCGGGCATGTTTCCGCCAGGTGTACTGCGAAGGCCGTATGTAGAGAGTGTGGCAAGGGGACACATGAGGGTGACGAGAGGTGTACGCCTCCCCCGATATGTCCCAACTGCCAAGGAAGTCACTCTCCACGGTCAAAACAGTGCCCTGAATTCATTATGGAAGCCAAGATCCAGGAAATCAGGACTCTTGACAGGCTTTCATATCACGACGCTCGCAAGAGGTACCGTGATATGAATGCCCCCGAATTTCGGGTATCGTTTGCAGCTGCAGCGACGCCCTCAATCACCCCTGCCGTTAAAGTTTCCAGTGCAGTACCCTCGATGTCCTCTTTTAGTACGAGTTTGAAATCTCCCCTCGCTGTACCAGCGAGCACTGTCAGCCCGAAGGAGGTCCCAAAACCTTCTTCGGCCACGGTTAAGAAGGCGCCGGTTTTAACACCTAAACCGGCGAATTCGGAGAAGAAGTCCTCTTCTTCTCCGAAACGGTCGGCGAACAAGTCTTCCCCAGCTAAAGGGGGAAAGAAGACTTTGCCGACCAGGGCTGGTCCTTCTTCCAGCCCACCTAATACGAAAAATATAGGGGAGAAGAGGGAGACGGTTCGTCGCCGTCTCTCTCGTCCTCCTGCTGACGGGGTGGCTACTGTCTCTGCTGGCCTTTCTGCTCCCACTACCACCAAGGGGGCGAAGCCTGCTGAAGCCAAGCCCGTCCGTATGGAGGAACTCCCCTATAGAAAAGAAAATAGATCGGCGGAGGAGAGGGGAACGGTTCAGCGCCGTTTCTCTTCCTCTCCTAAAGGCAGGGCTGCTCACGTATCTGCTGGCCATCCCGCTCCCACCACTACCAGTGGAGCGGTGCCAGCAGGAGCGACCTTGTTTTATAAGGACCCGGCGTCTGTGGGGAAGGGACCATCTACTTCCCCAAACACACGTCGGCGCCGATCCAAGAAGAAATCTCTTCGGGGCGTGTCGGGGACAGACACCCAGTCTTCGGACCGGGAGGAAGTCCCTCGACACCGCTCTCGCTCTTCCCCAAGAGCGAGACTCGTGAGGTCCGACGACGACCGCGCGCAACCCAAGAGAGCGCCCGCTCCATTTTCTTCGTCTTCGGACGGAGATGTGGAGATTGAGGTGTGCTCTCCTGCCCCATCATCTCCAACTAGAGATGGGGAAGGGTGGCAAACGGTCAAGCATAGGTAGAAGACCAACTTCTACTTAAGTCCACACCATGGCACTATTACAATGGAACTGTAATAGCTATTCTGTTCATCTCGCTGAGTTACGACAATTAATATCTTCGTTTTCGGCAACCATTGTCTGTCTTCAGGAATCCAGGTTTCGTCCTGGACATGAGACAACAATGCGTCACTTCAAACTCTTCTCTAGAGACCGGGTGTACGGAGCTGTGGCCGCTGGTGGCGTCTGCACTCTCGTCCACTCTAGCCTCTTTAGTGAAGAGGTGCCGTTGCGTACTCAGCTAGAGGCAGTTGCAGTTCGTACTTCGTTGCCAGTAATGGCAACAGTATGTAACGTGTACATCCCGCCTGATTCTCAGCCGGATTACGACCAGCTGGTGGATCTAGTCTCTCAGCTCCCCCCTCCTTTTCTCCTTCTGGGAGATGTTAATGCCCACAACACCATCTGGGGCTCCGCTACCACTAGCGGTAAAGGGAGAGATTTTGAGAGGCTGATCAGGCGGCTGGACCTGTGCCTGTTGAACACAGGGGAACCTACGCACTTCTCTATTGCACACGGTACTTATTCAAGTATCGATATTACCCTGTGCAGTCGTGCGCTGGTTCCCCTGCTACAGTGGGGTGTACACGATGACCTTTGTAATAGTGACCATTTTCCAATTATCGTTACTCTTCCGAACCAGAGAGCCATCGAGTTACCAAGTCGATGGCTTCTCCGTCGGGCTGATTGGCCAACTTTCACGGCACGCGCGGTGTTTGCCGAAGATACCTTTGAGAGTGTCGACGATCATACCATTCACATAACGAATGGTATTTTGGCTGCTGCTGAGGAAACAATACCTTCCTCGTCCGGCAACTCACGCCGGAAGCTTGTCCCTTGGTGGACAGCCGAGATTGCAGCAGCCATTAAAGATCGTCGACGTGCTTTCAAATGCTATCGGAGGCAAAACACTATGGCCAACCTTATCACCTTCAGAAGGATGCGTGCTAGAGCCCGATATCTGATTCGGGAGAGTAAGAAAACGACGTGGGAAAAGTATGTGTCGTCCATGACGGCGCATACTCCTTCATCTCAAGTGTGGACTAAGCTTCGTCGGATCTCTGGACTCCCGACATCACTGTCGATACCCGGAGTGTCCATCAATGGAGACATCATCACGGACCATCTCGCCATTGCCAACAGCATTGGCTCGCACTTCTCCGATGTATCCTGCTCCGGGAGTTACGATCCTACGTTTCTGACTCTGAAGCGGGAGGCAGAGACTCACCCCTTGTCCTTTGCCACTGCTGCTTCGGAGTCCTATAATGTACCATTCTCTGAATGGGAACTGCGCAGTGCGCTTGCACTGTGCAGGGATACGGCTCCTGGACCGGATAACATACATAATCAAATGTTAAAACATCTGTGCGATTCCAGTATTAAAAAACTGTTGATCCTCTTCAATCGTATATGGATTGAAGGGGAGTTTCCATCTCAATGGCGAGAGGGGATCGTAATACCGATTCCTAAGGCTGGAAAGAATCCCAAGTTTGTAAGCAGCTATAGGCCCATTTGTTTGACAAATGGCCTATGTAAGCTGCTCGAAAAGATGGTGAACCGTCGACTGGTGTGGTTCTTGGAGGATAAAGGTCTCCTGTCTGAGTACCAATGTGGATTTCGCTCTCATAGGTCCACCACTGACCATCTGGTGCGACTTGAGAGCGCCATACAGGAGGCTTTTTTCCGAAAGCAGCACCTAGTCACGGTTTTCTTTGACCTAGAGAAAGCCTACGACACCACATGGCGCTACGGGATCCTTTCCACCCTTCACAAGTGGGGACTCCGTGGTAACTTACCGACTTTCATTGCGAATTTCATGTCCGTCCGACTCTTCCGTGTAAGGGTCGGTAGGACATTATCGCAATATTATACCCAAGAAAATGGAGTTCCTCAGGGTTCAGTGCTGAGTGTCACCTTGTTCGCGATTGCCATTAATGGCATTGTTGCCGCCGCCGGGTCCGCGGTAGTTCCATCGCTGTATGTAGACGATTTAGCTCTGCATTACAGCTCTGGAAGTATGGCAGTCGTGGAACGGCAATTGCAGCTAGCTATCAACCGGGTCGACAGGTGGGCTCACGACCGGGGTTTTCGTTTTTCAGCAGCAAAAACCTCCGTCGTCCATTTTTGTCGGCTACGGAGGCTACATTTACACCCTGAACTACATCTCAGGGATGCTGCGTTGCCGTTGGTTGACACTTATCGCTTCCTGGGGCTCCATTTTGACAGCAAGTTAACGTGGCAGCACCATATACGGCAATTGAAAATGACATGTCTCAGGAAACTGAACATGCTCAGGTTTCTTAGTGGCACTACGTGGGGGGCTGACCGTGCGGTGCTGCTACGGTTCTACCAAGCCCTCGTCCTGTCCCGGCTAGACTATGGTTCTGCGGCATACGGTTCAGCAAGGCCGGCAACCTTGAAAATGCTGGACAGTATCCACCATAGTGGCGTTAGGCTGGCTACCGGTGCCTTCCGGACCAGCCCGATACCCAGCCTACTTGCCGAATCGGGTGTTCCACCTTTAAATTATAGACGCCAACATATGCTTTTAGCATATGCTGCCAATGTGCGTCAAATGCCGCAACACCCGACCTATCAAGCTCTCTTCGGTACCCAAAACCACCAGGGGTACGCCAACCGGCCTCGTGCCACTCGGCCGGTTGGTATTAGACTTGATAGCTCGTGTACTGAAATAGGAGTGGCTGTAGGTCCCTGTATGATCCGGACATCTAGCGAGGTGCCTCCGTGGCAAGTCCCGCGTCCGGAAATTCGGTTAGATCTTCACCAAGGTCCTAAGGTGAACACGGATGCGTCCGTTTACCGGAGGCAGTTCCACAGCATAGTTCACCAATTTCCGGACGCTGGCATTCTATACACGGATGGTTCGAAGGTGGACGAGAAAGTGGGTTGTGCTTACGTTATTGACGGTGCAAATACCAAGATCTCTTTGCCTGAGGCCTGTAGTGTGTTTACTGCGGAGCTCGTTGCCATCTATGAAGCTCTGCAGTTTGCACTACAGGATGCACGAATCCACTTTCTCGTGTGTACCGACTCTTTGAGTTCGTTGCAGTCAATTGCTACATGTTTCCCGCAACACCCCCTAGTGCAGCGAATCCACGACCTACTAGCCGGGCTGTGCCACGCTGACACTCGAATCACCTTTCTGTGGCTTCCAAGCCACATGGGAATTGCGGGAAATGAGTTAGCGGATCAAGCTGCAAAAGAGGCGGTATCACTACCACCTCGACCAATGGAGGTACCCGCTAGAGATATTCGCTCTCAGTTACGCCTACAAGTTCTGGCTTTTTGGGAGAGTCAGTGGCTAGCTGACCCACTGCCCAGTAAACTGAGAGCGATCAAGGGAACTACTCGCGTGTGGCGGAGCTCCTTCCGGGCCCGGAGAGAGTCCGTCATTTTGTGTAGGCTAAGGATAGGTCATACAAGATCCACCCACTCATACCTAATGAGAAGGGAAGACCCCCCACTTTGTACCTGTGGAGCCGTATTCACCGTGGCCCACATTTTCACCCAAGTGTGTGGATCTTGCTGAGTTACGAAGAAACCTTGGTTTGCAGACGACACTCAAACTTATATTAGCCGATGACGCGGTGGCTGCTGATCGCGTTATCCGCTTTATAAGTGAGAGTGGGTTAGGGCCAGCAATCTAAATTTTCCAGTGAACATTGACTCAACGACTTGTTCGTTTTTGAATGATAATTTTTTGTTTTTTCCGTAATTTTTGTTTATTTTTATAATTTTTTATTTAATTGTTTGTTTTTTGTTTTATTAATTTTTGGTCTTTTTAAATTTAGATGTCCACCTCAAAATTTTAAATTCAACTCAAAATTTGTATTCTTTAATCTGTGTTAAGAGGGGCAGATGACCTCGTAGTTCCGCCCCTTAAAACAACAATAACTAACTAACTAGACATACCTTGCACCTCGTTACAGTTGAATTCGATCAGAATCACTCGGTTTTCATTAAAGTTTATGCATTTTTCTGCTGAATGGTTTGGAAGTTCGGCAACAGGAAACTAGGACTGTTATTTACTTAAAATATTCATTTTTGTATTTTTGTACTATTTGTGTTCATGATTTCATTACATTGTCAGAATTACCGACAGCAGTGGCTACGCTGGCTAAAGCGCAGCGTTAGGCCATGGGGCCAAGCTCTCTGCTGACTCGGTAGACGCGTGTGTTCGAGCCCCACCGTCGGCCGTCCTTGAAATGATTTTCCGTGGTTTCCCATTTTTCAACACCAGGCAAATGCTGGGACGGTACCTTCTAACAGGCCACGGCCGCTTCCTTCCACATCCTTGCCCAGTTTCATTCATCTTCATCCATTCCATCTCTCATCCTGACGCGCAGGTCGCCCACGGGCGTCGACTAGAAAGATCTGCACTCGGCCTCTCAGGAGGCCACACGAAAAAAAATGTCAGAATTAATGCTTTAATTAGTAGGGTATACTATTCAGTGTACCTATTATAAATAAAAACCGTGAGGTTTCTCACCTCCCCATATTACGAAACCCGGTTGCCTAATACGGGGAAAGTGCACTTTTAAAGTTAACAATAATATCAGAGGGTATTACAACATCAAACGTGCCCATATTTGTAATATACATAGTATATCGCCTGAGGTTTACATTGGTGAGAAAACCAAAATTATTCCGTTCCTTCTCATGTCTAATGTGAGCCCTATAAAAAAAAACTCCCCATATTTGGCGACTTTCCTCTACCCATTTTTAGAAGATACCTTATGCACTGGACAGCTGAATCCGTGATTAATTGTATAGGTAGCTTCGTAAGTCTCAGAACTCAGGAAGTCCTTTCTAGCAGCGTTACTAGCAGCTTTCAAAGTTTCAAGGTAAGAAAGAAAATATTCCTCAAGCCAGTTTAGGCGACTGACATTTAATGAGAAAAAATGCCCTTTATCTGGATTTCTAGACTGAATATGATGATATGTGATGCTTACGTCATGCATAGCGAACCATTTATTAACGTTTAAAAAAATGGTTGCTTCTGCGTCCATGAATGTGTACCCTACGCTTCCGGGTGCATGCCTATATTTTCTTTCAGTGTACTAATGGCACCAATAACTTCTGACGAGAACACTTCCTTGGCACGCCGAACATTCATTTTTTCAAATTTAGTGGGTTCGATGTGTTTAGTGAGGTGTCTGACCGGTTTGACGATCTCACCCTTTTGCATTGTGTATAGTAATGACAAGTATTTCCCTGAAATTATTCCAGTACCATCAGTCATCTCTCGTTACAGAAACTGCGTTCTAATTTTTTTTTTTTTTTAGAATGTGCCAATGATCAAAACTAGGGAATACATTCCTAGACTCGTCGTATGGGTGATTGACCATTGGTTGCAAATTCCCTCCCCCTAAATGCCTCATCATTGTAGTGTTAGTTTTGTGATTATCAGAGACAGTTATTATAATTATGAAACCGCATTGTTCAACCTCGAGAATAACGTCCAGCAGGAGTTTATGTAAGTCCCGTCCTGACAGCTGCTTCGTGAAAAAGAAGGCACACGGTATCTGATAATTTGTCGAAAGATCTCTTAGCACAAAACACAACACACGATTAGCTGCTACTTGTTCCCGGCTGTAATTTTGATCCTCTCTTTACTTTTAATGAGACGGTGCTGGAGTAGTGTCCTTGTACCCGAAGAAGGTGCAAGGTATGTCTAATTTATCTTAGATTTATTAGCACGCTATTTTATTTAGTGATATAATTTTAATTTTGATAATGCGGAAATTATAATGATAATAATTATATAGTGTCTCTAGCAACCCGCCCCGGCTTCGCCCGGGAACAGTTATGAATGTGCAAGGAATTCCTGTCAGACGTAATTTAAGAATGGCGAGGTGCAAGCCAAATGCCCCTCCCGTCCAAACTAAAAACACTTATAGTGGGCGATGTATCGAAGATAGAGATATGCTCTCGCGGACTTTTTTGTAGAATTTCTCACGCTGAACAATTCTTGCACTCATAATATAGTGATATTTTTAACGGTTCGCCCAGCGTAAGCTTAAAAAGCGCACGGACGCCAGGCTATTTTTTCGACCTTTTCACTGAAATCGTTACTGCTTGGCTCCCTTTGGTCATAAATAAATTATGTTCTACACAAATCTTCCTCGAGATCACCTTTACAGAATGGTGAAAGCAGCATCAAAATCCATCCAGTGGTTCTTGAGATTACACATTTAATATACGTACTGGACAGCTGATTCCTTATCGCGCCTATAATGGGAGGGGAGTGCGCTCTACCGGCAACGAGTAGAAACTTTCCAATTACATGTTATACATGGGTTCTGACTGGGAATGTCAAGGCCGGTATAAAGCGCAGCTCGTATTCAGTCGGCCGTGGTCTCACAAATCCTGTGGTGAAAACCGTGCACCGCGAATCGGGTCACTGTGTGTCTCAACTCATAGGCAGTGCCCTTCCATTCTGTTGATGTCATGGCCGTCGTGGAGTAGAAACCAATTGGGATCTCCTTCTTTTTTGCAAGTAGTTCTTGTAGCAAATCGTTGTATTGTCTTGTGGAAGGTAGTTGGTGAACCAGTCGGAGTTCTTCTATAAAGAAAAGTTCCCCCGCTAGTTCATACGCCAGCCTCGATAGGGTATATTTTGACAAACATAGCAATCTTTTTAAGAATAAGGCTTTCACTTTCTCTAAGTCTTTCAGGTTATTTTTTCTTAAATTAACCCATATTATATCCATCCATACGTTGCAATTGGTGTAATTTTTGCTTTAAAGAGTCTCAGTGCCGATTGCAAAGACATATCCCTGAGATGACTAATGTCGTTCATTGATCTGACAGCACAGATCATTTTATCTTTGATGTGACGTGTAAATAATTTCCCTTCTATTTGCAAAGTAATTCCTATATATTTGTAATGACTGGTTTGAAGCAAAGGTTCGTATCTGAGGTAAAGAATGTCTTCTTTGGCAGTTCTTCCGCCCTTTCTGAATATCATTGCTACCGTTTTCTGAAGGTTTATTTCAAGATCGTTGTTTTGGGCCCATATTGCAAGTTGATTCAAGCTGTCTTGTAGCTCTTCTCTTGACGACGAGGTCAGAACCATATCATCGGCATATATGATGATTTTTACTTTCTGGGAACCTAAGAGACATACCACATCTGCAGTCACGACATTAAATAGAAGAGGACTTAGAGGGTCACCCTGAAGTACTCCCATTGTTTGGTCGATAGGATTAGATATAGTTATTCCGTTATCTATTTCTACCTGGTTGTTATGTAGAATATCCTTAATCAATCTGATGATGTAGTGGTGCTCCAGACCAATCATTTCTATGAGTTTATTTACTAGTATGCTTCTATTAATGCGGTCGAAGGCCTTAGAGGAGTCATATTCAATAACACTACAGTGGCCTGCATCAACGCAGCCGCCAAATATTAAATGGCAAATAATACTTCCATTGTCAAAATCAACAGTGTGGTTAGACTCATTGTTCTGCACTCTAAACAAATAATCAATAAACAATAATATTCACTTACACAATGAAGTTCAGCGACTTCCATTCTCAAGTTGGTTACTGATGAGACTGCGATGAGACTGATCGCCAATAATAAAATCCTTATAATTATCCCTGCCAGTAACATTTTTTGCAATTTGCTTGCAAACGCAGCTCAGGGTGAAATAAACAGTACGAAACTGCTCTAAATAAGCAATTTCCATCACCTGTTGTAGGTACAATCCTTTGCATTTCCATGACAGTAAATTATGCAAGTGAGCCACTGTAATGGAGGGAGTTATAGAATTATATGTTCAGTTCTTGTCAAAAATCGTATTAATACAGGGAAGCCCACTCTTAAGGCTACATTCTGAACTATCGCCCCAGATTCCGGGTTCGATCCCTGCTTTGCCAAGATTTTAATTCTGGTCTGAGAGCTGGAACGGGGTGCACTCTTGAGGAAAAACTAAGAGCAAGATTTGATTCCCATCTGAACAATCTTGGATGTGGTTTTCCGCGGTTTTCCCTTCCACTCCATGCAAATACCGGGATAGTTTCTAAAGCCTCGGTCGTCAACTCCCCATTCCCTACTTTAATTACAAATGCACACATCAATACAGCCATTACATTAACACAGGTTATCAGAGAAAATTTTGCACTCACACACCAAACTAGACGGGGCTGAGTGACCACGATGTCTGAGTCCATCACATGAATTATGTTCGCCAATTGTCTCTCATGACGAAAGTGATTGTGGCTATTTTTAGCCTATTTTCAATTTTGAAAAAAAAATAGGCTTATGAGATCACCTATTGTCCATGTGTGTGTGTGTCCCCCCCTAATAACTTTTAAATGGCTGGAGCGATATCAATGAAACTCGGTTAGTTGATAGCACAATTCCGGACGACCCCGACCGTGCCCTTCACATTTTGTTACGTCTCACCAATCCAACATGGCGGCTGTGCGTCATATTTCACCAGCATTCAATATCTCCGAAACTATTCCCAATATCACCCTGGAATATTGTACGGTGATAAAGGGAACTACTAGAAGTTCACCTATAAGACTTTTGAAAAACTGGTAACTACAAAACCAACATGGCGGGCACGCGAATTTGCGACTTTTAAATAGACGTTTCTCGCGATTTAACCAACCAAACGCAATAAAACTTGTTACAGTATATGTCTATACACATTGTAATGCACCAACATCTAACTTGGTTCAATTGTTTACATAACCACAAGATGGCGGCTGTGCGAAATATTTCACCAGCATTCTATATCTCTGAAACTATTAGCGGTATCACCCTGAAATTTTGTACGGAGATAAAGGGCACAACTGGAAGTTCATCTATAAGACTTTCAAAAACCGGTTAACTACATAACGAACATGGCGGCCAAGCGAATTTGAAAGTTTTAAATAGACTTTTCTCGTTATTTAATGATCCAATCGCAATTAAACTTGGTGCAGCACATGTTTATACACATTGTAATACACTGGTATCTAATTTAGTTCAATTGTTTATATAACCTCAAGATGGCGGCTGTGCGAATTTTAAAATTAAGTTTTTATTTCTTGTGCCGTAATCATGAGTGAAAGTTTGAATAATGAACCTACGCAATCATTTTCCTTGAATGGTACATGACTCGATGGCCTATACATATAACAATCCTACATGGCGACCATCCGAAATATTTAGATGGATCTCAATATCTACGAATCTATTACAGCAATCAAACTGATTTTTTAATGTTCATAGGGGCTATGGACTTAAGTTCACATATAGGACTTTAAATAACCTGGTGATCACAAATCCAACATGGCGGCGACGCGAATTATAAATATTCACATGGACGTTTCTCGCAATTTAACCATCCAAGTGCAGTGAAACTTGTTACAGTAAATCCTTATACGAATGTTAATCCACTGGCATCTAATTTATTTCAATTGTTTCCATAACCACAAGATGACAGCTGTGCGAAATTTTAAAATCTCCTTGTTACTTCTTGTGTCCTAATCATGCAATTGAAGTTTGAATGCTACACGTACACAATAACCTTCATGTAACAGTACATAAATCTAGGACCTACATATATAAAATCCAACATGGCGACCATCCGAAGTATTTAGTCGGTTCTCAATATCTACGAATCTATTACAGCAATCAAGCTGAAATTTTGTATGTAGATAGAGGCAATTAACATAAGTAGGATATACGAAAATAGGCTGTATAGTTCTTCACGGAACTACTTGTTATTTAATAATTAAAAATATATGGCAATGTATATCCTTGAGAATAATAAAAGTAAAATATGTTTAGACAATGTAATACCAATTGCAAGAAAGAATAATTGGGAAATAAAAATACATGTCTGAGGTGGGATTCGAACTCATTCGCCATTTCTCTCGTGAAGGAACGCCATTGTGCGCACGCGCAATTGCCACAAATATTACATTTTCCTTTAAGCATTTAAAAAATACTGTATTGGCAACTCCAGCTATCTGATATGACATCTAGCGGTAAAAATGAGAAACTTACCAAGTAGGGTACATTTGTCACGTGGTGACTGTTTCTATATGGTTTCTTGTATTGGTAAACAGATCGTGGTAAATTGTTCGTGTCTTTATACATAAGTAATAAGTTTTATTCGTTGATAGAGTGAAAAATGAGTAAAAGCAAAGTGTATTGCTCAGTTTACGGCTGTAAGTCGATGTATAAGAGGGCTGCGGATATACGTTTTCATCACTTTCCAAAAGATGCAAATAGCAATAGCCGAAATGTGATGATACCTAATACCTAATAATAATACCTTTCCACCCCGGGAAGGATCTAACACTTGTCGAGGTAGACAGACAGAAGACCTGCGACGTAAAGCCAGCGAAGGTTATTCAGTTTAAAAACAGCTGTTACGATGGGCGCGCTGGTAAGATTGAAGTTACTTGAATAATTAATTAAATAATTAATTATTGGCTGCTTGGTAGGGAGAAGGGATGAGTTTAACTTGTATTAAAACTCGTGGGGCGACAGGAATTGCTTGATTTGGATGGTTAAAAGGTGGGTTTGGTGTTGAATATTTGAATGGTAGCGGAATCACTCATTCTACAGTCAGGGGCGGTTCGAGCTTGTACATCTAAGGGGGGTGAGAATTTTAAAAAATGCCGGCTGGCTCTTTAACATTGCCGACTAAACGCTTAAAAACTAAGCAACGGGAGGGAAGAGGGGGGGGGGGGGGTCGGCGGTGGCAAACGATACACAAGACAAATATACTTAGAAAAATTTGATAAATGAACAAAATAAGTGTTTAAATATTACAATAATAATTTAAAAAAACTCTAGTTATCTTTGTAAATCCCTACTCTACGATGTTTTAACAAGGACCACTTTTCCACTATCTCCGTAATTTCAATGTCCTCGACCATATCTTTCGTTGAAAGCAACATCATGAGGGAGTCTAAGCGGTCGTCACCCATCGATGTCCGTAAATGATTGAAAATGAGCTTCAACTTGCGGAAGGACCGTTCGGAAGAAACAGAAGACACTGGGGATGTTAAAATCAGTCGAACTACTTGATAACCACTCGGGATAATCATCTTTAATTTAACAGCAACTTTTCGGATTTCTTTAAAAGATGAGCACTATTTACTGGCAACAAGCAGGATTTCCAGCCCAGCCAGCTCAAGCTCTTCATCCTGAAGAGTGTGGTTGCTTTATAGATTGGTCGCGCTCGATGGTGCATTTTTTTCTGTCAGCGGGTATCATGAAAATTATGTAGAATGGCTCTAGCAAACAAATTAGTTTTGCGAGATTGTCTTGCACGCTTGCAGTAAATACACCCACAAGTATTCGGAACTCCTTTCTGTAGAATGTAAGGAAAGAAATTTCTGCTGTCGTGTCAGCGTGCGTGTCATACTTCTTTGAAAGTCGCCAGGTCCTTTGGTGCTTTAAGAAGTCTTCCTCCGCATTTACTTGCATACTTTTCACAAATGACGATGCGCTCTTTAAAAGCTCGCTTACGTTCTTAATTTTGAAAATGATGTTTTTGGTAAAGTACATGCCGCAGATAAAATCAAATTCTAGAAGCTTTTTGTGCAAGCCTGGCGCAAAAGTTCGGCTTTTACCGTCAAATTCAGAATCGAATGAGATTTTCATTCTTTCCAATGCTGTGACTATCTCTTCATAAGACGTAGAAATAGCTCTCACCGATTGGGCGTGCGTAGTCCACCTTGTTTTTAAATTCTTAAGTTGAAGTGAATTTTTAATTTCATCCAGCTCTTTCTGCAAGCTTAAATGTCGTTTCGTGCTACCCGATAGAAACGTACAATGCTTCAAGAGTTCCAAAAAACTCTCGGATAAGCGCGCTAGCATTACAAGCTGTCTCTACGAAAATGTTTAACCTGTGAACTTGGCATGGAACGTACGGAATATCTATGTTGTTATTATTTCTAAGACACACACTAAGTGAAAGTAGTTTTAGAGGTGCATGTAAAGGGGGCAAAATATATAAAAATAACTACACTTTTCAACAGGAAAAAAGTTTACTACAGTGAAAGCTTAGTTATACGACCCCTAGTTGTACGCCGATCCCGTTTATACGACGTTTTTAGCCTGTCCCTTCAGCAAAATAAGCTCAGTTATACGACGCCTATCAGAGAAGTGCTGCTTTTGCAAGACGTTTCCCAGATCTAAACCGCATTATGGGTGAGACGTGAGAATGAATGCCTTATATGATAAAGACAGGTCAAAATAAGCACACATTAACTTATGCGACGCTCTCAACGACGTTTTTGGCCAGTACCCTCAATTGGACGTCGTATAACCGAGCTTTCACCGCAATAAAGCACGAAAAATGAATGACAAAAGGAAAAAATCGACCGGACAGGTATCAGGGTGCTGACTAAGATTTGATAGTTTTTAAGGTATACGCGCTCAATAACGCCTTTGAAAGAAAGGAGGAGGTAACACGTGCAACACACTAAAATAACGATACATAACAGATCGAAAAATAAATGCACACTATACGAGGACACAAGAAAAAATAGCTCTCATATTAAGGTAGTCCGATTGGTACAATCTGTTTTGAAAACTGTTCATTTTACACATTGGTTTGAAGTAGGTACGCAAAAATTATGTAGGGTGTTAACATATGTCTAATCTACAATTCATTAACAAAATCAGTAAAGAGTAGGCCCGAGTTTGGCCGAATCGTTTTGGAGAGTACCGTATACAGAGTGTTCCAAAACTCAGTGACAAGAAAACCATGTCGGGGTGGAGGAGACAATTCTAAGCCACTTAGTCTGAAAACGAAGGTCCAGAAATGCTCCCCTACGACGCTCGACTTTGTCAAAGTGGGCAGATGGCTTAATTTGGTATCTATCGGATAGCTTAATGACTCTTCAGATCAGTTTAAATATTAACGGACTGGATAGACTACATAAATATGAGTAAACTTCATATGGATAGATTTTCCGGTAACGTGTAAGGTTTACGCGCTAGTCACCAAAAATGATGTGTGTGAATTATTGCCTACTATACAAGGTAAAGGCATTTTTTAGAGATATTAACGAGCTACAGGAAAAGACGCCATAACGAAATTTACCAATGATACTCTATCCATTCCGCTAAGATTTAATTTGATTGTAATTGTACCTTAGCTACCCGATGGGCATTAAGTTCAACCCTTTGAAGACGTCGAGCGTCGCAGGGGTGCTTCTCCGGATAGTCGTTCCTTCGACAAAGTTACTTATTTGAGTTGTCTCCTCCACTCCACCCCGGTTCTCTTGTCACTGAGTTTTAAAACACTCTGTAAGTTTTATTTAAATAAAAAATGGTTTAAAAGATTACTATTCCCCACAAAGGTCGACTTTTATGGATTTATCGGGCATTTTTTCTTGTTAACACCGTTAAACATAAACAAGGCTGAAAATACGCATGTATTTATTGTATTATTATTACTTACGTTTGATGGGTACGCGATGCTCCATGAAAATGTTCCGTGCCGGCGAATACTCACGTCCCACTGCCACTGTATTTGCACCTAGTTATCATTGTAAAAGTTGCCGGTTCAGGAACGACTGCTTTCACTTATTCTCGGTGACCACACTGACCATAGTGAGCACCGCACCCCTTGAGGAACCTTGGAACCATAAACCTGTCAATTTTGTCACAATAACACGGATATCTGAAGACGCGCCGAGACCATCGGTAGCAGGTCATAAGTTATGACTCATAACATTCCTCCGACAACATCTCAATTTAATGAGTTGGCTTGAATTTGCCGACTCTTCCTCTTGCCCTACTGGGCTATTGCCTGGCTGTACGAAATTATTGCAGCGTCCGTTTGTGTCGACTGTCAGTATGCCGGTAATAATTATTCTATAAAAAACGGAACAAATCGTATATGGCCATGCCCCGATTTGCTTATTTAAATGATGTTTTGGGAAATGTTACGACTTCTTCAGGATTTGCCGACTGATCTAGTTTTTGCCGACTGAGAAAATACCTGAGGGGGGTGAGTCACCCCCCCAACCCCCCCACTCCAACCGCCCCTGTCTACAGTGCCCACGGGGAGGCAAATTAGGCCTATATGACTCGTAGTGGAATAGCTCGAATATCGAAGAACTTAGCGATTACGAGGTGTAGGCTTGGCGGAAAGGCTGGCGGATCATCAGTTTGACATCAATTCACGATATAAGTCGGAGCTTGGAACAGTGGCGTCTGGTTTGCGTGGATGCTAGTCTCGGAATGATAAAAGTAGCACAGCTTCGGTGTGTTATTTATTTGTTTATGTACCGTATTTCTCTATTTGAATGTCCTCGGCGTTGACTCAGGATCGACATTTACATTATATTGCGCATAATAGTACCGAAATAATGTCCGAAGTGTAGCCCTGTGTAAATTTGAATCACCTGATCTACATCAACCATAAAAACTGATGCTTGATAATATGCAAATGACACCAAAAAATCCAGTGGAACACACAAATTAGATCACGTGTATCGCACAGTTATACATATATACAATTAAAAATAACACTGTCATTACTTTAGAGACCACATTTACTGATTATAACCGAAAAATAAAAAGTGTTCCATATCAACCGCGTGTTATTGAGTATTTTAAACCCTACTTATCCAGACCGACCGCAGCGCCCCAAGTGTTAGTTTGAGTTGCCAATACCGTAACATATATTTTCCTTTTAAAGACACACTGCAAATCTATAGGCCAAGAGCATTCGTCAGAACGCTTTACGAAGTCAATTCGTTAAGCCGTTTTCTCAATCTCGCGGTGACAAAAATCGCCTATTAGCGTTTTAAATATATATGTATCACTTTGTCAATCAGTTACTTTTTCTTCCGTTTATAAACATATCTTGAAAGTATAGGTGGTCTGAAGAGTAGATAGGCCTACCGCCCCGGTATATATTGAGACTACTGTCCAAAGATCCTGAGTTTGATTTCCAACTCTGTCTACCAAAGTGTTTTTCCAGGTTTACCCAACATCTAGCCTATTCCAGGCAAATGTTAAGATGGTACCTAACATACCACGGCCACGGCCTCTACTTACATGATCCTTGGCCACGGCCGCCTCTTCCAAGAACAGACAACATAACAGGTTAGAGCAACACTCAACTTTTTTTTTTCTTTGAATCTTGAAGTGAGAATTTCTGCTTTGGCATTTCTTATTTATTTTTCTTACCGTTTTCCGTCGAATCAAGTTTACATTGCGAATCCAAAATTGGGGTTCAAGAGGTCGGAAAATGGAACCAAGGAAACTAACATATATTCTACTAGATTCCACTGTGCTAGTGGAATATCTTATCGATATTCTTTGCTGTCGTGCATGATTGCGGTTAATTTTGTAATTGGCCACAATCGACAATGGCGCCACCTGTGTGATAAATGGCCGTGCATTGGATGAGTCGGAATAGATTTGACAATTATTTAGTATATACAAGTATATATGGTATAAATATCATAAATAATTTATGATCATGGATTACTTAGAAGAACAGACCAACGAATTAGAAGCCTTAGATTCCATATACTGTGGAGAATTGGAAAGTAAGAATTCCGTAACCCTGTCACGAGGATACGATGTAGACCATAACCTCTCTAAATATGAACGTTTTTTGACATCTACTTGTCAGACAATGAGTCCCTATTGTTATAAATATAATTTTCATGGTTCCTTAGTGTTATATCTTTGATGTGTATACATGTTAACTACCTGCTATGTGATATTGGCTGGAGAACGCAAAGAGGTGATCTTTTTTGAGATACCCAATAAAAAAATGCGTTATATTATATTGGGATGTTGACGGTGATTTCTGTGAAAACTCTTCAGTACCATTGCCACTTTATGATAGAGATTAAATGTATTGTCCTTTGATCAATACGTAGGCTATGGGACATTCAAAGCATATAGAAATGCCCAAATATAAAAAATAAACCCTGGGTTCGGAACTGTTTGGGCTGATATTTTTTATACATTTTGAATGATATTCACGATAATTTTACTATTAAAACCTGTGTGTATCATGCTCTAGATTTAGAGGATAAAGTAAAGTGAATGAGAAAATTCCCATAGGCCTATTAACTTACTAGGAGAATGAGAAACTAACCATAGCACTTAATGAAACATACCTTTTGTTTCAGTTTTATCTACCTCTCCACACCAGATATTTTCTATTCCAATCAAGTCTGAAGAATATGAACCTGATTCTGAGAATGGTCTATCGTGTGTCTTAAAATTTGGTTACACAGCCAATTATCCAGATGAAGTTCCAGAAATAGAAATATTAACTCCCGAGAATTTTGAAGAAGAGGATGAGGCCTTATTAAAACAACATATAATTGAAGTGGTTAGTATTCTTGTGAAATCTTGAGCTTATTCTATGTTTTTATAGACTAAAACCTGAAGTCTGATAGTGTTTTGGATATTGAGTATGAAACTTCTCGGCTGTTCTTTCCCAGAAGAGATTGCATGACCTAACTATATTACTCACTTAACCCTTACCCCTCGAATTAAAATTCAATTAGCTCTCCCTACAGCTCGTATTTAATTTCTGAACTTTTACCTTCTATTACTTGTATTTATTTAGCTCTGCTTTAGAACTAAAACTAGCTCTTAAATTATACATATAAGCCTACACTCTTCTACTTTAAAAGTCATTATTAAGAAAATAAAAGCAGTATGCAAAATAATTATTATATAATTTTATTAACAATAATAATAATAAATTATACTTGTCAAATTCAGCAAGCTATGTTTACCTAGATATTCCATCAATAAGAACACTGTCTGTCACCATCAATATGTATACATGGAGTAGTTTTGCCATAAACATGTAGGTCATCAGCCTTAAGTGAAAACAAACAAAACCTACTTAGAAAAAATAACACCACCACTGCAATATAAAACTAAATTGTATGCACGAATAATACAGTTGAAAAAAATCTATTTCTGATTCTGGTTTCATACCTTGTGGTGGTTTATATCCTGAAACCACTGTAAATGGGTGCTTCATGAAGTCTTGATCTGTTGATTCATATTTACGCTAACCTTCAGCATCAACTTCATGTTCCGGTCCATTATTTTCGTCAATATCAGAGACATTCTGATCACTGTGTGTGTTATCACCTTCACTGCTTATTACGTCGCATTCATCTAATTGAGACTCAGATATGTCATCACTATCATCAAAAACTTGCCGTATTTCATCCTCCGTCAATGTCCTAACGGCCATGTTTGCCTACTATCACTTTGGCGGTCGCTAAGTAACAGCTGACGGGTTGCACGGCCTTCCAAGTAAGAGTTTTACGGTTGCCTGCTTCGCAATATCGAGATTTCATGACGTTCTTCACGCAACCAACAGATCGCAGCACCAAATAGGAATGGATAATTTGTCGGGGCAGATACGACAGACGAGCTGTAGAGGGCACAATTATGATGTCGGGGCTCGCCTGACACATGACCGGAACGGGAAATTCGTTATGTCGGGGCTCGCCTGACTGACGAGGAGTAAGGTTTAATTGCGGTGTTGAGGTTCTCACAAAGGAACGCCATCGGGTCCTATCCTGTGATAACACCATGGCTTGTTGTAGGTTACTGCGGCGGGCTGTAAATTGTCCTGGTCATCATTGGTAAGATCCGTCCGGCTTTCCTCTGTATTGTTCTTTCAATCAGGTGGGGTTCCAGCGAGCGGGTGATTGGCCCGCTACACCCTAGCACAGTGGAGGGGCTGTCTTGTTAACGCCTCCGTGTATGTGTTGCTACTCTCTTTCAGAAGCAATGGCCTTCGAGCCCCCTACTTCCTCAGACGAATCTGTTATACCGCCCTATACCCAGTTCTCAGCCGCTGCCACAGCAACGTTGTCTGTCCCCCAGGACTTGGACGCCTGCTGAGATGTACCTGGGTGCAATACAGTTGCTGTATGCTCCAAGCCGAGGGACCCAAACTACTGTTACCGTAAAGTGGGGTTACTCTGTGACTAGATTTGAGGGTTTTATTTAAATAAAACCGTAACTATTTGTCATTGCACTCTTTCGGTGACACCCAATCGAAACTGGAACCTTTCTCGTCAATCAAGGAAAATATGGTTGCATTTTCTCGCATGCATCACGAAATATTTTCAAAATAAAATGTCACAAAATTACCCCAATGTTCAGGGTAACTTTGTGACACTTCAATTTTTCAAGGAAAACAGTGAGATACAGCCTCCATATCATAAAGTAAGACCTTACTGGATGAATAGTTATTGGGGTACTGAGATAATGTTTTAAAAAGTTATGAAAAGATTATTATTGCCCAATATTATCAAATTATATCAAAGATTGTATCCAGTCCGGCCCAGGCAAATTATTCTTAAAACAATTGATCCTTCGCCCTCTGTGGTCTAAATATGATTTCACCACGCATCGCAAGTCATATGTTATGACGGGAAATCCAAATGTGGCCATAGCGAGTGCAAATGCATTTGTTAATCATCACTAAGGATTTTTGGTCCCCCGTGCGACATCGTATGTTTTTCTTTTAATTTTATCCACAGAGAGTTCCTGTGAATAATGGTATTTTTCTGCAGCACTACGCAGTCAAATATTCTTTTCTTTTATCTGATTTAAACCTTCTCCAATGTTTCATCAGTGTAGTTCCTATAATTGCAGGCACCAACTCGGTGGTCATACTTACGCAGCATCTTCAGCCCTGAAGGTGAATTATTTACCATTGATATTAAAAAGTTATCTGTGAAATAACTTTAGATTCGACACTATGCATATTTACTGTTCTGTTTTATGTATCTCTTTGAATTCTGTGCTATGAACTCATTGGGATCACTTTGAAACATTTTTCCGGTGCTTGGTGCTTGGTTAAAAGACTGTCTGGACAAAAATTACTGCTTGCACCTCTGGCACCAGCAGGTGCCGGTTTAAAAAAAAACCTGTTGATTTCACTATTTACAAATTTCGCACGCGCTTCAAATTTACACATAAGAGAGCCGATTAGTAGTAAACCAAGTTATAATTACCAGTAATACAATATATCGAACCAATAATCCACTACAACACAAATTTTCACAACAAATAAGAAACATGGGATTTCAAGACTCACAGAGATTATACCGTATATACCCGAATGTAAGACGAGGCCTAGTTATCAACTGCCTCTTACAGATTTTTTTCAAAAAAATACTCGCTAACTCATAACTTGCACAATATATGCCCTTAAGGTCATGCTTTCATTTTTATAACGTCTCGTGCTATCGGAAATCCCTCTGCCCGCTTTTCCAAGACATACTCTATAATTTCTTTGTTCAAGAATGGGAGACGTTATTAAATTAAGATACTTTGATCACTCAATTACCGGTACTGCTCGTAAAACTGACTGGTTGTTCTTGTAAAGATTGTTTTAAAACATATTTCCGTATGCTTTCGAACATATAATTTATCCGCTTGACGTGTATGCATAAATCCTAACCTCAAAATGCACGCTATTCGTATATGCATGGTAATTAAACATAACAAACCATATTTTAATCTTCATTAACGCATTGATTTGTTGCGAGTTAAAAGATGCCAACACCACATACTACTTTGCTAATAATAACAATTTTTAAAAACCTAAAAAAAAAAAAAAAAAATTTTTTTACCATCCCTGAATATAAGACGACCCCAAATTTTTGTAACACAAAAAGTGGAAAAAAAACTCGTCTTACATTCGGGTATATACGGTATCTCTATTTAGAGTTAAGGTTATTACGAAGTTTGGAAAGTCGCTAATAGGTGGCAAAATATACTGTATTTGAGAAATCTTGGAGAAAATTGGCCACAGGACATGATGAAATTAAAATATATGAGTTGATGCCACAAAGTTACTCAGCTTTACGGTATATTACAACTCCGTAAAATACTCAATACTTCACAGATTTCAAATTTCAGAGAATAGAAGAATATCTCATAGCTCTCGAAAGACTGCCCCACTGACTATTGGGACTAAAATTACTGATGTAGGCCTACTAAAGTTGGGTGAGAGAAATCTATGGTCGCTGCCTGGTTAAAAGACTGTCTGGACAAAAATTACTGCTTGCACCACTGGCACCAGGCCGTAAGCCCCAGCTGGGTCAAGCAGAACTCTTCTTAGAATAAAATTGACTTCTAACGCTGAAATCTTATGGGTAGAGCAGCATTTGTACCAAAAATGACAATTGTACCCCAATTGGTTGGCAAGGTATTTATTGTTTATATTAAAATATTTTGTTAATATTATTCACACACTGAAACACAAAATAATCAATAACTTTTCATCTTGAAGACCTACAGAGTTCTAGTTTTCACCTAAACAATTCAGTTTTGATACATAAAACCCCATGCATATCATATGACTTGATATTAGAAAGGTATTTGGGCTGATGACTGTCTAGACTTTTAAGGGGGTGTTCTTATACTTTTCTAAGCCACTGTAGAAGAACGTTAAGAAGAAGTTTCAAAAGAAAAAGACAATGCACTTAGATGAACACTTGTTTTTTTTTTTTGCTCAGTTTAAAATTTGTTTCGAATGTTCATGTAAACATACATAATCTTTGTCTACTTTATGTTAGCTTCTTCGAGAAACTGCACCAGAATTTGATGTAAAAAGATTAAACTCAAGGGATTTTTTTTTATTAATTGTTGAGAGTAGGTACTCCTCCCTTTTCATAACTTTCACAAGACAGATTATTTATGATTCGCATACCTTACTGGGAGTCACCTGTTGCCAACATGACCAATACAGAAATCAACACACGACACGTGAGTAAAGAAATAAAAGGCAAAACCATTGGCTTGGATAACGATTATTGATGCGTGACTAAAACCAGGGGTGTTTATATTAGCTCGCTACGTAACCATTATTGGTCTAGGCAAAAACCATTGGTCTGCCGGATGCGATATAGTAGCGAATGCGTGGGGTTGGCAATACTGTACATGACGGTGCATGTCCAGATATTTTGCCGACTATTAATTCAGGTAATTTGCTTAATTTCAGTAGTTGAAGAATTTAATAGAAAGGAGTCATCATCGTCATCTTGAGCAGTTTCCGACCGCGGGAACAAAAGCCTCTCCATCGTTTCCTGTCCATCCACCATCTCTCGTCTTTCACTGTGTCCCAGCACACTCCTCTTTCCTCCACACTCTCCCCCCAGGGGCTCACATCTAGTGGGACGTGGGTTGGCGACCACGGGACCTCAGCTGAGTCTGGCATTGCTTCCACTTACTTGTGCCGGGCTCCTCTCCGTCTTCTTTCCTGTCGACCTCACTTGGTCAACTCTTGTTCTCTTCCGACCCCGACGGTATTAGGGTATCCGAGTCCTAGGGAGTCTCTTCCTTTCCCGCCTTAATTGGCCCTTGTCTCATATTTTCTGATACCCTCCTTCTGCGAGGGGTCTGCCTTCTTTTTCTTTTCCTTTTACCTCCTGCCTTGTGCTCAAGGCCCTTACGGAGGAAGGGTGTGTGTAGCCCCACCACTTCTGGTGCACACTAGATAATGCTACACCCTCAGGGGCTCATGGCTGGTGAGTTCGGGAGTTGGCGACCCTGAGGGATTCCTGAGCTGGGTTCGTTTTCCCCTTTTGTCCCTTACCTTTGGGGCGGACCCTCTCCTCTCTCCCCTCCTCTCCTCTCCGCCTTTCATTATATTTCCTTTCGACTTCAAGATTCCCGCACCTTTTTGTAGGTATTCTTAATCTATGTTGCATTTTGTAAGTTTTTCGATCTAAATTGCATTTTGTGAGTGTTTTTCAACCTCACTTGCATTTTGTAAGGATTGCCAATCAAAATTGCTTTTTAGTAAGTCTTTCAATATATGGGGGTCTTCTTGTGAGTATTTTGAATTTCAATTGCATTTTGTATTTTCAACCTACCCCGCTTTGTTGAAGTAATTAATTCTCAATTACATTTTGTGCGTATTTTCAATCTCATTTGCATTTTGTAAGTATTTTGATTACACTTGCATTTTGTAAGTATTTCGACTGTACGTTGCATTTTGTACATATTTTGGACTTAACCTACATTTTGTGCGTATTTTTCAATGTATTTCTTTTGTGAGTATTTTCGTTCGAAATTCCCTTATGTACGTATTACCGCTCTCCATTTGGTGAGTAGTTTCAATCTGAGTTCCTTTTTGTAAGTATTTTTCCTGCTACATAAGGTATAATTGTTGGGGCTCACTGTCTATATTTTATCTAAACCATTTTCGTTTTATCCATAGCAGTGAGCTGTTTTTTATCTTCATCCTTCCATTTCATTTCATCAGGGGCCGATAACCTCGATGTTAGGCCCCTTAAAACAACAAATATCATCATCATCATCAATCATCATCATACCTCCACACTCTTCTCAACTCCCTTCATCCATCTGTCCCTTGGTATTCCCCTTGGCCTCCTTCCCTTAGTTTCCATTCCAAACATCTTCTTCGGTATTCTCTCCTCTCGCTTCCTCCTCACATGTCCATACCATTGTAGCCTAGACCGCTCTATTCTATTTTGCAATGGTTCCTCTCTTACCATCTCCCTGACTCTCTCATTCCTTACTCTGTCCATTCTTGTTACTCCTACCCTACTCCTCTGGAACTTCATCTCCACTGCTCGTATTTTATTCTTGTCCCTTTCCTTCATCACCCATGTTTCTGAACCATATGTCAAAATTGGCACAAAGTAGGTCTTATAGATGATTCCTTTACATTTTTGTGGTACATCTTTATTCCATATCATCCCCCTAACACTCTTGAAAAATCCATCTGCGCACCTTCCCCTTTCATTTATTTCCATCCTATTGCCTCCCTTTTCTTCAATTATGCTTCCCAAGTACTTGAAGCATTCTACTTTCTGCAACTGCTGTCCTCCAAGTGTTATGCCCATATCCAGTCTGTTCTTCCTCCTCGTTGTGATGACCACTTCACTCTTTTGTGCTGAGAACTTCATCCCATATCTCCCACTCATCCAATTGGTCTTGTACTTCTTTCTCACACCAGAAGGTCATCAGCAAACAACATTGCCTTCATTTTCCTTTCTGTAAATTTTTACTACCTTTTTGCTCTCGACGTAATGGCAAACAAATGGGAGGTCAATTTGGAAATAAGCACACCAAATAACATGAAAATTAGTGAAAACTTCTCTTGTATTTTTCAAAAACTTCGGCTAAATTTTGCAGACCTCTGTTAATGATAATATATGATTTTAATACCTTTCTGGGAACTTAATTATACCTGGTATTTAGTGAACAGTTATGAATGCATTACGTGATAAGCGCTCAACAACGACCAATATCCATTTTCCGTCTCGGCATGATGGGCTAAAATCACTGACTGGACTATTAATTATATTATCATGGGGATGCATGTGCAACGAATTCTTGTCAGACGTAATTTAAGAATGGCGAGGTGCATGAAACACAAATCCCCCTTCCATCCAATCTAAACTTGACTGTATATTTTGCGGAACGAAAAGTTCACAGGCAAATTGAAGAAAAGTCGAGTTGCACTTCCAGGGAAACTCCAAACACAACCACTTTTCTCTGAAGTCTTAACTCAACACGACTCGACAGTTTGCTGCTGGCTGTATCTGGGGTGATAGGCTCGCCCCTAGCTAGCTCGTAAACTGTCGCCTCAGTAATAGAATGGAGATTGTTGGAAGAAATGAAAACGTAAATACACTTATAGTGGGCGATGTATTGAAGATAGAGATATGCTCTCGCAGACTTTTCTGTAGAACGTTTCATGCTGAACAATTCTTACCCTCGTAGTATATTGATATTTTTAACTGTTTGCCCAGCGTAAGCTTAAAAAGTGCACGGACGCCAGGTTTTTCCCCCCGACTTTTTCACTGAAATCGTTACTGCTCGGCTTCCTTTGATCATAAATATATTATTTTCTACAGGAACCTTCCTCAAGATATCCTTCACAGAATGGTGAAAACCGCATCAAAATCCATCCAGTGGTTCTCGAGATTTCTGTGACATCCAAGAATCGGGATCTTGGTTTTATACCAAGTAGAGATTATTAATTTTTGAGTTATTGCCCATTTTTGTATTAAAAAAGCAGTGGCATAAGGAAAGTCCCTTGCGGCAAGTTCCTGTTTGATCAAGCTGATTTTTAAAACACAAGTATGGAAACAATAATTGCTCTGAGTTTTGGTGATGGATTGATACTGTTCTTTCCAGAAATGTATAAACTCTCATTTTATATATTTAAAATCAGGATTAAAAGTTTGAATCTACCTATCAAAAGTGTCTTCGGTAGCATGCTGAACTGCTGTGCCGAAGGTCGCGGATTCAAACCTGGCCGAAATCGTTGGATCTTTAAGTGTGTTAAAATTCTTCGGTATGCCTTCCTTTCGAGGGAAAGTAAAGCTGGCGGGCCCATGTCATAGATTTAAGGTATGTAAAGGAACCTACCACTGCAATTGGTGGTGAGTAGCAAAATATGTAGGTTATACAGTGGAACGTCGCTTATCCGGACGTCGAACAACCGGAACGTCTATTATCCGGACAAGCAAAATAAAAAAATAATAATAATAATAAAAAAAGTCGGAGCAGCGCGCTTACTTTTGTTATGCGGAAGTGCGCGCTGTCTACAGTAGTGAGTCGGTTCTCGTTTTCAACTGTTGTCTCGTCTCCTAGCGGTTGTTTACTCCATAATGTCTGAACGTGTTACAGTACTACCCTACAAGGAAATTATTACCGCTAGACGTGGAGCGGGGCTGTTCTGTATACATTACATCATATTGCCTCGTTATGGCTGCAGCGAGCGTTTGCGGGGCAAGAGGGGGAACGCATGTAAGTCATACAATGAGAACACACCGCACAGCTCACGACCCAGCACGAATCATGCACACAACATGCGATGAGGTTTTGCTGGCGATGACTGCTGGATGGAGCGCATTTGTTCCGATATCCACCAGCGGTAACAATTCGCTGGTAGGGTAGTATGTAAGTGTGTTTTCTGTACTGTATTACGTTGGCTTCTACGAGTGGCAAAAAGGAAATTGCAATGTTTTATCGATTGAGAAGAAGGTGGAGATCATTAATAAACTGGATAAAGTTGAGAGTGTGCAGTGTCTTATGAAAACTTACATTGTTGAGAAATCCACAATTTATGATTTGAAGAACCCAAAAGATGAAATTCTGAATTATGCATCGAAGTTAGATAGTGGTTAAGGGTCTAAAAAGAAGTGAAAAAAAATCCATGAGATCAGATACGCATGAAAAATTGGAAGAAGCGGCGTACTTATGGTCTATTCAGACTAGAAGTAAGGGAGATCCCATTTCTGGAACTTTGTTATGTGAGAAAGCATTGCTACCATTATGTACTGTGCATGTTTTTTCCTATGAAATAAACGCATGTTTGATTATCCGGAAAATTGTTATTCGGAACACCTTCGGTCCCAATTAGTCCGGATAAACGACGTTCCACTGTACATGGCAGATTAGGTAACGTTCTATCAAGTTCAAACGTTCGCCACTGGCTGACAGTGGCAGTGGCATCTGGTAGCCAAACTTGGAACTACTTGAATTTGAACTTTCATTTACTCCTCTTGTGAGGTTGGCATCAGGAAGGGCATCCTGCCGTAGAAACTGTTAGCCATGTGGGTCTTCACACGTTCTCGTGTGTACCGACTCTTTGAGTTCGTTGCAGTCAATTGCTACATGTTTCCCGCAACACCCCCTAGTGCAGCGAATCCACGACCTACTAGCCGGGCTGTGCCACGCTGACACTCGAATCACCTTCCTGTGGCTTCCAAGCCACATGGGAATTGCGGGAAATGAGTTAGCAGATCAAGCTGCAAAAGAGGCGGTATCACTACCACCTCGACCAATGGAGGTACCCGTTAGAGATATTCGCTCTCAGTTACGCCGACAAGTTCTGGCTTTTTGGGAGAGTCAGTGGCTAGCTGACCCACTGCCCAGTAAACTGAGAGCGATCAAGGGAACTACTCGCGTGTGACGGAGCTCCTTGCGGGCCCGGAGAGAGTCCGTCATTTTGTGTAGGCTAAGGATAGGTCACACAAGATCCACCCACTCGTATCTAATGAGAAGGGAAGACCCCCCACTTTGTACCTGTGGAGCCGTTATCACCGTGGCCCACATTTTCACCGAGTGTGTGGATCTTGCAGACTTATGAAGGAACCTTGGTTTGCAGATGACACTCAAACTTATATTAGCCGATGACGCGGTGGCTGCTGATCGCGTTATCCGCTTTATAAGTGAGAGTGGGTTAGGGCCAGCAATCTAAACTGTCCAGTATAAATTGACTCAACGACTTGTTCGTTTTTGAATGATAATTTTTTGTTTTTCCGTAATTTTTGTTTATTCTTATGATTTTTATTGTTTATTTAATTTTTTGTTTGTGTTTTATTAATTTTAGATCTTTTTAAATTAAAGTGTCCACCTCTTAATTTTAAAATGAATTCCAAATTTGTATTCTTTAATCTGTGTTAAGAGGGGCAGATGACCTCGTAGTTCTGCCCCTTAAAACAACAATAACTAACTAACACATCTGATTCCTGACCCTGTTGGAAACAGGATTAATAAAGAGTAGACATAGATAATTATCTGTATAGTGTATAATAATACGCAGAGGTGTATGTTTCACAAAACTCAAGCTTCTAAACAAGAGGAAGTTTTGTACCAAAATTTTCCAAATTATTATTATTATATAATATTTGCGAATGGGGGTAATTCCCCGGTAGCAAATTGTACAAATACAGAAAGTTACCAACAATAACATCAAACAGTATTTGCAATTTAGGAACTCTTCGCTGATGACATAGAAGAGCAGTGTGGAGGAGAGTCACACGATGGTGATGACAAGAAATGTGCGAGATGGTAGGGGGAATATTGCAGTAGATGGAAAAACCATTACAAATACTTAGGGAGTGTCCTAACAGACGATGGAAGGTTAAGTGAGCAAGTTGGTAAGAGGATCCAACAAGCAGAGTGTGAGGGGTCTGGTGTGGAACCAGGAAGTTCCCGAGAAATGTAAAAGAATCTTGTATTCAACATATTACACACCTATATTGACGTATGCAGCAGGCACTTGGACAACAACTAAACGGGAGGAAAGTAGAATCCAGGCAGCAGAGATGAAGTTCCTTTGAGGTATAATTGGGAAGACCCCCCGCAGAGACAAAATCAGAAACAAGGAAATTACAAGACAATATGGAGGTCAGTAAGCTAAAATGGTATGGACGTATGATGCTAATGGGAGAAGACCGAGTCCCGAAGCGATTATTTACTGAGAAAGAAAGGGGAAGGCCGAGGATGAGGTGGATGGATGCAGTGAGGGAGAGCGTTGAGAAAAGAGGAGTGAAAGTGGAGGATGTACTGGAAGAGGGACGAGAGTGGTGGAGAGACAGAAGAGTATGGTGGTCCTTGATTCACACCCCGACCCAGATCACTGGAACCGGGAAATGAAGAAGAAGTAATTACATCGTATAGGGCATCAGGAAATGTTCTCCGCAGTGCCTATAAGCGTCTGCAAGAGGTAGCATCAGTAGTTACGTTGGCAGCACGACTGTATCAAAACAGTAAACTTTGTACTCACCACAGCCATTCATAGCTGGTGACACACACGCTCGCTTATTGCAACACACACATTTGTGTTTAAATATATTATGGCTCAACGGACAATGCATATTTTCTTATGAAAATTGTATATAACGAATTTCTCATTCCAGTCGTGTGTCGGGCGAGCCCCGACATCATTGTGTCGTCTACAGCTTGTCTGTCGTCTCTGCCCTGACAAATTATCCATTCCTATTTGGTGCTGCAATCTATTGGTTGCGTGAGGAACGTTGTGAAATCTCGATATTGCGAAGCAGGCAACTGTTAAACACTTATTTGGAAGGCCGTGTAACCTGTCAGCTGTTACTAGGCGACCCGACCACCATACTGATAGTAAGCAAACCTGGCCGATCGGACATTAACGGAGAGTGAAATACAGCAAGTTTTTGATGATAGTGATGACATATCTGAGTCTGAATTTGATGAATGTGACATAATAAGCAGTGAAGGTGATTACACACACAGTGATACCAGTGACAGTCATCAGAACGACTCTTATATTGACAAAAATACTCGGAAGCCAGGTTTACATCCTGGAAAATGTTTTGAGATGTATCATACGAAGTTACAGTATCGATAGGTGAAACATTGAACTGCTGGCACTCATCACTGAAGTATTATCCGTGCATACAATTTATTTTTATTTTGCAGTGTTGTTATTTGTTCTCACTTAAGGCTGATGACCTACATGTTTACGGCAAAACTACTTCATGTATACATACTGATGGTGACTTACAGGGTTCCAAATGATAGCATTTCTAGGTAAACATAGCTTGCTGAATTTGACAAGCATAATTGTAATTATTATTATTGTTAATAAAATAATTATACATTAATTAATTATTTTGCATACTGCTTTTATTTGCTTAATAATGACTTAAGTAGAAGAGTGTAGGCTTATATGTGTAATTTAAGAGCTAGTTATAGTTCTAAAGCAGAGCTAAATAAATACAAGTAATAGAAGGTAAAAGTTCGGAAATTAAATACGAGCTGTAGGGAGAGCTAAGGGAATTTTAAATCGAGGGGTAAACATCAATATGTTTGGGCAGGTAATGAGTCCCAATTATCAATACCACGGTCAATTTGTACGCTGTGGTCGGCCCTGCTCAGGTATACAATATGTATTGCCTGTCGAGCAGGTAGGTGGGATTTCCCATGCTGGCCGAAAAGTGTAAGTGTTAAACATATGGTATAGTCTGGATTTCGTCCTTCTATCTTCCTGAGATTCCCACCCTAGTTTTTCTATCATTCGAGTTACACTACTTCAAGGATTAAAATCGTTAAGCACAAATATAGCAGCCTTCCTTTGTACCGTCTTCAGCTCATTGATACTGCAGAGCCGTATTCCAAGATTGGCCTCACCAGCATCAAATATCCTAATTCTTTTCATCTCAATAGTACAGGAAAAATCTTGCATTTCTTGAAAAGTCAATGGAAATATATTTAACTTATTTGTCTATAAAGTGTTTTTAAACGCTTTTAAACACTGGCAGGACTGTGGCATGTATAGCCCGCTTAGCACTAGAGGCAAGCAGATAGTCTGTACACATGAGGCGCACACAACCCATTATGTGAGAGTTCTCGCACGATTTCGCTAGTTATTATTATTATAAAAACATCTCAAATGTTTAAATGTTGTGCGGACTCATATTAAATAGCCTCTACAAGTTGAACAATAGCCGGAATGGCTAAAATAAAATCATTTTCTGAAAGAGGAAGAATTGGGCTAATTTTGTATGAGTATTTTTTTTTTTTTTTAAACCTGATTTTGCTTGAAAATCCGAAAAATTCAATCATACGTCGAATGACATGCAATCAAGGTGCTTCTTCATATCTTATTCTCCATTCGCGTTGTTCATAAATTGTCCTCAGAATTTTTCTTTCAAGGGAATCGATCTTTTCCACGACTTTCTTGGATAGGGTCCAGGTGTCACTTCCATACTCCACGATACTGCATATGAGAGTTCTGTAGAACATTCCCTGATTAATGTGTCTGCTTCGAAAGAGAGGCAGTACACCACCTACACCTACTGCCCAGCTCTAAGGGGAGGTCATGTGGTCAGCACAACGCTTCCCTCAGCCACATTTCTTGGTTTCCTGACTGGTGCTGCTACTCATTGTAGCCCGTCTGGGCTGCTCTGAGATGATGATGGTGGTCGGTGCTCATATAAAGTCTACCAAACTCGTTAAATGTTTGCACTTAACATACGGCGATCAGCTGGTGGTTTCATGTCAGCGACTTGACAATTTCGTTTCTTCTTCTTCTTCTTCTTCTTCTTCTTCTTCGTGAATGGGTGGCTTAGGACCATGCGAACTCAACACTTTCTAGCCTTCCTGTTGGCCCAGTATTCCAACGAGTGGGTCTGTTTCCGTTGCTCTGACCATTGGTGTTGTGTAGTCTACTTCCTCAAAGTAGTGATTTTCCTGATTTCCTTCCGGTCATGTACGTTTGGTGATCCTAATTCCTTTACGTATTTTTCTGTAAATTTATACCAATTCGGTCTAGTAGCCTTGTTCTCTAAGAAAGTATGTGTTTTGTGTGTCAGTCTGTTCAGGTCCATTCTTTCTATGTACCCATAAATTGGATTCTTCGTATTCGCATTGTGTCTGTGATTTTGGATTTTTTCTTTTGTATATTTCTGTATTAGGCTTTGGATAATGTACACCATCTTTTGCTCTTGGTCCAAGGATTTTTCTCATTATTTTACGTTCTTTCACTTCTATTTGTTGTTTTAGTGTTTTGTGTTGGAGATTGAGGGCCGTATTCAGAGACATCACTTCAACTTAACTTTCACTTAACTTAGTCAAGTAAAAAGCTAGGCCACTTGAAGTGAAGTTTCGAATTTGTATTCAGAGATGAAACTTAACTTCCACTTGACTAAGTTAGATTTGAGTTAAAAGCTAGTGACCTTGGTGTGTGACGTCATTATGGGACACAATATTTCAAGTGCACAGCTGCTCCGTGCGTAACCCACTGTCGTCTCGATCCTCTAATTGAGATGGCGGTGGCATAAACACACGGCATTCGTTGTTTGATTTTGCTTGTGAGATAGTGTTCTGTATCACTTGTTGCTTTTTGGAAGTAGCGTCTGTAAGAAAAATTGAAATGGAAGAAAGTAAGAAAAGGCTGTATTTAACCGCCGACGAAAAAGTCTACGTAAAAGAACTTGCTAATAAATATAGAGACGTCGTAGAGGATAAGAAATCCATGTCGTTTCGATTTCCATGAAAAAAAATATGGCAAGAAATCACTGACGAGTTCAATCTGAATTCCCAGTCTACAAAGGTAAGTGCAATCTCTAAATCATTTAAGTGTATAATACTGTACCATGAACTGTGACTAGAATGTTACAGTGGTAACTGTAGATAAAATATTTTAGCACAAAGATTGTTTGTTTTCATACCACAAAATGAAAGTGAAGAAAGCCAATTGAGAATGAACAAAAATCACATTTGCAGTATAATCTCAATGTTAGTATGTACTCGGAGCAAACAGATGTGAGGCACATAATTACCAGTCATTATTCTACAGGGTGTATCCGTGACGATGTTCCAAACTTTCAGGGATGATGGAGGAAGGGAAATGGATCAATGTGAGATACTACGGAAATAATAATAATAATGTTATTGGTTTTACGTCCCTTTTAACTACTATGGCTTTTATAGACACTGGGGTGCCGGAATTTTTCACCGATGGGGATCTTGAACGTGCCAGTAAATCTACTGACACGTAGTACGGAAACGATCGAGTCGCATGTTATAAGCAAAATACTGCTCATTTAATACTGTTTACCTGCATACGTTTCAGAAGCTGATACATTTACAGCAACTGTTCAAAATGGCGTCCCCTTTCAACTCGTCAACACAGACTGATTTCTACAGTACAGACATCGTACACCGATCCAGTCAATACGCAGTGGAGTAGCCTCTTCTGCTCGTCGGGAGTATCTACCTTTCAATCGTAGCCCATTACAGTATTCCACTGTCCGTGGTATCAGACCGATTTTTGCTTTAACTTTTGACTGCCAGTCGCAGTGGTGTAGTGAATACGGTATTGGTCTACTAATCCCAAGTTAGCGGGATCAAACCCGACTGCGGTCGGTGGCGTTTACGGGTGTTAACACATCCAACCCCATGTCGTTGGCTTCTGGCATGTTAAGGAACGCCTGCCGGACGTAATTCCGCAACCCCGGCGTCTGTTAAGAACTAAAATTGAGGACGGGCGTTAAATAACTGCGATTATTAATAACTGTTGACTCGATCGTTTCCGGACTATGGGCCCTTATCACAAATGTATACATTTGCTTTCCTCCATCATTCCTGAAAGGTTGTAACATCATCACGGATACATCCTGTATAATGATCTACCTGTAATATAAAATGAATGTTTCGTCATTTTTACATTGTTTTTATTCCAGAGAACAGCAGAACAAATTTAAAAATTCTGGGAAAACATGAAAACTAAAGGGCAACAGGAACTGGCTCAGGAAAAAAAGGCAGAGGACGACTACAGGTGGGGGTCCATGTCCAGGATCTAACAGAAGCACTGATCCTAATATCGATGGCATCGACACAATTGATATCGAGGTTCAAGATGCAATTGACGTTGGTGGCCAACAAATATAACAGTGGAGCTTACATTCTACTGAACGATAGTAGTCTGGGAATGGATGAAGAACACTTGCTGGCGGATGTAGAGGAGGAATTCGAAAATTCTGCACAGATGAGGTTTACCATACCAACTGACGAGCCCATTGGTTCACCGGGGCGAAATTTATATTTGAGCTAGCTATTTGATAACTGTCTACTAACCCCAAGCTTGCAGGTTCGCTCCTGGCCGTGGTAAGTGATTTTTTGAAAGGCGGCAAAATTACGACACCATGTCATACGATGTTGGCATGTCAAAGAACCCATTTGAATTCAGTAGGCAGTGTTCATAATGGCAAAATTAATCTCGGGAGTTTCCGCCAACACAAAGTTCCTCATTTTTCTACTAGAAAGCGCTATAGTGTTCAAGGAGCTTAGATATCTAACCTCCTTGACTTTCATAGTGCTTCAAGGACCAACAAAATTCGACATGCAAGCTACCCTTTGGGTGTCAGATAACAAAGCTTGCACCCGGCACCCGAGGCCATACAATATTATTATTATTATTTGATAACTAGCGGACCCATGCGAGAAATCTTGCATGTTCATAAACCACACTTTCCCGAATAGGTTTATAATGAGTGAAATAATAATTTTATTGGTTTTACGTCCCTTTTAACTACACTGGCTTTTAGAGACCCCGGGGTGCCGGAATTTTGCCCCGAAGGGGATCTTTAACGTGCCAGTAAATGTACTGACACGGCTCCCTCGCATTTGCGCACCCTCAAATGCCAGCTGACTGCGCCAGGTTTCGAACCTGCAACCTTGGGCTCAGCAAGCGAGATCGTTACCCCTGAGCCACGCAGCCAGACTATAATGAGTGACTTTAAGGAGAAAGGGTGTTATGTTTTTATTTCAACCAAATGATTTAGGTTGAACATTATTTACATTTCAGTTAGAATTCCAAGTTCTATGTTACTTAACTTAGGAAGGCAATCACTGAATACTGGATCATCATAACACTCACCCTTTATTCGATATTTATGAAATTATACGATTTGAGTAGTCGACTCATTCCTTTAATGTACTGTTCCTGAATCTATACAAAATGATAAAGTAAAGACCTCGGAATGTTAAAATGACATGAAACAGGCGTCATAGCGGCCAAAATGTGAAGTGGACAGCAATTATGGAGCGTATTTCCCTACAGCAACAGCATTTGCAAATCGCACATTTCGTACAGTTCTTTTAAAGTAATTTTTTAAAGAAATTATAGATATTTATGAAATTAGAGTGCAATTCGTCACTGGTAATGTCTATTCTCTTTAATTTGAATGCTCATTTTTCTCCATCGGTCGCTTGTGAGCGCCGCAGGAGGGATCTGTACTACTGAAATAATATATATGATGATACTGTGGTTGTTCATGACTTACGTGTATAATGGCGGACTCGGCTGGAATTTTATCTATAGAAGTCGTGATCCAAAAGGGGGAAGGCGGTGGATTATAGACAGCAGAGGAGTAAACATCTATTGCTACATCATTTCTGGATTTTTTTTTTCCATCATTACCAAAGGTGTTTTGGCTAATTTCAGTAGTTCAGGAATTTTTTCCCCTGGATTTGGTCTCCTCCAGAGTTTTTAGGGCCAATGACTTTGAGAGAAAACGTTGGGTGAACTCAGTGCAGTTGCTTTTGCTGATGATGTCATCGATCTAGGGAGAGACCGAAGAAGAAGTCCAGACAAGACTCAACGCATGGATAGCAAAGTTCCAGGAGTTTAACCTCAAGATCAGCGAGACTAAGACTGTCGTAATGACAGTGAACAGAAACAAGCAACAAAGTGGGTGACTACCAGCTGAAGAGTGTGGACAATTTCACATACCTGGGTAGTATAGATTCCAAGGACAATCTAGCCGTGAAAGAAATCACCAACAGGGTGCAGAAACGTTCCATCTTCTACCAACAAGTGCGGCCCCATCTCTGGGATGACAAGATTAAAAAAAAAAAAATTAACTACCAATCTTGACGTCTGGTATCGAAACATGCACCCTCACAAAGCGAGACTCGTCAAGACTTCAAGAATCAGAGATGAAATTCCTGAGGCCCACCTTCCAAAGAACGAAGATGGATAAGTTAAGGGGTGAAGTGGTAAGGAGGGAAGCTGTCAAGACATGTCTACTTGCCAGAGTCAGCTCATCACGACTTGAGTGATGAGAATGGAACCTATGAAGTCAGCCAGAACACAGCTAGAAAGAGAGGTGGATGGTAAACGAAGGGTGGGAAGACCAAGAACTCGTTGGATGGACGTGGTCAAGTCGGACATTGCAACCAAGGGAAGGACACTAGAAGGTGTCATCAATAGGGGGCGGATTTCTATGACCTAAAAATGTATGAAATATGTATGCATTTATGACCTAAAAAACATAAAAATATGACCTATAAAATTCAAAATATGACTTCATGAATAGCATCTACGCTACATAGAAACACTTTTATTACTCCATCTGTACTGAATATGTTTTCACTTAACTCGTAAACAAAACTTTGCAACTTCCTACAAATTGAGACTTTCGTTTTAGGCATATTGAAAAGAACTGAATGACTGAAGCTCCCTAATGAGTGACCAAGGTCATTCAGTGTGTTGAAGGTGGAAGAGGGTTGGGCGAAGGAGAGAGATAGGAACGATGACAAATAACTGTGGAATTAGCCTACCTCTGCTTCCGTGTAAACAATAGCCCGGTTTCCAGGAATTGACCCAGCTAGCAAACAATAGCTCCTACATGTTAGAAACATTCCATACACTACTTAACACTAGAACCGCGGCGATCAATATACCCCCTAGAACCGCGGCTGGGTCACTTATGACCCACCTCTCTTTTTTGTGATTATTAATGAATTGATGGGGATGTAGTAACTAAAGAATATACCATACATGCGCTAGATAATGTATTTGAAATTTAGAATAGTAAGAACACAAATAAGGAACATTTAGACAATCGTGTACCTTTAGTGGCGAATGTCAATGATGTACAATATGCTGCCAATAGTTTGTAGGAATGGCACTTCACAAACGATTTGTTTCCTTTGCAATTGGACTTTACCTGAAAACGCGTGCGCTTTTCCTGTCTCTCAGGAATCTCACCTGGAATAATGGTGCGGGCATTTGCAAACCTAGTTGATGCATATTTCTCAGCGAGCTCTTCACCCAGCTGCAGAATGAAGTCCCTGCGTTTCAGTTTCTTCTCATTCAGTGCGTTGTACACTACCCAGGCGTTTATTCCTGCCAAATCCAGCAAGTTGTAGAAGGTATGAACTGGCCAGCGCCTGGATGGAGCCTTGGTTGAGTATTTGCGAGCCATTTGATCGGCCACATCTACTCCATATTTTGTGCCGTTGTAAAATGTGTCTGTGTCTGGCTTCTTCTTTTTGTTACCAGGCTCAATATTCACACCAGGGTGCATAGTGCTGAGAACTAGAACATTTTTGTTGCTCTTTCCCTGATAAATTGTCAACGAAGTATCATGTTTTTTTCAGTAGCACAGTGCTGTGCAACTTGTGTTTTGCCTTTTTCACACTTACTGGTACTTCCCTGCGAGCCTTGTTCAAGGTACCGACAAGACTTGTTGCATTTGATTTCAATGTTTCGGAGAGAGATAAGGAGGTGAAGAAACTGTCACATGTGACATTTCTTCCCTTCTTCATATAAGGTTCCATCAACTTCTTTACCACAAAATCACCAAGTCGCTCGTTATTTGGCCTAGCATTATCTTTTCCGAGATACGGGAAAGCGTTCACAACATATTTGAAGTCTTTGGCCACCGCCATCCAATACTTCTGCCCATATTTGTCTGGTTTCGAGGCCATAAATTGCGTAAATTTACAGCGGCATTTAGAAGGGAAGAGCTGTTCGTCAACAGTTATATATGCCCCAGGTATATAGCTACACTGGGCATTTGCTATGAAGGCATACCAGATTTCCGATACCAATGCAAATTTGTCTTCTTTTTTTCTTTGTGACCTTGTAGACCTAACGTCAAATCTCAAGAAACGCATTATTTCTCTGAATCTATCACGAGCCATTGTTGCTTTTACAATAGGATTGCCCCACTTCTCTGACCACAATGAGTCCAGTTCTAGGCCTTTAGCTCCTATGGCACCTCGAATGTACAATATAGAAAGAAAGACTTCCATCTCCTCAATCTTTAGACACCAATCATCTGACATCATTACACGATGTGCCTCTGTCTCAGTGCAAGTCACAATATGTTTCAAAATCTTGTCCGTGATCATAAGTCGCCAAGCACTAACGCAAGTCTCATTCATATTACGTTTAGCATGTGAAGTAGGTCCAGCGTGATCTCTGAACACATTTTGAGCTCCACGTCTACCAGCTGCAACATCACCAATTACCCCAACTTTCCAGGTCGTGCCATCTGGAGATACAATTTCTGTACCTGCTGCAAGCTGAACCAGGCTCTCAACACAAAACCTGCCTCGTTTCATTGATGGCGCATCCTCTCTGTTGTCGTCAAATTGTGCAATTCCTAGACTGTTAGCGATGGCCTCCTCTTCCGATAAAAGAACGGAAGAGTGCTCCTGGCCACGCCTCCTCTGACGACCGCGAGAAGTCCCTGGCATTGCAAGACCTGATTAGATACAAAGATAATGTTTGTCTTAGTTTTTCCACCCGGAAATAATATTTACAGCAAGTAAAAATGCACCGGGCTATATAAACCTAAAAGCTTGAACATAAATATAACAGTGATAAAGAAACTGTCAACTAAATACTTTTAGGCCTAAAATTTGCAATGAATCTATATATAGTCCATAAATAATGAAATGAAAATTTAGAAATACATACCTGCCCTATCAGGATTTGCTACAGCTTCAAATGGCACGACATCATCATCTTCTGATGACGAATCTGAAAGTACGAGCTGTGATCCATCATCAGACGAAAAATCCAAGGGTTCCCCTTCAGATTCCCCATCGGAAATTTCATTTATGGCATCAATAATGTTCTGTTCAGTAGTAACCCGTCGACGCGCGGCCATTGTCA
The DNA here is from genome assembly GCA_946902985.2 of Meconema thalassinum. Taxonomy (NCBI): domain Eukaryota; kingdom Metazoa; phylum Arthropoda; class Insecta; order Orthoptera; family Tettigoniidae; genus Meconema; species Meconema thalassinum. The sequence goes on from OX336395.1 coordinate 333,547,231, forward strand.
ACCATTCACACACTATGTATACACCGATACTGCAAAACTGGCAACCTATTGCACAGCAAAGCGTGAGTAGTGTCCTAACTGCGCGATTGTTCAGATGTAACTAAGCGGTTTCGTACCTCCCCCTTCCTCCGCAGCCAATCAGATGTTGCCAGTTTGTGCACAGTATATGCTTGGAGAATCCCGGTGACACAAGGACTGAAAGTATAAGAAGCTAAATGGAAGAACAGATGTTAACATATTATTATCAATGATGGGTCTAATCTGACCCAGCCGCGGTTCTAGTGTTAAGAATGGTTCTTCAGTAGTATATTCAAGTCTATCCTGAACAATAATTTCTAGAGCTTATTCTGATTCTTATAAAACGAAATTCAAATGAAAATTACCACAATATGCCATAAAACTTAAGAAAGTCTAAATATGCATTTATATGCCCAATAAAACCTGTTTAATTTCGGTTATCATGCTCGGAAACGTGTTGAAAATACAAGACTAGAAGATATAATGTTAAGGGAAAAAATATGACTTCTCTTAGAAATCCGCCCCCTAGTCATCAAGAACAAAACGTACATGGATAGAAGAGAGTGGAAGAGGGTTGTCAACAGTACCTGGGAAACTGGAATTGTAATTGGATGATGATGATGATGACTTTGAGAGGATGTTTTAAATAATGACGAGTTTGTTGCTGTGTGTGTTTCAGGCTGAAGAGAACCTAGGGACTGTGATGGTCTTCTCGTTGGTGTCTTCTGCCCAGGAGTGGCTGAACACCAGAGGGGATGAGAGACGCAAGGAGAGGGAGGAGAACGCCAGGAGAAAGGAGTTGGAGGCGGAGGAGGCGGAGCAGGTGAGTGCACTACTTAACCCTCCGTTGGGTGCAGCTGGCCTGGGCCCCCTTCCTCCCCAAGGGTGCCTATGTGCCTGTCCCTTTTAGTACCTTCTTGTCTCTAATTCCGGTTCCAAATGCTCCCAGTTAGTTTTCCCGCCGCCTACGTAAAGTGCGGTACTGGTAATTACCCTCCAGCCCTGTGAGGCGCAAAGCGTCCGAACTTGTTCGACTTTGGAAGGCTCCTTATTTCCTTATTATTCCATCGCAATATTGCTTATTTTACTCATTTTATGAATAAGAAATACATAGATTCAGGGGCGAGAGCGCTAACCCGCTACCTCGTGCCTTGCTGGCATCGGGAGAGCGTGGGTTCGATTCCCACCTCGGCCGTCCTGAAAATGGTTTTCGTGATTTCCCATTTTCACCAGCAGGCAAACGCCGGGACGGTTCCTTTCAATAGGTCCATGGCGCATTTCCTTCCAATATCCCTTCCCTGACCCATCCTGAAAAGAAAAGTACATGGCCATTGGCTGCATTAATAAAATTTACCTTTCTGATTAATAAATTGAGAAACATGTAGATATTTGCCACTCACACCCCATAGGCCATAATAGTATTACCACTAATCGTAGGCTCTATAAACTTAGAATTTTACAATTAACTCTTATCTAAAATAATTACACAAAGTTATATGCTCTAAGATATTGGTTGATATTTCTGGGTATTGTGCGGTGACACTCCGCTGAGAATACTCACAATTTTCCAGGATAGTCAGGCCCCCCAAACAAAAATATATATACGCCCATGCATAGATTGTGGTTATTTCGTGGAATAAACGGGTGACAGAAGGATAACGATTCTAATGGGTTAAGGGGGTCTCCGCCCAATCAATACAATTTGGGCGGAGACCCCCTTAACCCATTAGAATCGTTATTGTACACGTCAATACGGACCTTGTGAAATGGATAATCCTCCAATTAATCTTGACAGAAGGATGTCGAATTATGAATGTCACAAAGCAATCTGCCAGACATTCCGTATTACCCGGAACAATTCCGTTTTATCTTGTTTTGTTCCACGTTCCGTTTCAATCTTTAACGGAACGCCAAATATTCAGTTTTTTGGTTAATATATTCAATTTTGCACCAATTTTCAAATGTCCCGCTTCAGAATTGATTGTAATATCTAGCTTGTGTTCTGGTGATACAGGTACAAGTTTGAAAGAGAAAATGATTTCTATGTCTGTGTCAGATAGATTGGTACATGTTATAGATTTATTAGGGGAACAACATTATGGAATATCTTAGTCCTTGTGAAGTTAATACTCAGCATTTTCCCCTCCAATGCTTTTACGCAGAGAGTTTTCTCTGTCATGAATATCAATTGGAGAGATGATAGAAACAGAAGCTCCATTAGTTTGATAAAACAAGAATTGTTTACATATTACAATTATGACGAAAATCGTAGTGAATTTTATGAGAAGGTACTTACAAATACAAAATCCTTGCAAAGGGTCGTTCAAATGAAAAGTATTTGTAAGTTGCTGGTGTAATAGGCCCATATGATGTGTCAGCAATCTCTAGTTGAATTTTGTGTGTTTGATTATGTAATGCTTATTTAATACATACCATATTTAATACAACATTTAACAACCTTGATTAAAAAGGAACAACAATGTTTTGACACGTGTGTTCCGTTTTTCCATTCTTGAAATCTGGCAACCCTAACTTTACTGCTGAGCATTCCAAATAACTACGACTATTGTGCTCTATTTTATTTTGTAATAAAAACATTATTTAAGTTTTGTTTGTAATTTTAATGTTTGTTTGAATTTTTCTAATGAAAACTGAACCCAGTTTGGTGGTGGGTTGTAAATGTGAGCTATTTTGTAAAGTTTGATTGTGAGCAATAAATTATAGTAAGTCTTTAAAAGCTGATGTTGAATAAACCCCCTATGTGTATCCTAATGAGTGCCACTGATCACTTACAAATAATAGGGTTAATTGGGGGTTAATGACGTCTTTGGAACAGGCGCACTGTGCCCAAACTCGGGAGTCGCAGAGGTGCGTCCGACGGAGGGTTAATCTTGTGCAAGGTGGGCAGATTTTGAAAATGGAAAGAAAATGGGACATTTAGGTGAAATGTTTGCACTTGTTAATATACCTGGATACTGTATTTGCTCGCATATAACTCGTCATCGCGTATATCTCGCGCCCCATTTTTTAATTTGAAATTGTGGGAAAAATAAATCCTCCCATACATAATATTCTTGATTGTCTGGTTTGCAGATTAACCGTGCACATTTTCACCTAATTAAAAATAATTGGAAATACAGTTCACAGTACAAAAATTTCTCTGTAATTGATACTTTACTATAAATTGATTATGTTTGAATTTATTTTTCATACATACAGTATTTTTGCAGTGGGGGCAAATTATTTTTAGTACTGTACTTTGTTGCTACAACTAGGGAAAATTTACAACAATTTGGTCTGCGCCTGAACATACAAAAGACAGAATACCTGGAAACCATTCCATCACCAGGATCTATTCAAATTAGTGGTACATTCCCGGCAGCAAAGTGATGGATGCATCAGTAATGATGCACGAGGAAGGATCAATGCAGCATGGATGTGTTGGAGAGATGTGATGAGCAAATACCAACTTACCTGAAGTCTATATAACACTGAATGTTGGGCTCTCACTAAGAGTGCTGAACATCCTCTCCACACAATGGATGCTGCGACGAACTATGGGCATTTCACTGCGAGACCACTTGTATAACGATAACATCAGGCGACAATTTGGCTTGGTCCCAATTCCTGATAAGATGGCCGAACAAACACTCCGACGGTATGGCCACGTGTTGAGATACTGCCTACCTACTGAACACCAAGAGGAAGGCCCAAACAACGGTGAAAAGCTACAAAAAAACTCCAACCAGACCGAGTGAAGTGGCGCCTCATGATCCGAAAAGCGGACCCCATCCCAAGGAGAAGAAGATGACTCTGTGACAGGTGATGGAGGCTACTATATCCTGATACTAACCTATGCGTCAGAAACATGGACAATGGAGAAAAGAGACATAAGCAGAATACAGGCAAGTGAAATGAAATTCCTACAAAGTAGGATAGGAGTAACACGAAGAAACAGGGTGAGAAATGACAATATCAGGGAAATAGTGAAGGAGGAGCCCTTGCAGGGTAGGTTTGAGAAATCAAGACGTGAGATGGTATGGACACTTGAAGAGGATTCCCAAGAGGACGCACGAAATGCAGAGGCAGAAGAAATGATAATGGGGAAGACCAAGGGATAGATGGCTGAAGGAAATGGAGGAGTGTGTCAAAAAGAGAGGAGAGGACTGGACCAGAGTGACGACGGAGAGGTGGTGGGGGGAGAGAACTGTGTTCGAAACAGACCAGACCTGGGGCTGGAAACCGTACTTTGCGACAGGTCGACGACTTCTTACTTCGTCCAGTCTTGTTTTGTAACAGCGAAGTGTAAGTTCCATAGGGAGGTGGGCTTAAGCGTATTTCAAGGTTGCTGCAAGGCAAGTGCATTGTGGGATTTGCTTAAATGGTCAACAGCTGTTAACAAATTGTGGTGTGAACCATGTCTAGTGTAAAACGTAAACGAGTAGTGCTAACAATCGAACAAATATTAAATAGGTATCATTCAGAAATAATTAGATAGTAATGAAGTCTCTGCAAGCAACTTATCCAATGATTACGTCTCAAGGTAAGGAAGCAGATGAACAACCGAAAGCTGAGAACCATTACAGACTTGGTTCCTTAGTTTAGGGGCTGCGACAACGCAGTCATGTAACCCCGTGTACTTTGGGTGTGTGTAGAAATTGTCTGATAACCGGTGTTAATTGTGATGGCTGTATTAGTGTGTGTTATCTGTTTTCAATTCATGTAAGGACTGCAGACATTGAAATTTCAAGTAGTTCCTACTTTTGCCACCAAACACCACTGTCTACGACTACTAGTTCAGTACTTGGTTACTAGACGCCACCACAATCGGCTCCTGGCGACGAACATTGAAACCTGAGAGCGTTATTCAAATTTAACCTATAATTTAGCTTCACACAGGTGTAATTAGTGGAAGGTTCTTTTTCATGCCATAAATCTATGACATGAGACCGCCGGCTTTACTTCTCCACCGAAGGAAGGCATACTGAGAGATTTTTAAAGCTCTTAAAAAATCCGACAACTTCGGCCGGGTTTGAGCCCGCGATCTTGGGAATAGATGATCAGCATGCTACCAACTACGCCACCGAAGCTGCCATTACAGACTTCTTCAGAGCACAATAATGTGGGTGAGTTATCTTTACAGCCTACTTTTATGGTCATCATCGTCATCTTGAGCAGTTTTTGACCGCTGGTTGGGTCTGCTTGGAACATAAGCCTCTCCATCCACCATCTCTCGTCTTCCACTGTGTCCCAGGACACTCCTCTTTCATCCACACTCTTCCTAACTCCTTTTGTCCATCTGTCCCTTGGTCTTCCCCTTGGCCTCCTTCCCTTCATTTCCATTCCGGTTTCCTCTCCTCTCGCATCCTCCTCACATGTCCATATCAGCCTAGATCGCTCTATTCTATTTTGCAATGGTTCCTCTCTTACCTTCTCTCTGACTCTCTCATTCCTTACTCCTACCCTACTCCTCTGGAACTTCATCTCAACTGCTCGTATTTTATTCTTGTCCCTTTCCTTCATCACCCATGTTTCTGAACCATATGTCAAAATTGGCACAAAGTAGGTCTTGTAAATGATTCCTTTACATTTTTGTGGTACATCTTTATTCCATAACATCCCCCTAACACTCTTGAAAAATCCATCTGCGCACCTTCCCCTTTCATTTATTTCCATCCTATTGCCTCCCTTTTCTTCAATTATGCTTCCCAAGTACTTGAAGCATTCTACTTTCTGCAACTGCTGTCCTCCAAGTGTTATGCTCATATCCAGTCTGTTCTTCCTCCTCGCTGTGATGACCACTTCACTCCTTTGTGCTGAGAACTTCATCCCATATGATAACACTACCTTCTCCCACTCATCTAATTGCTCTTGTACTTCTTCCTCATCCTCTCCCCATACCAGAAGGTCATCAGCAAACAACATTGCCTTCATTTTCCTTTTCCCAATGCTATTTACCACTTTTCGTATGATTTCATCCATCACCACTATAAATAACAGGGGTGAGAGGGCACTTCCTTGTTTCATACACTCTATAGTTGAAACCATTCCGTTCTCTCCCTTCCCACCTTTACACAGCTTTTGCTTCCCTCGCACATTGCTTTCACTCTCGCCACTCTTCCCATACCTTGTTTCTATTAATACTATCATATGCTTTCTCAATATCCAAGGTCTTTCCCATATTCATAATGGTGTTCTTGTAGCTGTCTTAAAGCAAAGATGAGGTCAACTGTTGACCTTCCTGGTCTGAATCCATACTGTTCTTCCCTCAGCCCATCTTCAACTTCTGTTGGAATTCTTCTCTCCAGTACCTTCTCAAATATTTTGGCGCATTGGCACATGAGTGTTTTAAAAAGAAATAGAAGGCATTCTTCTTGCAATAAAGACATGTTTTTGGTTTATCCGTGATTTCTGGTTATCTGTGCCATTCTCACCGGTCATTAGACCGGATATTCGAGAGTATGCCGTATCTCGCATTAATTTCTGACTCCATCATTAAGATGATCGTAGCAATTCTAAGATAGGACTCAAACCCACTGGACATCATACGTCTTGCCCGCAATGTTTCTGTTCGTTTTGGCGGCGGTGTTTTCCTTTCTTTTATGGTATTTGTTGTCCGTCTGTTGTATTGTCGACAAGTACCAGTTATCCCACTTTTCAACACAACTTACTTTGTATGTCCTCTTCAGGTACATGTTTCAGGCCAAAACGCGGTCCTTCTTCAGCCTATTCAGCAAGGTCTCGGTCTAAAATAACCACCGTACTGGTGAAAGTCAATCACGTTAAAATAAATAAATAATGAAGATGAAATGACACTGGGATGACGGATGTTTTTTTTTTTAAAGGAACTAGCTCATCATCATTTTCCATCTCCAGTTTCCCGGGTGTGGAAAACAAGCGCTCTCCATCTTGCCCGATCCTGGTACATCATTTGTTCTTGGACATCGTCCCAGTTAAAACCATTCTTCTCCACCTCTGATGGAACTGTCTCCTTGGTCTTCCTCTTGGTCTCTTCCCTCTGACATCCAGGTTGAAGTACTTCTTAGCTGTTCTAGAGCTATCCTTCCTCATTACAAGTCTGAGTTTCCCCAGAAAGTTGATAACAGTTGCTCTGTGAACCTCATTTCTGGTCTTGTCTCTCCTGGTACTTTGGTTCATAGTCCTCATAAATCTCATTTCTGTGGCTTGAATTCTACTGTAATCCTTACTTAGCAATGTACATGTTTCCATACCATAAGTAAGGATTGGAACAAAGTAGGTGTGATACAACGTTGCCTTTGCTGCCAAGGGTATATTTTTGTCCCAAAGTAAGAGCCGAACTTTGTAATAGAAATGTGATGCTTTCTGTGTCCTGTTTACAATTTCTTGTTTGAGGGTGTTATCCTTGGAGACCATACTTCCAAGATAGTGGAAGTGAGAAATGGATTCTAGTTTTGCTCCCTCCAAATATATGTTTGAACTTTTCCTCTCTCTGCTAATGGTCATTTCAACAGTCTTGGCCTTGCTGATCTTCAGACTCATCATCATCATCATCATCTTGTACAGTTTCCAGCCCCAGGCTGGGTCTGTTTGGAACATAAGCCTCGCCACTTAGTTCTTTCTTCCCACCACCTCTCCGCTGTCACTCTGGTCCAGTCCTCGCCTCTCTTCTTGACACATTCCTCCACTCCTTTCAGCCATCTATCTCTTGGTCTTCCCCTTGGTCGTTTCTTCTGCATCTGCATCTCATGTATCCTCTTGGGAATCTTCTTCTCATCCATTCTCTTTAAGTGTCCATACCACCTCAGTCTTGATGTCTCAATCCTACCTTGCAAGGGCTCCTCTTTCACCATTTCCCTGACCTTTTCATTCCTCACCCTGTCTCTTCTTGTTACTCCGATCCTACTTCGCAGGAACTTCATTTCACCTGCCTGTATTCTGCTTATGTCTCTTTTCTTCATTGTCCACGTTTCTGAAGCATAGGTCAGTATCGGGATATAGTAGCTTCTGTATAACACTTCCTTGCTTTTTTGTGGGACATCTTTATTCCACACTAAGCTCCTAATGCTTCTCAGAAATGCTTCTGCCTGTCTGCCACGTTCCGTAATCTCTTTGTCATTTCTCCCATTTTCCTCCACTATACTTCCCAAGTACTTGAGACTTTCCACCTTCTTCAGCTGTCCACCTCCAAGTGTTATCCCACTCATTGGTCTGTCCTTTTTCCTGTTCGTTAACAGGATCTCACATTTACTGATGTTGAACTTCCATCCGTACTCTCCCACTGTTTCTTCCCAAGCCTTCAGTTGCTCCTGAATTTCCTCCTCCTTGTTTCCCCAGACCATGAGATCATCTGCAAACACCATTGCTTTCATCTTATCTTCTCCTATCTTTCCTGCTATCCGTGTCATTACCTCGTCCATAACCACAATAAAGAGAAGGGGTGACAGCGCACTACCCTGTTTCAGGCCACTCATTTGTCTGAACCAGTCTGTTCTTTCCCCTCCGACTTTCACACAACTCACACTTCCACAATACATTTCCTTCACTCTGCCTACAGTCTCTTTTTCCACTCCCATGTTTTCCATTGCTTTCCAAACCTTCTCCCTACACACACTATCATAGGCCTTTTCGATGTCCAGGAAGTCCATCAGCAGATCCTCTCCAAATTCGTAGTGGTGTTCCTGGAGCTGTCTCACTGAAAATATGAGATCCACTGTTGATCTCCCAGGTCTGAATCCATACTGCTCCTCTCTCAATTTTCTCTCCACTTTGGATCTTCAGACTAAATTCTTTAAATTTGTTATTCCAAAAAGTTAAAAACATTCATCATCAAGTTTCCACTCCAGTTTCTCGGGTGTGGTCTACGAGCGCTCTCCATTTTGGTTGATTCATGTACCACTGCTCCTTCAAGACTTAATCCCAGTCAATTTCCTTGGATGTGATATCTTCCTTCACTTGGTCCAGCCAACTCCTCCTAGGTCTTCCAACAGGTCTCTTTCCAGTAATCTCAGTCTGTAACCATTGTTTTGCAATTCTTCCTTCTGTCATACGTTTGACGTGACCAAACCATCGCAAACGTGCTCTAGTTATGGTCTCCTTCAGGGACTTCAGTTTTTGTAGCACTTACTTTCAGTCCATATTTTTTCAAATGATCATTCCAGACGTTCAGCCTTTCCTGGACTTCCAGCTCACTGTTTCCCCAGACCTGCAAAAGCAAATGCTTGAAGATCCATATTGGTGCTCTGCTTCACTTCCTTTATGATTCCATCCATGATGGTGATGAATAGTAATGTTGCTCTCCTCTAGATGTCTGGAACCAATCTGAATATCCATTTCCTACTTGAACACAGCTGTAGCAGTCATCGTAAAGCATTTTTACTTTCTGAATGAGTTCCATTGTCACATTCTTCTTCTTAAGACACTCCCATATACTGTAGTTGTTCTAGGGACACTATCGAATGCTTTTTGATGTCTAGAAACACAAATGCCAAATTACGATATTTCTCCCAGTGCTTTTCCAATATCATTTTGTCGCTCTAATTGTTTTGTTGTTCTGTGACGTTTGGATGTTCTATAAACAATGAACCATTATGAGTTGATGGACAAGTACCACTTGTGTGAGTCGTGCATCGAGGAGAGGTCCGTGTTGCTCGCTTTCGTGTAGGCGACTGGCTGAAGTGAAACTGTGTCCCGCTGGTTCCTCCGTTAGCAAGTACTAGTAGCCAAGATGGCAACTACGGAACAAAGCTTTTTGTGTTTTGCAGTTTGCAAGGACTGAATCTGTAGTTACAGTGCAATGTGTGTTCCATTGTAATCCTTCAAGTGATAACATCATCAGTTTGAAGACACCGACTGTCTGTGCAGCAAGATGGTGCGCTGCCTCATTGACATACCTTAATACGCGATTGGTTTAACAACAACTGGATTGGCCGTAAGGGGCCGGATGACGGAGCTTGTTTCACGGGGCCTCCATGTTCACCTGATCTGATGCCATGCAATATTTTACCTTGAGGGATTCGTAAAGGATATCATGCATATGTGCCTTCACCACCAGCTGACCTAACGGACGGTAGAAACAGGATTGAAGCAGTTGTTGCAACAATTACTCCAGACACACTGAGCAAGGTTTGGATGTAAGTTAAATGTAACAAATACTACAAAGCCTTAAAACCCCGATATTCTTTTCGAAACGCCCTGTTTTTTTTTTTTCTCTTCGAATTTGGCCAACTATGGACCACAAAGAACGTAAGACTTTTTGGCTTTTCTTCTTTTCTCCTTCCAGAACCTCTTCATGCGTTCGCTTCTTTTCTTTCTCTCCTCATTGTTGGTTTCTCCTGAAATGCTTTTATGCTGTCTACTCTGCTTCTAAACTCTCTTCTGTTCTGGACCAACTTCTCCTGCATCCCTCTTCACCTCATTTCACCCATTTAGGTGTGGCCTTTAACCTCATGATGTAGTTGAAGATTCTTTCGGTCAGTCTGCATTCATCCATCCTTAGTAGGTGTGTCCGTAGAACTTCAACCTCCGCTTCCTCATTGTGTCCGTGATCTTCTCAATGTATTTGTAGAGTTCTTAGTTTTTCCTCATCCTCCAAGTCCCATCAGCAGTGGTCCGAGTATTGTGCGCAGAATCCTCCTTTCTTTCTTTCCTAGTTCTTGTTCAAGTTGTGTTTTAAATGTGCAGACCATTCCTCTTCGTCTTCTTCTCCTGCTCCCTAGCAGGGTCCGCTATCTCGATCTTGCCTCGCCATTTTGTACGATCTCGGGCATCGTGTGGTCTTAAGTTGAGAGTCTTCATGTCAGCGCTGCTTTGGACATCCACGTGGATGTTGCCTATTAATTTGAAATGAGTGGGTTTTATTGGCAACTGTTCCAGGTGCAGCACGCAGGACATGACCATACCATTGGAGACGTTTTTCCCATGCCTTCTCAGTAATGGGTGTGATTCCCATTTGCTGCCGAACAGTGTCATTTTTGACATGATGCAGGAGAGAGATGCCCATGGACCAACAGAGCATACGCATTTCCATCTTGAGAAATTGACGCTCCGTAGCTTTATCAGCCGGTCGACATTCAACACTCTATAAAGCAACAGGACGTACTACTGTGCGGTATATTTTGGACTTCAGACGTAGTGGCATCGTTTTGTCGCAGAGTACACCTGTGACTTCCCTCCATCTCATCCACGCTGCCTTTATCCTACTTCGCACTTCATCAGCTATCCCACCATTAGACTGCAGGAAAGATTCTAGTTACCTGAAGCCTACGGTCTTCGTTAAGGTATCTCCATCTACTTGGATGGAGCCGTTGGTTGGGATGGTTTCCAGGTATTCAGTCTTCTTTCTGTTAAGTCTAAGACCGAATTGTGATGTTCCAATCCTCAACTTGTCACTGCAATCCTCTTCTAGTAACATCGTCTGCATATAAGAGAGTCCAGGGGACCATTCTTCAGAAAGACCTTGGGAAGACTGACATCAACCAAATTCTAGAGAGCAGGAGGTTGCAGTGATTAGAGTGATTTATTCTATATCCAATTGTGTTTTTAACTCGACACCAACTGGGAGACGTCCAAGAGGCCGCCCTAGAACAATTTGGAAGGATCGGACAATAATGTGGCACCATCAGTAACAGTGTGAGATGCGAGGGACCGGGGAAGGTGGAAGAACATCCATGATCAAGACTCGGTCCCTCTTGTTGTAACTACCCCCCCGAAGGGCTCACATCTAGGGGGATGTAGGTTGGCGACCACCGGACTCCAGCTGAGTTCGGCATTGCTTCCACTTACTTGTGCCGGGCTCCTCTCCGTCTTCTTTCCTGACGACCTCTCTTGGTCAACACTTGGTCTCTTCCGACCCCGACGGTATTCGGGTATCCGAGGCCTAGGGAGTCTTTCAATTTCCTGCCTTAATTGGCCCTTGTCTCATCTTTCCTGATACCCTCATTCTTCGAGGGGTCATCCTTCTATTTCTTTTCATAATATCTCCTGCCTTCTGCTCAAGGCCCTCAAGGAGGCAGAGTGTGTGTAGCCCCACCACTTCTGGTGCACCCTGGATAGTGCTACGCCCTCAGGGGCTCACAGTATCTCCTGCCTTCTGCTCAAGGCCCTCAAGGAGGCAGGGTGTGTGTAACCCCACCACTTCTGGTGCACCCTGGATATTGCTACACCCTCAGGGGCTCACAGTATCTCCTGCCTTCTGCTGAAGGCCCTCAAGGCGGCAGGGTGTGTGTAGCCCACCACTTCTGGTGCACCCTGGATAGTGCTACACCCTCAGGGGCTCACAGTATCTCCTGCCTTCTGCTCAAGGCCCTCAAGGAGGCAGGGTGTATGTAGCCCCACCACTTATGGTGCACCCTGGAGTGCTACACCCTCAGGGGCTCACAGTATCTCCTGCCTTCTGCTCAAGGTCCTCAAGGAGGCAGGGTGTGTGTAGCCCACCACTTCTGGTGCACCCTGGATAGTGCTACACCCTCAGGGGCTCACAATATCTCCCGCCTTCTGCTCAAGGCCCTCAAGGAGGCATGGAGTGTGTAGCCCCACCACTTCTGGTGCACCCTGGATAGTGCTACACCCTCAAGGGCTCACAGTATCTCCTGCCTTCTGCTGAAGGCCCTCAAGGCGGCAGGGTGTGTGTAGCCCCACCACTTATGGTGCACCCTCGATAGTGCTACACCCTCAGAGGCTCACAGTATCTCCTGCCTTCTGCTCAAGGCCCTCAAGGAGGCAGGGTGAGTTTAGCCCCACCACTTCTTGTGCAGCCTGGATAGTGCTACACCCTCAGGGGCTCACAGTATCTCCTGCCTTCTGCTCAAGGCCCTCAAGGAGGCAGGGTGTGTGTAGCCCCACCACTTATGGTGCAGCCTGGATAGTGCTACACCCTCAGGGGCTCACAGTATCTCTTGCCTTTTGCTCAAGGCCCTCAAGGAGGCAGGGTGTGTGTAGCCCCACCACTTCTGGTGCACCCTGGATAGTGCTACACCCTCAAGGGCTCACAGTATCTCCTGCCTTCTGCTCAAGGCCCTCAAGGAGGCAGGGTGTGTGTAGCCCCACCACTTATGGTGCACCCTCGATAGTGCTACACCCTCAGAGACTCACAGTATCTCCTGCCTTCTGTTCAAGGCCCTCAAGGAGGCAGGGTGTGTGTAGCCCCACCACTTATGGTGCAGCCTGGATAGTGCTACACCCTCAGGGGCTCACTGTATCTCCTGCCTTTTCCTCAAGGCCCTCAAGGAGGCAGGGTGTGTGTAGCCCCACCACTTCTGGTGCACCCTGGATAGTGCTACACCCTCAAGGGCTCACAGTATCTCCTGCCTTCTGCTCAAGGCCATCAAGGAGGCAGGGTGAGTGTAGCCCCACCACTTCTGGTGCACCCTGGATTGTGCTACACCCTCAGGGGCTCACAGTATCTCCTGCCTTCTGCACAAGGCCCTCAAGGAGGCAGGGTGTGTGTAGCCCCACCACTTCTGGTGCACCCTGGATAGTGCTACACACTCAGGGGCTCACAGTATCTCCTGCCTTCTGCTCAAGGCCCTCAAGGAGGCAGGGTGTGTGTAGCCCCACCACTTCTGGTGCACCCTGGATAGTGTTACACCCTCAAGGGCTCACAGTATCTCCTGCCTTCTGCTCAAGACCCTCAAGGAGGCAGGGTGAGTGTAGCCCCACCACTTCTGGTGCACCCTGGTTAGTGCTACACCCTCAAGGGCTCACAGTATCTCCTGCCTTCTGCGCAAGGCCCTCAAGGAGGCAGGGTGTGTGTAGCCCCACCACTTCTGGTGCACCCTGGATAGTGCTACACCCTCAGGGGCTCACAGTATCTCCTGCCTTCTGCTCTAGGCCCTCAAGGAGGCAGGGTGTGTGTAGCCCCACCACTTATGGTGCACCCTGGATAGTGCTACACCCTCAGGGGCTCACAGTATCTCCTGCCTTCTGCTCAAGGTCCTCAGGGAGGCAGGGTGTGTGTAGCCCCACCACTTATGGTGCACCCTGGATAGTGCTACACCCTCAGGGGCTCACAGTATCTCCTGCCTTCTGCTCAAGGCCCTCAAGGAGGCAGGGTGTGTGTAGCCCCACCACTTCTGGTGCACCCTGGATAGTGCTACACCCTCAAGGGCTCACAGTATCTCCTGCCTTCTGCTCAAGGACCTCAAGGAGGCAGGGTGTGTGTAGCCCCACCACTTATGGTGCACCCTCGATAGTGCTACACCCTCGGGGACTCACAGTATCTCCTGCCTTCTGTTCAAGGCCCTCAAGGAGGCAGGGTGTGTGTAGCCCCACCACTTATGGTGCAGCCTGGATAGTGCTACACCCTCAGGGGCTCACAGTATCTCCTGCCTTTTGCTCAAGGCCCTCAAGGAGGCAGGGTGTGTGTAGCCCCACCACTTCTGGTGCACCCTGGATAGTGCTACACCCTAAAGGGCTCACAGTATCTCCTGCCTTCTGCTCAAGGCCCTCAAGGAGGCAGGGTGAGTGTAGCCCCACCACTTCTGGTGCACCCTGGATTGTGCTACACCCTCAGGGGCTCACAGTATCTCCTGCCTTCTGCACAAGGCCCTCAAGGAGGCAGGGTGTGTGTAGCCCCACCACTTCTGGTGCACCCTGGATAGTGCTACACACTCAGGGGCTCACAGTATCTCCTGCCTTCTGCTCAAGGCCCTCAAGGAGGCAGGGTGTGTGTAGCCCCACCACTTCTGGTGCACCCTGGGTAGTGCTACACCCTCAAGGGCTCACAGTATCTCCTGCCTTCTGCTCAAGGCCCTCAAGGAGGCAGGGTGAGTGTAGCCGTACCACTTCTGGTGCACCCTGGATTGTGCTACACCCTCAGGGGCTCACAGTATCTCCTGCCTTCTGCTCAAGGCCCTAAAGGAGGCAGGGTGTGTGTAGCCCCACCACTTCTGGTGCACCCTGGATAGTGCTACACCCTCAGGGGCTCACAGTATCTCCTGCCTTCTGTTCAAGGCCCTCATGGAGGTAGGGTGTGTGTAGCCCCACCACTTCTGGTGCACCCTGGGTAGTGCTACACCCTCAAGGGCTCACAGTATCTCCTGCCTTCTGCTCAAGGCCCTCAAGGAGGCAGGGTGAGTGTAGCCCCACCACTTCTGGTGCACCCTGGGTAGTGCTACACCCTCAAGGGCTCACAGTATCTCCTGCCTTCTGCTCAAGGCCCTCAAGGAGGCAGGGTGTGTGTAGCCCCACCACTTCTGGTGCACCCTGGGTAGTGCTACACCCTCAAGGGCTCACAGTATCTCCTGCCTTCTGCTCAAGGCCCTCAAGGAGGCAGGGTGAGTGTAGCCCTACCACTTCTGGTGCACCCTGGATTGTGCTACACCCTCAGGGGCTCACAGTATCTCCTGCCTTCTGCTCAAGGCCCTAAAGGAGGCAGGGTGTGTGTAGCCCCACCACTTCTGGTGCACCCTGGATAGTGCTACACCCTCAGGGGCTCACAGTATCTCCTGCCTTCTGTTCAAGGCCCTCAAGGAGGTAGGGTGTGTGTAGCCCCACCACTTCTGGTGCACCCTGGGTAGTGCTACACCCTCAAGGGCTCACAGTATCTCCTGCCTTCTGCTCAAGGCCCTCAAGGAGGCAGGGTGAGTGTAGCCCCACCACTTCTGGTGCACCCTGGGTAGTGCTACACCCTCAAGGGCTCACAGTATCTCCTGCCTTCTGCTCAAGGCCCTCAAGGAGGCAGGGTGAGTGTAGCCCTACCACTTCTGGTGCACCCTGGATTGTGCTACACCCTCAGGGGCTCACAGTATCTCCTGCCTTCTGCTCAAGGCCCTCAAGGAGGCAGGGTGTGTGTAGCCCCACCACTTATGGTGCACCCTGGATTGTGCTACACCCTCAGGGGCTCACAGTATCTCCTGCCTTCTGCTCAAGGCCCTCAAGGAGGTACGGTGTGTGTAGCCCCACCACTTCTGGTGCACCCTGGATAGTGCTACACCCTCAAGGGCTCACAGTATCTCCTGCCTTCTGCTCAAGGCCCTCAAGGAGGTAGGGTGTGTGTAGCCCCACCACTTCTGGTGCACCCTGGGTAGTGCTACACCCTCAAGGGCTCACAGTATCTCCTGCCTTCTGCTCAAGGCCCTCAAGGAGGCAGGGTGAGTGTAGCCCCACCACTTCTGGTGCACCCTGGGTAGTGCTACACCCTCAAGGGCTCACAGTATCTCCTGCCTTCTGCTCAAGGCCCTCAAGGAGGCAGGGTGAGTGTAGCCCCACCACTTCTGGTGCACCCTGGGTAGTGCTACACCCTCAAGGGCTCACAGTATCTCCTGCCTTCTGCTCAAGGCCCTCAAGGAGGCAGGGTGAGTGTAGCCCCACCACTTCTGGTGCACCCTGGGTAGTGCTACACCCTCAAGGGCTCACAGTATCTCCTGCCTTCTGCTCAAGGCCCTCAAGGAGGCAGGGTGAGTGTAGCCCTACCACTTCTGGTGCACCCTGGATTGTGCTACACCCTCAGGGGCTCACAGTATCTCCTGCCTTCTGCTCAAGGCCCTCAAGGAGGCAGGGTGTGTGTAGCCCCACCACTTCTGGTGCACCTTGGATAGTGCTACACCCTCAAGGGCTCACAGTATCTCCTGCCATCAGCACAAGGCCCTCAAGGAGGCAGGGTGTGTGTAGCCCCACCACTTATGGTGCACCCTCGATAGTGCTACACCCTCCAGAGCTTACGGCTGGTGAGTTTGGGAGTTGGAGACCCCGAGGGATTCCTGAGCTGTGTCCGTTTTGTCCCCTTTTTCCTCTGACTTTGGGGCAGGCCCTCTCCTCTTTCCCCTTTTATATCTGCCTTTCATGGCTCTACTTCCTTCCAAGTCCCTCAATCCTCATTCTCTGAGGCTTGAGGGCATTTTTTTCTTCCTGTCCTTTATTTGCCTTATCCTTTATTTGTTTACCATTTCTTCTTCTAGTTTGTAAGTCTGTAGTTAGTATTAGTTATAGTTTTCATTCTCATCTCATCTTTCACTATCACCCAAACCATTAGGGGCCGATAACCTAGATGTTAGGCCCCTTAAAACAACATCATCATCATCTTGTTGTAATTATTACCTGTGTTCATTTTTATTTAAGTTTTATTCTCTTGTTTTCTGACTAGGGTCATAATTGTCTGTCAAATGCAATAAATGATGATTTACTCAGGATATCGGTGACACCTTTCTCTGGTTTTGCAGGCGCGGTTCGAAGGGACCCGCGTCACGGTGGAATCGTTTTTAGCCTGGAAAGCTCGATTCGACTCGGAAACGGTTGTTAAAAAGAAAACTGAAAAAGAGGAGAAAGACGCCAAGAAGCTGACGGGGAGAGAGTTGTTCATCTTGGACAAGACTCTCAATGAATCTGACCTCAAGTTTCTGGAAGAAGGTAAGGCACCAGATGTAAATTAACATTGTTGGTGGTTGTTGTTTTGACTTTGGCCACTGTCTGGCACCATTTCCATTGGAGCCATTTAGGTGATTGACTACCCAATTTTGATGTTCCGTTTATACTGCAAACTAGCATTGAAATCGTAACTTTACTGTGAGACATGATTGCCAGATCATGCTGTAAGTTTCATTCATTTTCTTTGATTGAGATTCAATGAATTTTGTTTGGAAATGTGATCAAGGTGGTGTTTTATGCGCGTTGAAACCTGAAATGTTAGGAAGGTGCGGACTTCAGGTACTTAACTATTGTCTAACATCTTAAGAACTGTAGCTATGACCCTATGTACTCAGCTGCAGAATATGCGTGCCCCATCTGGTACAGAACCAGCCATGCTATTCAAGTGGATATTGCTTTAAATATAATAATAATAATAATAATAATATTGTATGGCCTCGGGTGCCGGGAGCAAGCTTTGTTATCTGACACCCAAAGGGTAGCTTGCATGTCGAATTTTGTTGTTCCTTGAAGCACTATGAAAGTCATGGAGGTTAGATATCTAAGCTCCTTGAACACTATAGCGCTTTCTAGTAGAGAAATGAGGAACTTTGTGTTGGCGGAAACTCCCGAGATTAATTTTGGCATTATGAACCCGGCCTACTGAATTCAAATGGGTTCTTTGACATGCCAACATCATATGACATGGTGTCGTAATTTTTCCCGCCTTTCATAAATCACTTACCACGTCCAGGGGCGAACCTGCAAGCTTGGGGTTAGTAGACCGACACGTTGACCACTCACCCACCATGGCAAGCTATTGCATTAAATGAGACCTGCAGAATCATTACAGGTTGCTTGAGATCTACACAACTTGAAAAAGTTTACTGTCTAGCAGGTATTTCACCTCTAGATATCCGTTGTGAGTCTGCAGCCAGACTAGAAAAATCTTAGGCATTAAACCAGAGCACCCATAATTTCCATGGATATCTTCCAGCAACTTCGAGGCTCAAATCAAGAAAAAGTTTTCTTCATTCTACAGCAACCCTAACTGAACCACCTTCAAAATTCAGAATAAATTCATGGCGTTTCAGATCGAACTGGATGGTACCATCTGAAAGCTTGCCTCCAGGTCATGAGTTAAATCGGTCGACATGGAAGGCACTAAACAGGTTGCGGTCCGGTGTTGGCAGATCCAAAAATAACATGAAAAGTGGGGTTTTGCATGCAACTCCACAATATGCAAATGCGGTGAAGAGCAAACCATGGATCATCTCCTCAGCTGCAAGTTCTGCCCGACGAATTGCTCTCGTCAGAATCTATTAGATACCACCAAAGAAGCATGTGAATTGGCAAGATACTGGTCACCTTACATATACATTTCATTCTTGGAGGTTTAGCCAAAAGAAATGTTGTACTTATAGTACCAATTATTGGTGCATTGGTGTATATTTGTAAATATCACATTGTTATATGTTTGCTTTTGGAAGTCTCTCACATCGTGTGTTTCTGAACAAAGATCTAAGTATCTGCGCGAAAGTATTGGTGTACCAAGCTGTTATTTCTACGCTACTCTACGGATGTGAAACCTGGACCCTATATCGCCGGGACATCAAGAAACTGGAATGCTTTCATCAACAAAAACTTAGATCAATCATGAACATCAAATGGGATGACTATGTAACTAATATAGCAGTCCTTGAGAAAGCAATGTTGGTCATTGGCTTAGATGGGCAGGCCATATGAGTGACAGCAGTGTATAGTGAACTCACATGTGGTGCTCCTGTAAAGCAATATAAAGACCAACTTAAGCAGGCCATGAGAAGAGTAGAGATAAACCCAGATACTTGGCATACTCTTGCACTGGATCGCCCTCGCTAGTGTGCTACCATCTCAGCTGCAGTTGCACAGTTTGAGCAGGAACATCGAAGACAGGAAGAGGAAATTCGCCAGAGGAAGAAGATACGTCAAATACTACCACGTCCTCCACCCTCCATCGGATGCAACATATGTGGTCGTATGTTCTATGCGAGAATTGGCCTGATAAACCAGTTGGCAGTCAAAGTGAAAGGTCGTGTTTTTCCCGAGCTCTCAGGTGTGCTGAAATGGGGTGTTCTCTGGAGTGTTATCGGGCGAGGATCGGGCTGTGGTATGCGAAGGGTAGTCAGGATTTCCGGTGTTTGTGTGTGCGTACGGGACCTAGTAACTTGTGGTTTATAGCCCTAGTGATAGCTGCGTTGTTAGTTATTGGTGGAGTGGAAGTGAATCCAGGGCCTGTTACTCCAAATGTGAATCAGGCAAATGATCCAGTGGCATCTTTAAAGTGTTCGACGTGCAGTAAAACATTGAAGAATGGTGTTGAGTGTGGACTATGTGAGAAATGGTTTCACTTCGGCTGTATTAAGGTCAAGAAGGAGGATTGTGATGTCGGAAATTGGTTTTGTAAAGTATGTGATACGCCGGACAGTTTGAGGGTGCAAATCAAAGCAAGGGATCAAATAATACAGGAACTTAGAGCAAAGCTTCCTGAATCAGAAGAAACGGTGAAGGATGTGACTGAACGGCTTTCTACTGGGATCAGTGTGGAAGAGGGCGTGCAGGAGCAAACTGAGGATGACGTTATCATAATGGGTGATTCTATGATACGATGGAGTGCGAATATCTCGAGGAAATCAGATGCGAAAGTGCGGTGTTACCCGGGGATTAAGATTGACCAGCTTGCCCAACAAGTGGAACAAGCAAATGTAGAGGACTGTGACAAAGTTAAAGTGTTGTTGCTCCATGTTGGGACGAACGATTTGAAGAAGAGGGCTACAGCTGATTACATCATGGGGGAGCTCTACGAACTAGGCAGAAAAGCTAAAAGCAAGTTTAGAAATGCAAAAATTATCATGAGTGGCATTGTTCGGCGGGGAGATGTTCCGTTAAGGCGAGTTAAGACTGTAAATGACCGCATGGACTGGGTATGTGCACAACTGGGATTAGTGTACGTAGAAGCTGACTGCTGGATTGGTGGCCGTGACTTCGCCCGAGACGGGCTGCATCTAAATCGACGGGGCGCTTTCAATCTAGGGAGCCTACATGACAGGGTCATCGGTTCGTGCCGGCTTTTGTGAGGAGGAGCAGGTCCAGAGGTTGCCAGCCGATGGGAACAGAAGGAGCTATTTCGAGATATTTGCTGCGGAGGTAAGACTCTAAGATTACTGCAGGTTAATTGTCAGAGTTTAGGAAATAAATTAATTGAATTTTGGAATCTTGTAGAGACGTATTCTCCGGACATTGTCATTGCAACTGAATCTTGGTTATATGAGGGCATAAATAGTAGTGAAATAATTCAAGGGACCTACGAGATGTACAGAAGGGATCGGGGGAAGCGAGGTGGTGGGCTATTTATTTGTGTGCGCAAAAATATAGCTAGTTTCTTAAAGTGGGCTGATATGGATCATGAAATGTTATGTGTACAAATTTCGGATAAAGGAAATAAATTCCCTCTTCAGGTGATAGGGGCGTATAGAGCACCGAAAGATAACCTTTCTCTCCTCGAAACACTGTATGATAAAACTTGTACGGGTAATGCTATGAAAAAGAGCATAATAATTGCTGGAGATTTAGACCTCCCCAAAGTAGACTGGTCTGGTGAGTCAACTAGCTGTGGTCAGGCTCAGAGCGCTGCAAATAAATTCTTAAGGGAGGGGGGATTTTCCCAAGTAGTTGACTTCCCAACTAGAGACAATAATACCTTAGATGTTTATCTTGTAAGGCCTGTAGAGCTGTATATTAACTGTCTGAAAGTACCAGGAATTAGTGACCATTCTGGGGTTGAATTAAATATTAGATATGGTGACATTACAAAATTAGACTCTGATGTAGCGAAAAAGATCATATTCCAGTATCGCAGGGCGGATCAGGGCAAGTTTCAGGGGTATTTGAATGAGCTATTTGTAGGATGGGCATCGGAAGGAAATCACATTAATATCCTGTGGACTAACTTTTTGAAAATTTTAAATAGCGCTGTTGATAAATTTGTCCCATTTAAATTGCTGAAACAAAACCCAGATCCTGAGTATTACACACGAGAAATTAGGAGTCTAAAACGGAAAATTAGGAAATTATACAATAAAAGACATGATAGTGACAAGTATATGTTGAAATTTAAGTCCTTATCAAGAGAGCTCGTCTTAAAAAAGAGGACTGCTCATGACAGTTATATGCAAGGTTTACTTGGTTCGGGAGGTGATGGGTGGAAAAAATTTTACAGTTATCTTAGGAGAAGAAAGGGAAATTCAAATAATTTGTCGATGATAATGTCCGGTGACGGTAAATTAATTACTGAGAAACAGGCCATTGCTAATGAATTAAATGTCTTTTACGGTAGTGTGTTCAATAAATCCAATAGCTGTGTGTTGGACCTTAACGACGAATCAGGGGCTCCCCTGTTCCAAATAAACCAGTCAGCAATTGTAAAGCTAATACAAAAACTACGTTTCAATGTATCAAAGGGTCCTGATAATATTGTTAGTGAAGTACTTAAAATAGGAGGTAGGGCCGTGGCACGATACTTGGAGGTGATGTTTAATGTGTCCATTAACAATGCGCAAATCTCAGATGACTGGAAAAGAGCTACGGTAGTCCCAATATTTAAGGGAGGGAGCAGACTTGAATTGGGCAACTACAGGCCGGTTAGCCTTACGTCCGTCGTTTGTAAACAGATGGAGCATCTCATTTGCGACTACTTGAGGGAACAGTGGGAAACATTATCATGGTTTAATGATAGGCAACATGGATTTCGGAAAGGTTACTCATGCGAGAGTCAGATGCTATCACTTTTTCAAGACATTAGCGAATCGTTAGACCATGGAGTTTCAGTCGACGCCGAGGTTATAGATTTTGCGAAGGCATTTGATGTCGTTCCGCATGACATGCTACTCCATAAATTAGCTTCGACGAAGATTGATAGAAGAGTAATTTTATGGATCCAAGAATTTTTGACGGGTCGTTCTCAGAAAGTGAAAGTCGAAGGCATATTCTCGGATGAAATTACCGTAACGTCGGGTATCCCTCAGGGCAGCGTAATCGGAACTTTGTTATTTTTGGCGTTTATAAATGACTTACCAAATGGGATTCGCAGTGACTGTCGATTGTTTGCGGATGATTGTGTAATATATCGAAAGATACATGACTCACAAGACAATGCAGTGCTTCAAGAGGACCTGAACCTGGTCTATAAGTGGGCGATTGTAAATGAAATGAAAATAAACACAAGAAAATATAGTCTAATAAATATGAGGAAAGTGCGAAGGCAGGATTTTCAATATAACATTGGCTCGGAAATACTTGTAGAAGAAGATTCTTGCAAATATTTGGGTGTTCACGTAAGGAATGATATGAAATGGAGTAGTCATGTAGGATGTGTAGTTTCAAAAGCTTACAAATCCCTGCACTTTGTAATGAGGGTATTAAAAGGAAGTAGTACCTCTGCTAAAGAATTAGGCTATTTGTCACTTGTAAGACCTATTCTGGAATACGCCTCAGCGGTTTGGGATCCATATCAAGTAGGGCTCATCAATGAGTTGGAAATGGTACAAAGAAAGGCCGCTAGATTTGTGCTCAGTGACTTTAATCCCAGGAGCAGTGTGAGCCGTATGTTAAAGAAACTTGGGTGGGAATCACTGGAGGCTAGGAGGATGAAATCTAGACTCTGCGCTATGTACAACACGTGTACAAATCAACCAGCATGGGGTGAGCTTAGCAAACGATTGGGAAAGCCCACTTACATGGGTAGGAGCGATCATCCTTTCAAAGTTAAGGGCCGACCACAGCGAACAAATTATGGTAAATATTCTTTTGTAAACCGTGCCATTGATAACTGGAACTCTCTACCTGCCGCAGTCTTAGAGCCTTTTCCCAAACATATAGGTGTGTTTAGGAAAAGACTGACTATTTGTGTAAATACTCCAGTTTAATTGTTGTATAATTGTTATTGAATTGTTATGTATAATTATTTATTTGTTATGTATATACAATTTGCCACCGGGGGACACACCCCCCATTGCAAATAAATGAATGAATATGAATATGAATAATATGATAAGCCATCAGCGCCATCTTCATCGCCTGGACTAAAGATTATGGAACTGCAGACGAGAAGCGTGAACTCGGATATGAGTATCGGCCGACGAAGATATGTTTTCTGATACGATTAAATAAATAACTATTTCTCGCCAAAGGATGGATTTACTGTACTTAAACGGTTGTTAGGCGGTATATTGGTAGACGTGTGAGGAAATAGATTGCTTTGAAGCCATTTTCCAGTGTTGCCATCTTGACAACTCACTTTGTAACTTATCGGTCGGTCAACACTAATATTTCTCATGCTGCAAAGTTCATGAAAGGAGTACTAGAGGAACGATCCGAAAAAAGAGGTTGAAAACCAAATTCAAGATGAACAGTTGGGTTTCAGATCGACATAGTAAATGTGAGATCGTGTTAACAACCAGGAAAAAGGACAGACCAATGAGTGGGATAACACTTAGAGGTGGACAGCTGAAGAAGGTGGAAAGTCTCAAGTACTTGGGAAGTATAGTGGAGGAAAATGGGAGAAATGACAAAGAGATTACGGAATGTGGCAGACAGGCAGAAGCATTAGGAGCTTAGTGTGGAAGGAAGTGTTATACAGAAGCTACTACAGTGGAATCTCGTTAGCACGTTCTCGGTTACGACGTTTTCCCGTTTAGCGCGATGATTTTCTCAAGTCCCTGTCCCAATTCTACAAAATACATGTTGATATATCCCCTTAATACGTTCTCTATTCCCGCTTACGACGATCAAATTTCCGTTGTACTATTTGTAAGCGAACCTGATTTTATTCTTATTTCATTATAAAATTCGGCTTCTGGAAAACACGACGTGATATTGCCTCATATTCTCTGATAGTTATTGACAGTGTAGATGATTTCATTGTGTTTGACGGCGTAGAAGTGGCTATAGCTATGACGCAACGGCAGGTGACGTGTCTCTCTCCCGCTGCCCTTTCTCTACTTTCTCAAGTCCCTATCCTACTAAATTCATGTTGAAATATCCCCTTAATACGTTCTCTATTCCCGCTTACAACGATGAAATTTCCGTTGACTATTTGTTAGTGAACCGTATTTTATTCTTATTTCATTATAAAATTCGGCTTCTGGAAAACACGACGCGATATTGCCTCATGTTCTCTGCTAGTTATTGACAGTGTAGATGATTTCATTGTGTTTGACGGCGTAGAAGCGGCTATAGCTATGACGCAACACAGGTGACGTGTGTCTCTCCCGCTGCCCTTTCTCAAGTCCCTATCCTACTAAATTCATGTTGAAATATCCCCTTAATACGTTCTCTATTCCCGCTTACAACGATGAAATTTCCATTGACTATTTGTTAGTGAACCGTATTTTATTCTTATTTCATTATAAAATTCGGCTTCTGGAAAACACGACACGATGTTGCCTCATATTCTCTGCTAGTTATTGACAGTGTAGATGATTTCATTGTGTTTGACGGCGTAGAAGCGGCTATAGCTATGACGCAACACAGGTGACGTGTCTCTCTCCCGCTGCCCTTTCTCTACTTTCTCAAGTCCCTATCCTACTAAATTCATGTTGAAATATCCCCTTAATACGTTCTCTATTCCCGCTTACAACGATCAAATTTCCGTTGAACTATTTGTTAGTGAACCGTATTTTATTCTTATTTCATTAAAAAATCGGCTTCTGGGAAACACGACGCGATATTGCCGCATATTCTCTGATAGTTATTGACAGTGTAGATGATTTTATTGTGTTTGACGGCGTAGAAGCGGCTATAGCTATGACGTAACACAGGTGACGTGTCTCTCTCCCGCTGCCCTCCACCCCTTTCCCTTTGTTTATTTCTCACGTAGGCGCATTATTGTCTTCGTGTTCCGCACTATTGTCTTCTAGTTCTTAGTGTTCACGTCCAGTTATGACCTATTTTATTGCGTGTTTCATAATGGATAAGAAGAAAGTACGGCAGATAACTAATGACGAGAAGATGAAATACATTCGAGACGTGGAATGCAATCCTCACATGAAGCGTGTGGATATAGCGCGAAAGTGGAACATTCCTCCGTCTACACTGAACACTATTCTTGGCAAAAGGAAGGAAGGAAATCAATCGAACGTGCATTTGAAGAAGGAATGAGCGGCAAAAGGAAACGTGTGCGAGAGGGACAGTTTCCTCAACTAGAAAGCGCTTTATTGAACTGGTTCAAGCAAGCCCGTGCTTCAAACATATGCGTGCGCGGTCGCCGGTAACTGAGCCGTCACTGGCGGAGCGCGAGAGCGAGAATGTCCTTGCTAAGCAGAAATAAAGACCCTGTATTATACTGTAGTGTAGAGGTACAGTAATTCATTTTTATGTTACCGTATTTGCTCGCGTATAACTCGCACCCCATTTTTTTATTTGAAAGTTCAGGGGGAAAAAAGTACTCGCATATATCTCGCATTCATTACTGACGCCATCATATAAATGACAGTAATAACCTTGAGGTAGAAACACGTTCGATTTAGCGCGCCACAACAGTCGCCATTGTCCAGGAACTTACCAGAAGCGTTACTAACAGGAAGAGCGAGCAACAACGAGTT
Source organism: Meconema thalassinum (assembly GCA_946902985.2). NCBI lineage: Eukaryota > Metazoa > Arthropoda > Insecta > Orthoptera > Tettigoniidae > Meconema > Meconema thalassinum. Next base: position 333,573,210 of record OX336395.1, read on the forward strand.
GATCCGAACTTCGATACGAGCCGATTAGGGATCGAGGCGCCGCGTGCAAGAATACGGCGCAGCGTGAGTGTTAGCACGCTGTACATCGTTAGTCTTCGGCCGCGGTTGGCTAAATTCGCCGCCTTGAGACACGTTCGAATTAGCGATTAGCGCGCCACGTCAGTTGCGGAAGTAGGCCTACTGTTACACGGCCGACTGAATACGAGCTGCGCTCTATACCGGCCTTGACATTCCCAGTCAGAACCCATGTATAACATGTAATTGGAAAGTTTCTACTCGTTGCCGGTAGAGCGCACTCCCCTCCCATTATAGGCACGATAAGGAATAAGCTGTACAGTACGTGTATTAAATGTGTAATCTCAAGAACCACTGGATGGATTTTGATGCTGCTTTCACCATTCTGTAAAGGTGATATCGAGGAAGATTTGTGAAGAAAATAATTTATTTATGACCAAAGGGAGCCAAGCAGTAACGATTTCAGTGAAAAGGTCGAAAAAATAGCCTGGCGTCCGTGCGCTTTTTAAGCTTACGCTGGGCGAACCGTTAAAAATATCATTATATTATGAGTGTAAGAATTGTTCAGCGTGAGAAATTCTACAAAAAAGTCCGCGAGAGCATATCTCTATCTTCGATACATCGCCCACTATAAGTGTTTTTAGTTTGGACGGGAGGGGCATTTGGCTTGCACCTCGCCATTCTTAAATTACGTCTGACAGGAATTCCTTGCACATTCATAACTGTTCCCGGGCGAAGCCGGGGCGGGTTGCTAGTGACACTATATAATTATTATCATTATAATTTCCGCATTATCAAAATTAAAATTATATCACAAAATAAAATAGCGTGCTAATAAATCTAAGAGAAATTAGACATACCTTGCACCTTCTTCGGGTACAAGGACACTACTCCAACACCGTCTCATTAAAAGGAAAGAGAGGATCAAAATTACAGCCGGGAACAAGTAGCAGCTAATCGTGTGTTGTGTTTTGTGCTAAGAGATCTTTCGACAAATTATCAGATACCGTGTGCCTTCTTTTTCACGAAGCAGCTGTCAGGACGGGACTTACATAAACTCCTGCTGGACGTTATTCTCGAGGTTGAACAATGCGGTTTCATAATTATAATAACTGTCTCTGATAATCACAAAACTAACACTACAATGATGAGGCATTTAGGGGGAGGGAATTTGCAACCAATGGTCAATCACCCATACGACGAGTCTAGGAATGTATTCCCTAGTTTTGATCATTGTCACATTCTAAAAAGAAACATTAGAACCCAGTTTCTGTAACGAGAGATGACTGATGGTACTGGAATAATTTCAGGGAAATACTTGTCATTACTATACACAATGCAAAAGGGTGAGATCGTCAAACCGGTCAGACACCTCACTAAAAAACACATAGAACCCACTAAATTTGAAAAAATGAATGTTCGGCGTGCCAAGGAAGTGTTCTCGTCAGAAGTTATTGGTGCCATTAGTACACTAAAAGAAAATATAGGCATGCACCCGGAAGCGTACACATTCATGGACGCAGAAGCAACCATTTTTTTTGAAAAACGTTAATAAATGGTTCGCTATGCATAGGCTTGCCAGACGTCCCGGTTTGACCAGGACAGTCCCGGTTTTCAGACAACGTCCCGGTGTCCCGGCCGGTTTCCTTCACGTCCCGGAAAAAAATTCAATTCGATTTTTTAGATGACCAAAAAAGTCTTAAGTAATTAATTGTGTAGGATTATTAAGGATAATCATAATATTGTCATTTAATTCTGCACTGTATGAAAAGTAAAACTATAGAAGAGTGATGGTTTTCTAGTAAATAATATTGTCATCGTATCGTCTTGTTTAGCCAACCGTGACTATACGCGATGAGATAGTCTCTCCGGGCGAGTCTAGTACTAGGTACTCGCTGCACAGTTCACCCCCTCGTGCAATAACATTGGACTCGTCCACGTCGGCACTAGGCTTGCGATAGAGGTGAAGATGAAACTCAGTCAGTTATCAGCTCTTGTCAGCGGTGCGTGTTGTGTTAGCGAGCTAGCGCTGTTTTATTTATGTTTTAAGTTAAAAGTTTATTCTTTCTCTGTTAAATGCCAAAACGGTCGTGTAAATTTACCGATGATTTACGGAATGAATTCCCTTTTTTTGAAGAAGGTATGTACTGGAAATCAAGATCAAGACGATAGAGTTAAATGTTCACATTGTAATTCTGAGTTTTCGGTTGCTCATGGTGGTCGATCTGATATAAAAGATCATTTGCAATTGAATAAACACAAAAAGAGTTTAGCATGTGCTGCTAGCTCATCAAAAATGACCAGTTTTTTTAAGACTGTGAGTTCTAATGACAAGAACTTAGATTTAGCAGCAAAAGAGGCGACCTTTGCTTACCACACAGCAAACCATAGATTAAGTTTCAATTCCAATTCTTGTTCATCAAAACTAATTTCTAAGTTTTTTGAACCTAAATTCTCACTCGGAAAAACTAAGTGTGAAGCAATAGTTTTAAATGTCATAGCTCCATTAGCTCAGGAAGAGCTTAAAGAAGACTTGACCAAGTCAAACTACGTATCTGTAAGCATGGATGCATCAAACAGAAAATATATAAAACTTGTGCCAATTGTTGTGCGCTACTCTAATCCTAATTCAGGTGTGCAAGTAATGCTGTTAGATTTCAATTCTTTGGAGGGTGAAACATCTGAAATTCTTACAAATCACTTATGCTCTGTCCTGTTGCAAAACGATTTGAACAACAAAGTGGTTGGTTTTTGTGGCGATAACTGCAACACTAACTTCGGTGGTGTGAAAAGAGCATGGAAAACAATGTTTTCCATCGGTGGAGCACACATTGTGCACAACTGTGTGCAAACTGCAGTAGATAGTCTCCCAATCGATAGAGGCCTTAGTGGTGAAGATTTATAAATACAGTACTTCCACATATACACAGTCCGTGTAACTAAACTAAAATCATTTTGTGAATATGCAGAGATAGAGTAGCCTACCGTAAACTAATTCAACACGGAAACACTCGGTTTCTATCAATGATGCCGGCACTGGAAAGAATTCTACAGATGTTTGAAGGTCTGAAAGAGTTTTTTTTAGACCAAGAAATATGCCCATTAATAATTTTAAAAAACGTATTTACTGGTTCAAAGGGTGAGCTCTACTTGTGGTTTGTCCACGGACAGCTTGCACTATTTAACAAGGCCATCCTGGTAATGGAAAAAAATAAATAACACGACAGCTTTTGAGGTTGCTGAAGCTCACAAAGCTCTCAAAGAAACATGACAAAAAGAAAGGCCTCAAACTTTATCCCTATGGGTGCAAAGAGCATCTACAGGAGTCTAGATGAGAAAGTACGTAACAGTGTGAAAGAAGAATTTGATGGCTTTTATGACAGGTGCATTGCATACTTAGAACTCTGAGAGAACAGCTTTGGACACGCTGAACAGTTTTCATGGGTCAATCTGACGAAAACAGATGCTGTTGATTGGGAAAAAGCCGAAACTTCTGCTGAAATCATCAATAGCAGTCTTCTTGATGAAAATATGAAAATAAACAATGATCAGCTGTTTGATGAAGTTATGCTTGCTAAGGAGTATTTGCAGTCAAATTGGGAACAGTGGAAGCTAGAAGAGACTACCAGAGACGTGATTATTTCAAGCGAAGAAAAATGGCTAAGGCTATTTGGTCACTTCAACGAGAATCGCATAGCAGCCCGCGATCTGATCAAGACTGTTGAGTATGCCTTCTGCTTACCTGGGACATCAGCACCAGTTGAGAGAGTATTTTCTTTGATGAACAACGCATGGACTGATGATAGAGGTTTGATGAAGGAATCTACAGTTAAAGGCTTGATGATTTGTAAAATTAACATTGGATTAGATTGTGAAGATTTTTACAACAAAATTAAAACAAAAAAATACTTTTCTAAAATAAGGAATGGACTGATAGTGGGTAATTCATGGTTTCGGAAGAAAAACAGCAGGAAAATTACGAGATATGGGTGGGGCGATAGAAGAACAAAATCAGTAATTGACTACTTCCTGGTGGAAAGGACTAATCGCAGAAAGCTGATAGATGTGACAGCTTTACCAGGAGAAGCATTTGACGGGGACCATAGAGCTGTGGTGGCAAAATTTAGATGGGGAAAATTGGAAAACCTAAAGGAGATCAGAGAAAGTAAAATAAAAGTATGGAAATTGAAAGACAAAGCTGTACAGGAAGATTTTCAGGAGAGATTGAAGCAACAAATCCCAGTTACTGAAGTGGAAAATGTAGAAGAGGAATGGTCCCACTTTAAAAAGGCATTTGCTGGTGCAGCAGAGAGTGCTTGTGGTAGGACGTCAACAAGAGTGAAAGAGAAGGAGACACCGTGGTGGAATGAGGAAGTGAGGAAAGCAGTGAAAGAAAAGAAGTTTGCATGGAAAGAATGGAACCGAGATCAAACAGAAGAAAGCAAAAGGAAGTATCACGACAGCAAACGGAGGTGTAAGAAAGTGGTAGGAGAAGAAAAGAAGAAAAGTTGGGAAGAATTTACACGAAGAATGGAAACAGATGTAAGTGGCAGTAAAAGGATGCTGTATGGGCTTCTAAGAAGTAAGAGGAAAGAAAGAGTTACTACAAAGCTGGTGAAAAAGGAAGATGGAGAGTTGTTAACACACCCAGAAGAGATAAAGGGACGATGGAAGGAGTATTTCGATAAGCTATTGAATGTGAGCAATTGTACTGGTGAGATCGAATTGACACAGCCTGACGACTCTATAACAGAAGATGATATAACAATGCTGGAGGTGGAATTAGCAGTACAGAAAATGAAGATGGGAAAAGCAACAGGGGTGGATGAAATCAGTGTAGAAATGATAAAGGCTGCTGGACCTGTTGGTATGCAGTGGCTGTATCGACTGCTAAAGTGTGTGTGGAAATGGAAATGTGTACCAGAAGACTGGGAGAAAGGGCTAATAATACCAGTGTTTAAGAAAGGGGACAAGAAAGTGTGTGATAACTATAGAGGGATCACCCTTATATCACAGATAGTAAAAATACTGGAAAGGATATTAGAAAGAAGAATGAGAAGAAAGGTGGAAGGAGAGTTGCAAGAGGAACAGTATGGCTTCAGGAGTGGAAGATCCACAGTGGACCCAATCTTTAGCTTGAGGCAGGTGATGGAAAAGAACTGGGAATATGGAGAGGATTTGATCATGACTTTCATAGATCTAGAAAAGGCATATGATAGTGTCCCCAGAGAGAAGGTATGGGAAACCATGGTTAAGAAGAGACTGGGAAGAGAAATGTTGGAAATGGTGCAAGCAATGTACAACAACTGTGTTAGCAGGGTACTGACCCCAGTTGGAAAGACAGATTGGTTTAGGAACAAGACTGGACTAAGACAGGGGAGTGTGCTGTCACCTCTCTTGTTCATAATGGTAATGGATGAAATTGTAAAGGAAACAAAGGAAGCATATGGACATAAAGAAATGAAGTTACTATTATTTGCAGACGATATTGTGGTCTGGGGAAGGAACACCGAAGAAGTGCAAAAAACAACTAGATGCACTGAACGAAAATATTCAGAAGTATGGCCTGAAAATCAGTATAGAGAAAAGCAAGACCATGGTGATGACAAGAGGGGAAAGACAAGGAAAGGGCACTGTGAAAATTGGAAGTCAGAGTTTGGAAATTGTGGACACGTTCAAATACCTAGGAAGTGAATTGATGCAAACTGGTAGGTTGGACATGGAGATTGGCAGGAGGGTACAGCAGAGCAATGCATTCTATCAAAGTGTAAGAAAACTTGTTTGGGATAAGGAAGTACCAAGGAAAAGCAAGGAGGTAATGTATAAAATGTACTATGTACCCATATTAACGTATGCAGCTGAGACTTGGACCCTGACGAGCAGGCAAGAGAGTAGAATCCAAGCCAGTGAAATGAAATTCCTAAGAAGTATGATAGGTAAGACAAGGAAGGACAGAGTGAGGAATGAAGATGTTAGGAAGGAAGTTGGGATGGGAAAACTTGTAACTAATAAATATTAACATGTTTCAATTTATAATTGTCGTTTATTATCCAAAGTCCAACGGCGATGGGATATGGACGGTGGGGGCAGGTTATGGGTGTAACTGGAAGCCCCTAGTTCGGACCTGCACGTTGGCAGCAGATGTGTGATGGTCGTCTTCCGGAGACTCTGTGACTACTCAGGAATTCGGTCCTGCATCTGTGTTTGGGCAGGCCTATTTAGGATCACCGCTGCCCACCCCACATGGGGAAGGCCCTAGAAAAGGTGGGCTAAACATCGGAAGTCACAATCTTGGTCCGGCTGGGCAACCGCACTCAGCAGGTCACCCCTCATGCGGTCGAAACTCAAAAACAGTAAAGAATCACAATTTGATTATTGGATCATGGAACATCAGAACCTTGCTTGATTTTGACAATAACATTAGACCCGAGAGAAGGTCAGCTCTCGTAACCCATGAGTTATCAAGACTCAACGTTGACATTGCTGCTCTCAGTGAAACTAGGCTGTCTGCTGAAGGCAAGATTACTGAATCTGGAACAGGATATACCATCTTCTGGAAAGGAAAGGATGAGGGTGAATGTCGTATTCATGGTGTGGGCTTCGCTGTGAAGACCAAACTGGTAAATGATCACCAACTTACGCCCATTGCAATCAGCGAAAGGCTCATGACTCTCCGCATACCACTCTCAGGAGGTTCCTTTATGACACTCATCTCTGCCTATGCTCCTACCTTAGATTCTGATGATGAAGTAAAGGCTCAGTTCTATAATCAGCTAAGTGAAATCATCTCCAAGGTACCATCTGCAGATAAACTCTTGCTCCTCGGTGACTTCAATGCCAGAGTTGGGAAAGATCACAGGCTATGGAATAATGTGATGGGCAAACAGGGACTTGGAAAATGTAATTCCAATGGACTGTTGCTTCTTGGTCTTTGTGCAGAACACGAACTTTTCATTACCAACACGCAGTTCCGGCTACCTGACCGCTTCAAAACCACGTGGATGCATCCTCGTTCCAAACATTGGCACATTCTTGATTATATCATTACCCGGCAATGTGATAAGAAGGACACTCTTATTACCAGAACAGCAAGGAATATAGACGATTGTTGGACAGATCATAAACTTCTTATATGTAAGCTCAGGATATCCATCAGACCTAAACCACCTAGGAACATCAAAAATTTGCCAAGAAAGAAGTTTAATACATCCAAACTTCAGGATGAATCCATGTACAAACATTTTGGAAACAGGATCGTCACCCAGTTATCAGAAAACCCAGTAACAAATGATATTCAGCAAGAATGGGCCACATTACAGAAGATTATCACACAGTCAGCTGAGGAAACCATTGGTTTTATAGTGCGGAAAAGACAAGACTGGTTTGATGACAACAATGAGGAAATTCTGTCTCTCATCAATGACAAAAGGAATGCCTATCTTGCCCATCTTCAAGACCCAACTTCCAACACAAAGAGAGATAAACTACTGGAACTCAAGGGTAAATGCCAGACGCAGATAAGGCAGATTAAAAATACTTGGTGGCAACAGAAGGCTCAGGAACTGCAGAGACTATCGGATGCTCGAGACTTGAGGAACTTCTATGCCGTACTCAAGGAAATATATGGACCATCTCGCTCATCATCAGGTACACTGAAAAGCGCTGATAATTCTACTACCTTTACTGATAGTCAAGAAATCTTGGAACGCTGGAATGAGCACTTCTCCAATCTCCTAAATCGTCCATCAGAAGCTGCTGAAGACTTCCTCTGTGATGTGCCGCAACAACCTGAACAACTGTGGTTGGCAGTACCTCCTACTTATCATGAATTCAGTGCAGCTCTCACCCAATTGAAACCCAGAAAAGCACCTGGCCCAGATAACATCCCTCTGGAACTAATTCAAGCCGGAGGTCATTCCCTCAAATCAAGAATTTTCATCCTTATCCTCAGAATTTGGGAATCAAGAAAGGTACCTGGAGACCTAAAGAATGCCACTATCATCACTATCTTTAAAAAGGGTGATCGCAGTGTTTGTGGCAACTACCGTGGTATATCACTGCTATCAATTGTGGGGAAGATTCTTGCAAGAATTCTACTTAACCGCCTCAAGGTTATCTCTGAGAGGATCCTCCCAGAGTCACAATGCGGATTTAGAACTTCCAGAAGCACAATTGACTTGATTTTCTGTGTGAGACAGCTACAAGAAAAATGTAGAGAACAACAGAATCCACTCTTCTTAGTCTTTTATGACTTGGAAAAGGCATTTGATTCGGTTCCAAGACCAGCCATGTGGGCAGTGCTGAAGCGGTTTGGTTGCCCTCAGCGTTTTGTAGATCTAATCAAAGCTCTCCATGATGGCATGACAGGTCAGGTTTGCCATCAGAATAAGATGTCCGATGAATTTCCCATTACCCATGGACTGAAACAAGGATGTGTACTGGCTCCAACACTTTTTGCGCTGTACTTGGCTGCAATGCTTTATGATTCACCCACAAACATCCCAGGTGTGGAGATCAAGTATCGTTTTGATGGAGGGCTTTTCAACCTAACTCGTCTCCGCTCCTTGAGGAAAACTCAGGTTACTAAGGTTACTAACATGTTGTATGCAGATGATGCTGCGTCACCAACTCTCACACCAGAAGAGCTGCAAGAGTCAGTTAACTGTTACAAAAGTGCATGTGATCGCTTTGGTCTTACCATAAATGTCAATAAGACTAAAGTCTTGGCACAACCTTCACCAGGCACACTTCTTCCTCAGTTCAATATCTCCATTTCAAATTTGCCATTAGAACAGGTTGACCACTTCTCGTACCTGGGCAGTACCATTTCTGTGAGTTGTACCTGTGAGCAGGATGTGGATAAGAGAATTGGCGCAGCCCATGCAGCATATGGACGATTAGCGCACCGGGTCTTCATGAATAAAGATCTATCCATGAGTACAAAGCTTATGGTGTACAAAGCAGTAGTCATTTCTACATTGTTGTATGGCTGTGAAACGTGGACCCTTTACCGACGTGATCTTAGGAAGCTTGAGCGTTTTCACCTACAAAAACTTCGATCAATCCTGAGGATTAAATGGGAAGGCCGCATTACCAATATTGCTGTTCTGGAAAAGGCTCAAATCAACAGCATAGAATCATCCATAATAGGTCACCAATTTAGATGGATTGGTCATGTCCATCGGATGGATGACGTGAGATTACCTCGTCAAATGCTATATGGTGAGTTATGCTATGGCACCAGACCTCATGGTGGTCCTAAGAGGCGCTACAAGGACCAATTTAAGCAGACCCTGAAATTGACAGGTCTTGATCCACAAACCTGGGACATGCTGGCTGAAAACCGCTCAACTTGGCGCCGTACCATCTCGGATTCTGTAAAGACGTTTGAAAGGGATCGACGCATACATGAAGAGGCCAAGCGTCAAGCTAGGAAACTTCGAGCAGCCCAACCACGTCCTCCTCCAGCAATACTATGCGACTTGTGTGGTCGCTTGTTCCATGCCAGGATTGGACTCTTTAGTCACCGTAAACACATCCACAAACTGGACTGAAGGAAGAAGATTTATACTCGGATTCGAGTTAAAGCCGATGATGATAGCATTAGGAATATACTACCCTCTAAAACTCTAAAAACCAGTCAAGGGTGTGTACCCTTAAATAACCTCTAAGCGGGGGGGGGGTCCCGGTTGAACATTTTAGATATCTGGCAAGCCTAGCTATGCATGACGTAAGCATCACATATCATCATATTCAGTCTAGAAATCCAGATAAAGGGCATTTTTTCTCATTAAATGTCAGTCGCCTAAACTGGCTAGAGGAATATTTTCTTTCTTACCTTGAAACTTTGAAAGCTGCTAGTAACGCTGCTAGAAAGGACTTCCTGAGTTCTGAGACTTACGAAGCTACCTATACAATTAATCACGGATTCAGCTGTCCAGTGCATAAGGTATCTTCTAAAAATGGGTAGAGGAAAGTCGCCAAATATGGGGAGTTTTTTTATAGGGCTCACATTAGACATAAGAAGGATCGGAATAATTTTGGTTTTCTCACCAATGTTAACCTCAGGCGATATACTATGTATATTACAAATATGGGCACGTTTGGTGTTGTAATACCCTCGGATATTATTGTTAACTTGAAAAGTGCACTTTCCCCGTATTAGGCAACCGGGTTTCGTAATATGGGGAGGTGAGAAACCTCACGGTTTTTATTTATAATAGGTACACTGAATAGTATACCCTACTAATTAAAGCATTAATTCTGACATTTTTTTCGTGTGGCCTCCTGAGAGGCCGAGTGCAGGTCTTTCTAGTCGACGCCCGTGGGCGACCTGCGCGTCAGGATGAGAGATGGAATGGATGAAGATGAATGAAACTGGGCAAGGATGTGGAAGGAAGCGGCCGTGGCCTGTTAGAAGGTACCGTCCCAGCATTTGCCTGGTGTTGAAAAATGGGAAACCACGAAAAATCATTTCAAGGACGGCCGACGGTGGGGCTCGAACCCATGCGTCTACCGAGTCAGCAGAGATCTTGGCCCCATAGCCTAACGCTGCGCTTTTGCCTGCGTAGCCACTACTGTCGGTAATTCTGACAATGTAATGAAATCACGAACACAAATAGTACAAAAATACAAAAATGAATATTTTTAGTAAATAACATTCCTAGTTTCCTGTTGTCGAACTTCCAAACCATTCAGCAGAAAAACGCATAAACTTTAATGAAAACCGAGTGATTCTGATCGAATTCAACTGTAACGAGGTGCAAGGTATGTCTAATTTCTCTTAGATTTATTAGCACGCTATTTTATTTTGTGATATAATTTGCATTTTGATATTGTGGGAATTATAATGATAATATAATAGTGTCACTAGCAACCCGCCCCGGCTTCGCCCGGGAACAGTTATGAATGTGCAAGGAATTCCTGTCAGACGTAATTTAAGAATGGCGAGGTGCAAGCCAAATCCCCCTCCCGTCCAAACTAAAAACACTTATAGTGGGCGATGTATCGAAGATAGAGATATGCTCACGCGGACTTATTTGAACAATTTTTCATGCTGAACAATTCTTACACTCATAGTATATTGATATTTTTAACGGTTTGTCCAGCGTAAGCTTAAAAAGCGCACGGACGTCAAGTTCTTTCTTCGACCTATTCACTGAAATCTAAAATCGTTACTGCTTGGCTCCCTTTGATCATAAATAAATTATTTTCTACAGAAATCTTCCTCGATATTACCTGTACAGAATGGTGAAAGCCGCATCAAAATCCATCCAGTGGTTCTCGAGATTACCCGTGATATCCAAGAATCGGGGACTTTGTTTTACACTAAGTAGAGATAAGTCTTAGTCGTGCAATGCTTGGTGAACAGCGCTGTGTGAGCAGTTGAGTAACTAACAAGATTTCATGAAAAAGGTCTCATTGTCTAGGCCGGTATGAGCGCATTCAGTCGGCCGTGACTGTTACATCGCAGAGTAACGCAGTTCAGTCTCCTCGAATCTCAATGATTTCGTCTTTACGCATTGCGTCGCATCAGAGCTCGGCCGCGTGCAAGAATACGGCGCAGCGTGAGTGTTAGCACGCTGTACATCGTTCGCCGCGTCTTCGGCCGTGGCTGGCTAAATTCCCCGCCTTGAGACACGTTCGAATTAGCGATTAGCGCGCCACGTCAGTTGCGGAAGTAGGCCTACTGTTACATCGCAGAGAATCGCAGTTCAGTCTCCTCGAATCTCAATGATTTTGTCTTTACGCATTGCGTCGCATCAGAGCTCGGCCGCGTGCAAGAATACGGCGCAGCGTGAGTGTTAGCACGCTGTACATCGTTCGCAGCGTCTTCGGCCGCGGTTGGCTAAATTCACCGCCTTGAAACACGTTCGAATTAGCGATTAGCGCGCCACAACAGTTGCGCAAGTAGGCCTACTGTTACATCGCAAATTTTGTGTTTTTTCGGGAATACGGTCATTCCCCGCGTATATCTCGCACCGAAAATTTTCACACATATTTTCGGTCCAAAAAGTGCGAGATATACGCGAGCAAATACGGTATTTATTCCGTGTAAGTTACTGATAACCTATGTTTATGTCGTGACTGTAGTAGTGCATACAATCACTTACTAAGGTCAGCGATTTGACGTCCATATATACGCCGCGTTCTTTCTTATACGTTGTAAATGCAGAATGGCGTTTTTCGGTAGTACGTTTTCCCGCATATGACGTCCAAATTTTCCAGTCCCTTGAAAAACGTACTAACGAGATTCCACTGTATATCCCGATACTGACCTATGCTTCAGAAACGTGGACAATGAAGAAAAGAGACATAAGCAGAATACAGGCAGGTGAAATGAAGTTCCTGCTAAGTAGGATCGGAGTAACAAGAAGAGACAGGGTGAGGAATGAAAAGGTCAGGGAAATGGTGAAAGAGGAGCCCTTGCAAGGTAGGATTGAGACATCAAGACTGAGGTGGTATGGACACTTAAAGAAGAAGATTCCCAAGAGGATACATGAGATGCAGATGTAGAAGAAACGACCAAGGGGAAGACCAAGAGATAGATGGCTGAAACGCGTGGAGGAATGTGTCAAGAAGAGAGGTGAGGACTGGACCAGAGTGTCAGCGGAGAGGTGGTGGGAAGAAAGGACTAAGTGGCGAGGCTTATGTTCCAAGCAGACCCAGCCTGGGGCTGGAAACTGTACAAGATGATGATGAGAGTACATTATGCAACGAGCCTATAATGGTAATAATTAAGACACTAGTATGTTTATAAAACGAGTGTCTTAATTACCATTATAGGAGAGTTGCAAACCACTGTTTATGTTCGACGATAATTATTATAACTATTTTATGTTCGAACATAAATATTCATAAATATCTGTCGAGATTTCGCCAGTTTTATGTCCTGAACAGAGCGCATGGGACGCAGAGAATACCTTGTATTTGACTATGGCCTCCTCGATTACCCTACTATGACACTAGGCCAGGCAGTGAAATTTAAATTAGAAGGCCGTGGAACTCAGTGCAGGTGCGATGCTATCGTTATCTAATTGATCAAGCAACTGTTTCTTGAGCTCTGATTGGTGGAAGAAACTGTTTCATAATGAAAAATAGTGTTATAATGAGCCTCATTACAGTACAGTTTTCTGACATATAATAGTCAAGGTCGAACATAAAACAAGACTTGTTCACATATTACAATTATGACGAAAATTGTAGTGAATTATATCAGAAGGTACTTACAAATACAAAATCCTTGCAAAGGGTCGTTCAAATGAAAAGCATTTGTAATTTGCTGGTGTCATAGGCCCATATGATGTGTCAGCAGTATCTAGTTTACATTTTGTGTGTTTGATTATGTAATGCTTATTTAATGTATTACCGTAATTATTACAACATTTAACCACCTTGATTTAAAATTAAAAAAAAAAAAGTTTTGGCACATGTGTTCTGTTTTTCCATTCTTGAAATCTGGCAACCCTATATATATGGTATTATTCAAAATGCTTTACTAGCGAGCAGATGACCTTGTCGTTCTTGTCCGTAAAACCAAAATGGTAAATGTTACTGACATTTCCCTTGTTGCAGCCGGAGACACGGTCAAGGTGGACGAGTCCCTGTTCCAGGACCTGGACGAACTGGACTTGGACGTGGACGGGCTGGACGACGACATCTCGTGAAACCAATACTCGCTTGCTTGTATATTTGTGTGGGTGCTTGTAAATAACATTCAGAAATACAATCAATTCTTTTAAAGTTGACTGATACTTTTTTATTTTCTTTAACACTCTCCCTACCAATTCTTTCGAAGATTGCCAAGCCCATAGTTTTTACGGGGTCGCCCATTCAAACAAACGCAAATTCCCTCCCTGCCATTTCTATGGGCCTGGTTAGTGGAATCTCGTCCTTGTACCGTTGGTAACAACTTTCATCCACAGATGGCATCCCATGTCTGTTTTACTGCGATTGTTCTCAAGGTCGCGGTCGTGTCATTTCATTCAACATTTTTCACACAAAGAAGCAATTTGATTCACAGAAAATGGGTGTTCAAGATATATCAATTTGAACAGTATTGTGAACATTGAATATTTGTTTGACTTTTTGTTGTTGAAATCTTTCTATGTGTACCAGCTATACCCGCCTTGCGTTGCAAGGCCTATACCTGCCAACTCTCCCGATTTAGGCGGGAGACTCCCGATTTCAGACCATTTCTCCCGCCCTCCCGCTTAACGTATTAAATCTCCCGATTTTTCAAAAATCCCACGCGTAATTTCGGATTGAATGTGCGAGATGACACTCCAGTTGTCTATCGAAAGGATCGACTTTACGTGTTTTGAAGTTATATCTCGATACCGCAGTTTCGCTCTGTATCGATAATCGACAACTGCGTACTAATCCCGCGTCGCATCCTGCTGTTATAAAATGTTTGCTTTGTTTGAAATCGTCAATGGTTAATTCAGCGCTTGTTCCTAGATGTTTTGCATAATGACCTGTGGGTGAGAGGTAGTTGTACGCTGCAGAATATTGTACCGGTATCAGTTTCACACGTGAAATTATATGATTATATGATTTGTTAGATGTTGATGGCGTTAATATGCCTGTAGGCTATTGTGATTTTTCGATCTGAGTGATAGCGTCGGTTCCTCGGTAATATGGAGAAGAAATATGATGTGACATTTAAAAGTGTGTTCAGAGATAACTTTCCGCATATAACTGAGACAAGAATAGCACAACATTTGCATTTTGTAGTGTCTGTAGGTGTGATTTCAGTATCTCGCAATGTGGAAACGGGGACATTTCAAAACATGTGCTCTCAAAGAAACGTGTTGGGAAAACAAGAAACTTGATTATTTCAAGTGTAAGGAGGAAGACACTGACAGTATAACACTTGCACATACCTGCCAACTCTCCCGATTTAGGCGGGAGACTCCCGATTTCAGACCATTTCTCCCGCCCTCCCGCTTATCGTATTAAATCTCCCGATTTTTCAAAAATCCCACGCGTAATTTTGGATTGAATGTGCGAGATGACACTCCAGTCGTCTATCGAACGGATCGACTTTACGTGTTTTGAAGTTATATCTCGATACCGCAGTTTCACTCTGTATCGATATAATCGACAACTGCGTACTAACTCCCGCGCAGTTCCGCGTCGCGTCCCGCTGTGGCTTTGAATACGTCTTTGTTTGAAAATCGTCGATGGTTAATTCTTCTGTGGTTAATTCAGCGCTTGTTCCTAAATGTTTTGCATAATGACCTGTGGGTGAGAGGTAGTTGTATGCTGCGTAATATTGTATCTGTTTCACACGTGAAATTATATGATTTGTGAATAACTTGGTTACCTAGATGTTGTTGGCGTTAATATGCCTGTACGCTATTGTGATTTTTTCGATCTGAGTGATTTCGTCGGTTCCTCGGTAATATGGCGAAGAAATATGATGTGACATTTAAAAAAGTGTACAAAGATAACTTTCCGCATATAACTGAGTCAAGAAGGGGCGCAACATTTGCATTTTGTAGTGTCTGTAGGTGTGATTTCAGTATCTCGCATGGTGGAAAGGGGGACATTTCAAAACATGTGCTCTCAAAGAAACATAAAGACAATGTACAATGTGTTGGGAAAAACAAGAAACTTGATTATTTCAAGTGTAAGGAGGAAGACACTGACAGTATAACACGTGCAGAAGTATTGTTCACATCGTTTATTGTTGAACATAACCTCCCTGTCAATTGTTCCGATCACGCTGGTCCTTTATTTCGGAAGATGTTCCCAGACTCAAAAATTGCCGGGAGATATGGCTCAGCCAGAACAAAAACGTCGGCCATCCTTGCAGAAATGTGCAATGAAGAAAAAGAGAAGGTTATTGCTTGCCTGAAAAATGGTGTGTTTTCAATTGCAACAGACGGTAGTAACCAAAGTGATTCTAAGTTGTACCCAATCGTGGTTACTTTTTGCAACCCATTTCAACAAATTCAGAGTTGTCTTTTAGGAGTTCCTGTTTTAGAAGGAAGTGCAACAGGCATTAATATTGCCAATCTTTTACTCACTAACTTGAAAGAATACAACATCCCCTTAAGAAACTGCATTGCACTTGGTACTGATAATGCCCCAGTGATGGTAGGGTTAAAGATGGGTGTGGCAGGGCTGTTGAGAAAGGAAATGGAAAATATTTTTATTGTTGGTTGCCTCTGTCATTTAATAAATTTAGCTGCTGAAAAGGGATCTGCATGTCTGCCTGTGAGGGTAGATGAACATTTAATAGATATTTTCTATTATTTTGAAAGAAGTTCGAAAAGAAAGGAAAAGTTCAAACAGTTTCAGGAATTGCACAATACAGAGATGAGGAAAATTCTCAAACATGTTTCTACACGTTGGCTATCAATGGGAAAATGTTTGTCCAGGCTTTTACAGCAGTGGCAACCTCTCACTAGTTTCTTTAGGAGTGAAATCACATGTAAGGAGGTCAAATTGGGAAATTTGGAATCCTACAAAATTCCAAAAGTATCTCGGAATGTAAGTAGTACCTGTTCTAATACGTCATTTTCATCTCCAAACAGCAACAAGAATTTACCTCACTCTGGAAAACGGAAATCGGAGATCATAGCCCTTGACAGTACCAGCCAGGTTTTATCACGAGAGGAAAGACTGTTCATGTTCCTATCTTCAGAACTTAATAAGGCATTGTGCTTGTTTCTCTCCAGTTTTCTGCCACTGTTTGACAAACCAAATATATTGCTTCAGTCAAGTGTGCCGCACATCCATGTATTGAGGTCCGTTCTTCTTGAAATGTTGCAGAATGTGATGACTCGATTTGTGAAACCAAAAGTAATTAGATCTGCATGTTCACTCTTAGTTGTCGATTACCACACAACCTCTAATCAGAAGGATGACTGTGATTTGGTAGTGGGACATTCAACTAGTCTCATTGTTGACAATCTCAAGCAAGAGGATAAGTGTTCCTTCTTCAGTTCTGTGAGGAAGTCTTTTGTTACTTCATGTGACTATATGATCAACAAATTCCCTTTCAACAGTGATCTTTTATTGAATGCGGAAGTGGTGAATATGAAAAATATTAGTGAAGCATCATTTTCTAAAATTAAGTTTTTTGTAGATAAATTTCCTAGCATGTTAACAGACACTCAAGACAATTTTAATGAGGAAATGGATGCTTTACATTCCCAATTCTGTAACTTCCAACTTGAGGATGTGACATCTATTGAGGAAGAAGAGAGAATTGATGTGAAGTGGGCACTGGTAGGCCAAATGAAATGTAGTGGTGGGGCACTCAAGTATGACAAATTGTCTAAAGTTATGCTCTCCATTCTGACCATTCCGCATAGTAATGCAGAGTGTGAGAGGATGTTCAGTCTTGTCAGAAAAACAAGAACGCAGTTCAGGTCATCTCTCTCCGACAAGACTTTGGACAAACTTATAACTCTGAAGTCGATTCAGAAAGGGAAGTGTTTTGAGCAAGAATATAGCAAGACCTTTTTGAAGAGGGCAAAATCAGCCACAGTCACCTGCAACAACGACCAATAATATGATCTTCGATACGTCGCTGGTTGTGTATGTCTGAGTGTGGTCGAAAGAAAGGTATGCTTGTTTGATAGACTAGTTAGAATTTAAAATTACTCGTCTTAAGTAGGTACATTTGTAAACTGGGATGCCATATCATGTTAGTCATGTACAGTTTAATAGTGTACAGTAACTTATATATTTGCTGTAATGTCTTAGCCTGTGTATGTATTATGTTACATCCACTCCAACCCCCCCCCCCGCCGCGTCGAATCTCCCGATTTTTCATTTTGAGAGGTTGGCAGGTATGCTTGCAGAAGTATTGTTCACATCGTTTATTATTGAACATAACCTCCCTGTCAATTGTTCCGATCACGCTGGTCCTTTATTTAGGTTGATGTTCCCAGACTCAAAAATTGCCGGGAGATATGGCTCAGCCAGAACTCAAGTATGACAAATTGTCTAAAGTTATGCTTTCCATTCTGACCATTCCGCATAGTAATGTAGCGTGTGAGAGGATGTTCAGTCTTGTCAGAAAACCAAGAACGCAGTTCAGGTCGTCTCTCTCCGACAAGACTTTGGACAAACTTATAACTCTGAAGTCGATTCAGAAAGGGTAGTGTTCTGAGCAAGAATATAGCAAGACCTCTTTGAAGAGGGCAAAATCAGCCACAGTTACCTGCAACAACGACCAATAATATGATCTTTGATACGTCACTAGTTTTGTATGCCTGAGTGTGGTCGAAAGAAAGGTATGCTTGTTTGATAGACTAGTTAGAATTTAAAATTACTCAGTCTTAAGTACATTTGTAAACTGGGATGTCATATCATGTTAGTCATGTACAGTTCAATAGTGTAACTTATATATTTGCTGAAATGTCTTAGCCTGTGTATGTATTATGTTGCATCCCCCCCCCCCCCCCCCCAATCGCCGCCACGTCGAATCTCCCGATTTTTCATTTTGAGAGGTTGGCAGGTATGAAGGCCAATCAAAGGCAGGTAGAAAAAGAAAGGAAGATGATAATGTTATTGGTTTTACGTCCCTTTTAACAACTGTGGCTTTTAGACGGAAATTATACTCGAAGGGGATCTTTAACGTGCCAGTATATCTACTGACACGGCTCCCGCGCATTTGCCCTCTCTCAAATGCCAACTGGCTGGGCAAGGATTCGATCCTTCAACCTTGGTCACAGCAGGGAAGAACGTTTCTGCTGAGCCGCGCAGCCAGCCCTAGAAAGAAAGAATAAATAAAAAAAGTGTTTGAATTGTAATTTCATAACATGTAGGTCATTTGCCCTTAATGAAAATAATAGGCTAATGAAAAAGGAAACGCTTACTAAACAAACAGGGTGAAATTTTAAAACTAGTAATTCAGATTTCTATCTTTGATATCTTCCTAGTCTCAACCTTATTTGCTGGCTTAGGCCAATACTCGTTGCATCTAGAGAATGAGCTGTTGGCGTACTGCTCGGGTCCCAGCTCCGAGAATCTGAGAGGAATGAGGATCGCATGGACGACGATATAGCCTATGATGACAGACATGTCCTTGCGTAGTAACAGACCAAATACATGTTCACCGAAGTTCATATGTTGAAACGACTCGCACGCCATTTATTATAAAATAGATTTTCTAATTCGGAAAACTTCTACTCGTGTAAATATTGTAAATACCTTTCATGGAGTGTGGACAACAATTTACGAAAGTTTCATCGCAATCTGATGAGGAACTTGAAATGATTCGCGTGCCGTCACTCATTTGCTGAATCTACTCGTGCGCTACCTATTTTAAAATGGATTTACTAAGCCAGAAACCTTCCCTGGAGTGCACACAACAACTCACCCAAGTTGCTTCGCAATCGGTGATGGTATATGAACGCATAAGGGACTGGAAGCGATTCGTGCGCCATGATCGTTTTCAAACCGGTAGCCAAGCTTGAATTCAGTTTTAAGAACTGCACTTTACCACTGACCCATGCCAGCTGGTAAAAATGAAATTAAAAGATAATCGGTGTGGAGTGATTGATAGACGATCTTACAGGCTGCATTATTAACGCTGTGGTGAGACAGCATGACACCTCGCGATGAATCAGCAAGCCATTCTCACACCTGGCATTGTGGTGCCATAAGTAGGGGGCGGATTTCTATGACAAGTCAAGTTTTTTCCCTTAACATTATATCTTATAGACTTGTATTTTCAACAGGTTTCCAAGCATGATAATCACAGGTTTTATTGGGCATATAAATGCATATTTAGGCTTGCTCAAGTTTTATAGCATATTTTGAACAAAATATCATTATAAACGGCATATTTTGGTAATTTTTATTTGAATTTCGTTTTATAAGAATCAGAATAAGCTCTAGAAATTATTGCTCAGGATAGACTGGAATATACTACTGAAGAACCATTCTAAAGTAGTGTATGGAATGTTTCTAACAGGTAGGAGCTATTGTTTGCTAGCTGGGTCAATTCCTGGAAGCAGAGGTAGGCTAATTCCGCAGTTTTTTGTCATTGTTCTTATCTGTCTCCTTTGCCCTTCCCTCTTCCACCTTCAAAACACTGAATGACCTTGGTCACTCATTAGGGAGCTTCAGTCATTCAGTTCCGTTCAATATGCCTAAAACAAAAGTCTCAATTTGTGGGAAGTTGCGAAGTTTTGTTCGCGATTTCGGTGAAAACATATTCAGTACGGATGGAGTGATATTATTCTGTAAATTGTGTGAGGTAAAAGTTACTGCTGAAAAACGCTTCTCTGTGCTACAGCACTGTAATACTGCAAAACATAAGAATTGTGTAACTAGATATTCTGCACTCAAAAATAGGCAACGTCTGTTATTCGAAACCCCAACATCAGGTTCACTTTTTTAACTCTTAATTAATTGCGGCCTGTAGCAATCGTAATAAAAGTGTTTCTATGTAACGTAGATGCTATTCATTAAGTCATATTTTGAATTTTATAGGTCATATTTTTATGTTTTTTAGGTCATAAATGCATACATATTTCATACATTTTTAGGTCATAGACATCCGCCCCCTAGTATACAGATTGTGCAATTAGGTTACTGTGGGATTTAAGTGTTCCTGTTAAGTACCTCACCCTTTTGTGTTACATAAACAATTTGTAGCTAGAAACCTTCCCTGGAGTGCACACAACAATTCGCCCAAATTTCATGGCAATCGGATAAATAGTACGGTATATGAACGCATATGGAAAACACACAAACAAACTATCACGTAACATTGATTTTTATATTTATTAATTAATTAATGCTTGCCACGGTGGGTGAGTGGTTATCATGTCGGACTACTAACCCCAAGCTTGCAGGTTCGTTCCTCGACGTGGTAAGTGATTTTTGGAAGGCGACAAAAATCATGCATGCATGACATTCATCGTTGGCATATAAAAGAACCCATTTGATTTCAATAGGCCGTGTTCACAATGGCAAAATTAATCTCGGGATTTTCTGCCAACACAGAAGTTCCTCCTTTCTGTACTAGAAAGCGCTGTAGTGTCAAGGAGCGATAAAATTCGACATGCAAGCTGCCCTCTGGGCTTGCACCCGGCGCCCGAGGCCATACGATATTATTATGTTCAACTGAACAATAATAAAGAGATTAAAATTGTTCAGAAATTCAAATATCTTGGGGAAATAATAACATGGAACACAGATGAAAAAGAAGCAATAGAATACAGAACAACTAAATTTAATCATGCACAAAGACTTACCTGGCCAATCTATAAAAAGAAATCTCTTTCGATAACCGATAAGCTGAAACACTATAATTCCATAGTTAAACCAGAGGCAACTTATATTAGTGAAACTTTATTCAAATTGAATGTAAAATCTACAACTGACAAATTACAGAAAACTGACAGAAGAATTATTAGAACAATTATTAACAAGAAACACCAAGTTGATGGACAGTGGAGATTGTTGCCTAACAACATCGTCTATCGTGAATGTGAATCAATAATAACTACAATTCGTAAAAGAAGAATTTCCTTTTTCTGTCTCATATCAAGACTGCCTGAAACCAGGATATTGGAACAACTATTTGATTACTTTTTGAAAAATAAAATCAATAATGATTGGTTCAAAGAAGTTCAGGATGATTTGGAAGAATTGGGTATAACTCGGCAACAAATCAAAGACAGAGAAGAGAAGAGGATTTTGAAAAACAAAAGGATAAGTCTCAAACTAATAACAGTTGAACGGAAACAATGTACTATATCGGACACACAAAGGGCATCCAGGTGGAGAGGATGAGAAAGTTCTGGGAGGAGAAAAAGAAGAAATTGATTTAAGTGCTCCAATGTGGGCGTAAAATATGTAAATAGATAATTAACTAGCTATACCCGGAATGCGCCGCAGTGCCAATCAAAGACAGATGGAAAGAAAGGAGGATAATATCCAAGCTTGAGTTCAGTTTTAAGAACCCCCGGCCAAACACCGTGGCGTGAACTGTATTGGAATAGACAGCAATACCAGATAACACGGCGGGCTGCTGACAGTCGTCACAAGTCACCTCGCAATGAATCGGCAAGCCTTTCTCACACCTGGCATTGCAGATTGTGCAATTGGGTTACTGTGGGATTTAAGTGTTCCTGTAAAGTCCCTCACCCATTTGTGTTGCATAAATAATTCATAGCTAGAAACCTTCCCTGGAGTGCACACAACAACTCACCCAAGTTTCATCGGAATCGGATGAATGGTGTATGAACGCATAGGGGACAGACAAACTATTGCGTATATAGAGCATCCAGCGTTGGTCTTATGGGCTTTTACTTTTACTTTACTTTTAACGGTTTAACCGTTTTTTTACCTCGCCTTTTGCCATGAAGGAACTCTGAACAAATATATTTTTCGTCATAATAGCTTCCTACAATTATCTGCGAATTGATTACCTTTGTTATTGCATACAAGTATCGTTTATATTACATCTTAGTAATTTAAAAATTTTCGAGGTTAGCACCCTGTAAAGAAGAGCCTCGTCCTGTGCTGCATTCTCACCCGGAGTGGAGCACGTGCTCAGTTCTGCCGGCAACATAAGTTCTGAAGCACTATCCGTCATTGGTGTTACTGTCGTGTGTCTGTTTTATTTTCTGTTCGATCGAATCAGGGCTGCCGACAATTGGGTTCGAACCCACTATCTCCCGAATGCAAGCTCACAGCTGTGCTCCCATAACCGCACGGCTAACTCACTACAAATATTAATCTAAACAAAACAACAACAAGAATAAAATTGAAAGAAACTAAATTATAGCCTAACTAATAACAAAAAAGGTGATGATCAACAGTATTGCTGACGTAAAAATTGTTAACATCGTCAGCATACATCCGAGAAGGAAGGGTTGTGCTCTTTACATCTGTCAATCAGTAATGCCTCATATCGCAACGAAATTAATGTTGTTATTCGTTCTCTTCGCGTACGGTATCCTTAATACTGGTCCAATCCATTAACACCTGCAAAACTGCTCCTTCCTGGGCGTGTTCTATTTCAGGTAGCTGGTGGGGTTGTGGTTGTCTCGCTAACTTATGAAAGCGCAGTACTCGAAGCGGGTGAACATAACGTACGACGTCAGCACTACCTTTGCCTAGAGTTAGCAACACTGTCGCCATAAGGCTCCACAGTCTTTTCTAAACGCTGGATGCTCTATAGATATTACATTTCTTATCAAGAGTATTTTATTTCACAATTCAGTAAGTATGGTA
This sequence comes from Meconema thalassinum, assembly GCA_946902985.2. Taxonomy (NCBI): domain Eukaryota; kingdom Metazoa; phylum Arthropoda; class Insecta; order Orthoptera; family Tettigoniidae; genus Meconema; species Meconema thalassinum. The sequence goes on from OX336395.1 coordinate 333,596,439, forward strand.
TGTACAGTATATTATTGTAGAAAGATAGATCTATAAAATAAAATTAATTTCGTGAAATTATGTCTTTTGGTTGCGGTGATAGAAATGAATGAATATCGTTAAAATTGACTAGTTTTCAGCATTTGGTACAAAATAATAGCCTGGTATGGAGGGTGTTAAATACCCTATGGCCAGGCTATCTCTGGACGAAGAAAGTGAATGGGTTCAATGGCCGTTTGGATTGGTTGCCTCTTCTCTTTCCTATCTGCCTTTCATGGCTCTACTTCTTCTTAGAGGGTTGAGGGCATTTTTCCCCGTCTCTTTACCTCCCGTATTCTATTTAGGAGTTGTGCTATATACGATTAGATACGCTTCTTGAACCAACTGGAATTTGCAGAGACGACGGTCGCCGCCCTGATGGAATGACCGACCATAATTCCGTGGTCGAACGGCAAATGCCTAGTTTGGGATGCAACGTGCTCAGATACGTTGGCTCCTTCCTATACGGTATTTCATCATCGTCAAAAGAAGCAAGATCTGTAGCTGAGATCATGGAGGACTATATTTTTGTGGCCTTTGCTTTGGAGACATTGGGTCCTTGGAGTGAGGACGCAATAAATCTAGTCAACAAGCTAGTTAGAGAAATGGGTGGAGTCTCTGGTGATCCTCGGCAAAAATACGCAACACTTGATTTTTAAAATTAAAATCAGCAATGGAAAGCCGTTCTCTTCACAGACAAGAAGAGATTCGGTCTCAGATTGCCTGACGGAAGAGAGAGTGTGGAGGAGGGTTGGAGAAAGGTTTTCTCCTGTAATTTTTTTCATTCTCATTAGATATGTTGATACACACTGATCATTTGTGATAGTCTTGAAGATCTTCAACAATTACTAGACAATAATAGCACAACATCTGAAGAATTTGGACAATATTTATGGTTTTTAGTCATCAAAATCACGACCAGGCTACTCGGAGCATCAGAGGTCTTCCAGTCGAGCGGGTTCGCCATTTTAAATATTTTAAGTATCATCACTGATGGTTTAGATCTCGTCGTTGAAATCAGAAGTCTCATAGAAATAGCTCGCAGTATCTATAGGCTCCATGCGTTGGGGTGAGAAATGCACCGCTGCACTATGAGTGGACAAATTTATAAGCTAGGGTATGTTACCATGGCCGAGGTAGTGCGGTGCAGGTCATCATCATCTTGTACAGTTTCCAGCTCCTGACTGGGTCTGCTTGGAACATAAGCCTCTCCTCCCATCACCTTTCACTCCTTACTGTCCCACTCCTCTCCCCTTTCACACCCACAATCAAGGTCGCACTAGATAGACCGGCTACAAGGCTCCAGTCATGACATCACAAAAGTGGCCCACGTTCAGTATGGTAGTGTACGGTCCGCTCTTACTCTCACCATGGTATTGTTTATTTATTGAACCTTATCGATGTATTTGAACAAGCCTTCAATTGTAGTTGTATTTAGGCTTGTGCACTGAATGAGTTTCATGCAGGGGGGAAAAATGGCGTAAATTTAAGCTGACGACTGTCATTCGTAACGGAACACAGTTTCACGTAAAAGATTAAAACCCACAATACCTTCTTTCAATTTCAATTTCTTTATGTCTTTCAATAGGAGTTTTCCTTGGTGTTGGAAGATTGAGACAGATAGGCTGGCACATTTTCAAACTTAGTAGGAATAGCTTCGTTTGAGAGTTTCAAATGGTCAAGTTTTATCGTTATATTGGATCCATCGGGTCTTTTAACAAAATCCTCCCTAATTATGAACCTTTCGTCGAAGTGTTCTATGCACACAACAGAGCTTGCCGAAGGGACAAATTCGGTTCGATGAATGGTTAAGATCCACTTTTGTTTCCGAACCAAGTCACTATGGAATTTAAACACTGAAATATTAGGCTATTTTGAACTGTAGTTGCTTCTACACAACACGACTTGGGCATAATTCACTATGTTCACACACGTTTCGATAATTAAATAGCATTGATAACTTCACTGCTGCAAGGTTCAGCTCAGACTACAAGTCACCGGCGGGAAGTGAAGATGCCGGCCACTTGTGTGACGTAGCGACCAAAGTGGAGGGGGAGCCTTATGGCCTGTCTATCTACTTGGCCTTGCCACAATCCACCTCTCTCTTGGTCTCTCGCCCTCCATTTCCATCTCATGCATCCTCCTCGGTATCCTGCATTCTTCTAACATGTCCGTACCAACTCATTCTCGACTTCTCCATGTTCTCTTGTAAGGGATTCTCTTTCACAGTCTCTCTCACTTCTTACTCTATACCTTCTTGTTATTCCTAATCTGCTTCTCTGCAAGCCTGGATCCTGCTCACCTGTCTCTGGGCCCCAGCTGAGTCCGGCATTGCTTCCATTTACTTGTGCCGGGCTCCTCTCCATCTTCTTTCCTGTCAACCTCACTTGGTCAACTCTTGTTCTATTCCGACCCCGACGGTATTAGGGTATCCGAGGCCTAGGGAGTCTCTTCCTTTCCCGCCTTAATTGGTCCTTGTCTCATCTTTTCTGATCCCCTCCTTCGGCGAGGGGTCAGTCTTCTTTTTCTTTTCATGTTATCTCCTGCCTTCTGCTCAAGGCCCTGAAGGAGGCAGGGTGTGTGTAGCCCCACCACTTCTGGTGCACCCTGGATAGTGCTACATCCTCAGCGGCTCACGGCTGGTGAGTTTGGGAGTGGCGACCCCGAGGGATTCCTGAGCTGGGTCTGGTTTTCCCCCTTTTATCCATTACCTGTGGGCCGGACCATCTCCTCTTTCACTTTCCTATCTTCCTTTCATGGCTCTCCTTCTTCCAAGTCCCTCAATCTGCATTCTTCGAGGGTTGAGGGCATTTCTTTTCCTCCTGTCCTTTATTTGCCTTATTCTCCTTTTGTTTTTCATTTCTTCTTCTAGTTTACATTTCATTATCATCTTCACGATCACCCAAACCATTAGGGACCGATAACCTAGATGTTAGGCCCCTTAAAACAACAATTATCATCATCAGCACATGTCTCTTCTTCATAACCCACGTTTATGATGCGTAGCTGAGTATTGGGACACACACTCTGCTTGCCTTCCTCTCTCACTGATCTCCTTGTCATTTCTACTACTTAAAACAAAAGTTTGGTGCTTTTCAGTCGGTCAACACGAATGTACCCAAATAGAGCTGGGTTATGCCCTGATCCTGAAATAAATTACATAAGATTAATAAATACACTAGGATGACCAGTTTCGATCGTCAAGCGATCATCATCAGATCCATTACACTTAGGCTATAGCATCTATGTTTGAGAATACAGGTGAAAAATATATACAATATGTACAATTATTTAGTTGCAGTGTTGGTAATGCAACAGTCGGTGTATGTTAAATGTGGTATGTCTAATGTTAGGTAAACTTCTAAAATAGTGATGAAAATCCGGAATTTGTCTGTTAGGGGTGATTATATGGTTTTACAAAATCAACTATGGTTATACTGAAATAATGCAAGCTTATACTTATCGAGTTGTCTCTTTAACTGGAACTTGAAGCAGTTGCGTGTTTCCATAGACACCAGTTGTAGTCGACTAACCCCGAGTGTTCGCTGGGTGGAACTGGTTTTCCCCTTCCTCCCCATTTAGTTGCTATGTTCTTCCAGCGGTCAGTGCCATGTATATTTGTGTGACTTTGCCAAATCTAGATAAAAGTGTATGCTATTGAATGCAGGAGTCAGCAACTACTAAAGACCGTGGAACTATCTTCGCCACGCATGGGCTAAAAAAGCCATTTGTACTAAGCGGTACACGGTCTATTGAAGACGTCCTGGGTTAAAAGGGACGTAAAACCAATAACATTATTATTATTGAAGACGTCCTGGCACCTTTAATACTGCCGCGCATATCGGCCTAGGTTTATTGCAGAAAAATGTACATAGTACACCTGATCCAAATAACATTTACCTATAAACACCGCTATTTCCCCCCCTTTTTTTTATCTAGCTTGGCTATATCCCTAAGTTGTCTTGTTTTCGACAGGGTGTGTTTTTTAGTAGAGCGAAAAGGGGTGAACTCTCCATAAAAGTGTGTTCATTTAGATTGTTGGGATTGTTTTGTTTGGCTAGGTGAATCTCGATTGCTTCTTTTATGACAATTTTAATGGGTTAAGGGGTGAATGTGTTCCGTATCTTATCGCATTCCTATGTTCATTATAACGTGTATCTACTCGTCTTCCGCTCTGTCCAATGTAATTAGCTTGACAACCAATGCTTCTTTTATGTCGAGAGCTCTGCCTTTCGATTCGTGATGAATTATTTTTAGATCAGTCTCGATTTTAGTGAAGCTGTGCCCCGTGTCACACATATGTTCGCATACGGCTGAATGTGTTCTGTATCTTATCGCATTCCTATGTTCATTATAACGTGTATCTACTCGTCTCCCGCTCTGTCCAATGTAATTAGCTTGACAACCAATGTCTTGGCATGTAATAGAATATACCCCTGACTTTGAATACGGGTCTTGTTTATTTAGATTGCTATTTTGCAGGTGCCTCCCGGTCGTATTATTCGTTGTGAATGCTATTTTTATGCCTTGCTTTTTGAATAGATTAGTGATTTTATATGTGTTCTCATTCACATAGTTGAAGCGCGCGAATTTTTTCTCATTAATGTCCGGTTTTGGAATCATTTTATCTTTTTTTATGTTTGGCTACAATTTGGTCTATTTTGCTTGGCGGGAAATTGTTTTCCTTTGCTATTTGTTTAATGGTTCTTATTTCCTTATTATAATTGTCTGTTGACATGGGTATGTTTAAAGCTCTGTGCACCATTGAATTGAACCCCGCTAATTTATGCGTACTGGGGTGATTAGTCTGATTGTCGATTGCATGCGAGGTTGGTGTGGCTTTTCGGAATATGGAGTATGAAAGCTCGTTGTCCTTACGTTCAATAGTTATGACGAGATAATTTATTTTTCGATCTGTTTTGGATTCCTTGGTGAATTTGATTGAGTGGTGTAGGCTATTAATGGATTGGAGAATTGTTTCTTCGCTTGTTAATTCAGTATCGTAGATGCAAATTACATCATCTACGTATCTTTTCCATATTACTATTCCCTTTGTTGAAGTCTTTTCTAAAAACTCATTTTCTAGTGCATTAATGAAGATGTCAGCGATTAATCCACTTAGTGGTGATCCCATCGCTAATCCTTCTGTTTGTGTGTACATTTTATTATCGAATGTACACCAATATTCCTATTAATGATGCAATCAACACTATCGAAAATAACTTAAAATCCAACAATTCGGAAAAAGAAACTGAAGAGATCGTGCGACTACTGAGGGTCGTCCTCGGCCAAAACGCGTTTCAATTCGTCAATAAAATGTACACACAAACAGAAGGATTAGCGATAGAAAACTGTAAATCAGTAGTATAGTGTATATTAGTACTTGAGTGATGTTTGTAAAATTAGAACAATATCCATTGATAATTACAGAAATATGAAAACTCAGTCCCAGTGTCCCTTAACACAACAATTATCATCCTACTAGTAGTGCCTGGCTTCGCCCGGGGGATTTATTATTTGTTTTATGGATGATAATGAATACTACTACTGAAGTGGCAGATGATACTTAAACTAACAGAAAAGAAATATTTTAAAAATATAACTTTTTGTGATGGTGGTTGTAGTGGGGGTGATAAGTAGCACAGTATAATGGGCTTAACATTCAGGTCATTTTCCCGTGGTGGTAGTAGTGGTGACGGCGTCGGTGTTGTTGTTGTTTACTCATATTATAACATTACATTGGTTATGAGTCGACACCACGGATTTTCGCAGTCGCGATTATTTATTTTATGGCTTTTAGTGCCGGGAGTGTCCGAGGACATGTTCGGCTCGCCAGAGGCTGTAGCTGCTTGAAGCAGACACCTTTGGGGTGAGCTACAAGTTCCGCTCAATTTCAAGTACAGGGTCATTATGTGTGTGCGCGCCAGTAAACACGGCAAGCTAAGCCGGCTGTGACTGGCGCAGATCGCCGTTCAGTCAGTGGTGGCGCCCACTTTCACACTTTTACCAAACATGTTCAATAATGTGTACTTACAGTGCTCATAGTCCTCCCTCTCTTGTAACGCACACCTGACATCTACTGTCAACTCTTTTATTATTTACGGAGCCTGTTTCCTTGAATCGTTTAGCGAGCCTCCTAATTGTACTGGCATTAGGCACAGGTCTTCCTGGAAACTTGATTCAAAATTTTCGCCTTGTTTCAGAACAAGACTTTCTGCTTTTCATATACGAATTATGGATATACACACGTTCGCGCAATGTGAATTGGTGTCTAGGCACAGTAATCACAATACTCATTTAACGTGCAACACTAACGTCTAAGCTTTGCAGATATACGTCCATATGAATGACAAAACACGTGTGAACTAGTGATATGAGTCAGCTGAGCGCGCAAACCACCGGCTGAACCGGGTGCGCGCGGCCACGATCTCCGCTAGTCACAGCCGGCTTAGCTTGCCGTGTTTACTGACGCACACGTACATAATGACCCAATAGTTCCAAGTTTCGCTACCAGATGTCACTGATATCTAGAGCTGAACGTTGGAACTTTGATGGAGTGTTTCAACGAAATCTAACCTAACAATTTATCTTCACACTAGTTTAGTCTGTGGAAGGATCTTTTACATGCCATAAACCTATAACATGGGACCGCCGGCTCTACCCCTAAGGAAGGCATTCTGAGGGATTTTAACGCTCTTAAGAAATCCGACTACGTCGGCCAGGTTTGAACCGGCGATCTTGGGCACAGCAGTTCAGCATGCTACCAACTACGCCACCGAAGCCGCGATAAAAGCGATGAATTGTTTACTGAAATGAAAGTGCGATTTCATTGCGAATAGGATGGCATACCTGCCAACTTTTACGGTTTATCCGTAAAATTTACGGAAATTGCAGCATTTTACGGTTTTACGGATGAACGGTGTCATTTTACGATTTCGCGGACAAAAATTTGAAAAGATAATTTACATTCGATAATACCGCCCACTTCCGTACAATCGATTGTTTGCGTGGGTCGAAGGCAAGTCCACGATAGTCGATAACTCGTTCTTTGATATGATTCGTACTTTTAACCGTGTGATGTTTGTGTCTTCATTGTAATTGAATTTGAAGCCGGGATAACCGTTCTTCCATGTGAATCTTAGGTGTCGACAGGCTCTGCTTCGCATATTCTTTGTTCCGTTCCGTTCGCTCGTTGCGATTTAAACCATATTCTTTGACCACGTTAGTTGTTCATTGTTCGCGAAGTTGGCGTTCCTTGAATGTTTTCGTCTTTTAAGGTTATGGCATATTTTAATGAAGCGTTCGAGTTTTTGTGCTATAACTTCGTGCTTCTTCGCAGTTTCCTGTATTCCTTGGACTAATTACATTCGTTCCACGTGTGTGTGTGTTTTTTTCTACCATGTGCATATTCTTTCTTCACGAGGTTGGCGTCGTATTCATTTAATGGTTTAAGACTTTGTGTGTTTTGACATGTTTTAATGAAGTGTTGGCTGTCTTAAGTGTTTTATGTTATAATTTTATGTGACGTTCAGTGATCCAGGTTCCTTTCGATGTTTTAGTAGATATCGAGAATGAACAAATCCAACAAGAAACAGTACTTCCAGACATTTAAAGAATCATACTCGGTTGATTTTCCGTGCATACTAAAATCAAGAAAGGGAGAAAAATGTGCCTTTTGCACGGTATGTGGGTGTGATATTAATATTGCACATGGTGGAAAAAACTATTTAAGTAATCATGTGAAGTGCAGTAAACACATTAGTTATGTTAAATCGAAGGAAGATAGCAAGAAAATCAACACCTTTTTTGCTAAGTCTGGAAACGTTGACAGTGACGTAATTAGGGCCGAGTGTCTGTTTACTTCCTTTTTTGTGGACCAGAATGTGCCCTTAAGTGCGGCTGATCATGCTGGTGCTTTATTTAAGAAGATGATTCCCACATCAGAAGTTGCAAAGAAATATAGTTGTGGTCGTACGAAAACGACATGTATTGTAAATAAAATGGCAAAAAATGCATCATCTGAAGTTGTTAAGTGCCTTCAGAACGGACCGGATACATATAAATCCCTTTTCTTTTCATCAGTGAGAAACTACTTTTATACTGCCTGTGACTACATCATCAACAAGTTTCCACTCAAGGATGACGTGTTAAAGAATGCTCAAGTTGCTAGGTTAGACAAAATTAAAGATGCACAGTTAACTTCCATTCGTTTTTTCTTGGAAAAGTTTCCTATCATGTTATGCAAGGAAGAGAATGAAACTACAGATGAGGTGGTGAATGAGCTTCAGAGGCAGTTCACAGCTCTTCAGGTGGATGACACTTTGGCTGCACATCAAGATGCTGCAAGTGATTCCAGTTGGGCACAAATATCAAGAATTCGTGGAGCCGATGGACTTCTTAAGTATAACCGAATTTCTAGAGTATTGCTCTCTATTCTCACCATACCCCATAGCAATGCAGAATGTGAACGTTTTTTTTAGCCTTGTGAAGAAAAATAGAACACAGTTCAGGTCATCCATGTCCAATGAATCTCTGGGGTCTATTTATATTTTGAAGACCAGGAGTTCTGGTCCCTGTTATGACAAAACATTTTCTCAAGACTGTTTGCAGGAAGCTAAAAAGGCCACAACCATGACTTAAAAGTTGAACTAGCATGTGATTTGCAGTGTGTGTTATATTATTTCTTGCCTGTGTTACGTTAAACAAGTTTTATTGTTTAAAGCCTTTTTCAATTATCGTATATCAGCTTAATCTATCAAGGAAGTCCTGTTATGTCTGCTCCAAACCAATATTCACCACGCCTGCTGCTGATTAACATGGATTTCTTCTTGATTGTTATGTTCATCTACAAATCATGTGAGTAGATATGATTTCATTGAAGTATCCTGTTTAAAGCATGAATTATTGTATTTTGTAGCCCAGAAGTATTATTATTTTCGTCAAGCCGGGGTATGTCGAAAATCGTTAGATTTTTTGTCGCGCGTGAGTTTTACTGATAGCCCTTTTCAAAAGTTGGCAGGTATGGGATGGTAACAGTATCTAAAATTGCAATATTTTTATCGCGATAATCTATATACCGTATATAAAGCACAAAGTTTGTCTGTCTGTTTGTCTGTTATGTATACAAATCTACACCGTTTCACCGATCTGAACCAAAATTTGTATACTTACCCTTTGGAAACCTGCGAGTAACACTGTCCACTTAAAATTTCAGACAGACCACCCCTTTCCCTGCATTTAGGCCCTTTGGTCCAAATCTACACCATTTCACCAATCTCAACCAAAATTTGTATACTTACCCTTTGGAACCCTGTGAGTAACACTATCTGCTTGAAATTGCGGACAGACCATTCCATTCTCTGCATTTAGGCCCTTTTACACAAATCTGCACCGTTTCACCGATCTGAACCAAAATTCGTATTCTTACCCTTTGGTACCCTGTGAGTAACACTATCTGCTTGAAATTGCGGACAGACCACCCCATTCCCAGCATTTAGGCCCTTTGGCCCAAATCTACACCGTTTCACCGATCTCAAACAAAATGTGTATACTTACCCTTTGGAACCCTGCGAGTAACACTGTCTGCTTGAAATTACGGACAGACCACTCCATTCTCTGCATTTAGGCCCTTTGGCACAAATCTACACCGTTTCACCGATCTGAACCAAAATTTGTATACTTACACCTTGGAACCCTGCGAGTAACACTGTCTGCTTGAAATTGCGGACAGACCACTCCATTCCCTGCGTTTAGGCCTTTTGGCCCAAATCTACACCGTTTCACCGATCTCAACCAAAATTTGTATATTTACCCTTTGGAACACTGCGACTAACACTGCTTGAAATTGCGGAGAGGCCACTCCAACCCCTGCATTTAGGCCGTTTGGCACAAATCTACACCGTTTCACCGATCTGACCCAAATTTTACATACTTACCCTTTGGAACCCGACAAGTAACACTGTTCACTTAACATTTCGGACAGACCACACTATTCCCTGTTTTTTGGCCCTTTGGCACAAAATTACACCGTTTCACCGATCTCAACCAGATTTTACACAAATACCCTTTGAAACCCGATGAGTAACACTGTCCACTTGAAATTTCGGACTGACCACTCCATTCCCAGCATTTAGGCCATTTGGCACATATCTACATCGTTTCACCGATCTGAACCTAAATTTGTATACTTACCCTTTGGAACCCGACGAGTAACACTGTCCACTTCAAATTTCGGACAAACCACCCCTTTCCCTGCATTTAGGCCCTTTGGGACAAATTCTCTCCATTTCACTGATCTGAACCAAATTGTTTATACTTACCCTTTGGAACCCGACGAGTAGCACTGTCGACATGAAATTTCGGACAGACCAATATATTCCCTGCATTTAGGCCCTTTGGCACAAATCTACACGGTTTCACCTATCTGAACCAAATTTTACATACTTACCCTTTGGAACCCGATGAGTAACACTGTCCACTTGAAATTTCTTACGTACCACTCCATTCCCTGCATTTAGCTCAAGAATTACCGGGTGAGTTAGCCGTGGTCGTTACGGCATGACTGTTGGCAGTCGCTCACATCCGGGAGGCGAGGAGGTTCGAATCCCCCCACCGGCAACCTTGAAGATGGTCTTCTGTTTTTTCCCATCTTCCTTCCAGGCAAATGCCGGGGTTGGTCCCTAACTATAGGCCACAGCCGCTACCTTCCAACTCCTCGATCTTCCCTTCCAACTTTCCTCCGCCACGGTACTTGTAGCTCACCCATTGGGTGTCCGTATCGAAGCAGCTACAAAACTGGTGAGCCGAACATTTCCTCGGACACTCCCGGCACTAAAAGCCATACGCTGAAAAAAAAAGCTCAAGAATCCCTCGGGGTTGCCATTTACCTAACTCCCCAGCCATGAGCCCTTGATGGTGTACCAGAAGTGGTGGGGCTACACACACCCTGCCTCTTTGAGGGCCTGGAGCAGAAGACAGAAGATATTATGAAAAGGAAAAGCAGGCAGACCCCTCGAAGAATGAGGGCATCAGGAAAGTTGAGACAACGGCCAATTAAGGCGGGAAATTGAAAGACTCCCTAGGCCTCAGATACCCTAATACAGTCGGGGTCGGAAGAGAGCAAGAGTTGACCAAGAGAGGCCGACAGGAAGGAGAACTGAAAGGAGCCCGGCACCAGGAAGTAGAAGCAATGCCAGACTCAGCTGGGGTCCCGTGGTCGCTAACCCACGTCCCACAAGTTTGGAGACCCTAGGGGGGGGGGGTGCAGTTGTGGGAACAGCTTGCTGATTCATCACGAGGTGACATGAGAGGACTTTCCAGAGCCCGCCGTGTTATCTGCTGTCTATGCTGATGCCAGTACAGGGCCGTTGCTCAAGCCACTGTGGTGTTGCGAAAGAGAGAGTGATTCCCCGGCCAATCTAAATAGGACGGGGAACCCCAAACGTGTGTCATCATATTTCGTCATCATCTGCGATCATCTCAGGTTCGTGCAGCTTGGACCCATATTATTTGCCGAGCAGTACGCCATAAGCTCTTTCACTAGACGCATCGAGTACAGGCCTAAGCCAGAAAATAAGGTTGAGACTTTGGAAGACATTGAGGCTAGACATCTGATTAACCTATATCAGTTTTAAAATTACACCATGTTCGTTTAGTAGTCATTTTTTCAACCTTATTATTATCATCATCATAACTGCAAATGACCTAGATGTTACGCGCTTCATACCACTAATCACCGCCGCATAAAGTCTTTCTCGACTGTGATTTTTAAAATATTTATTTTTATTACAGTACATTGTGTACATTATAAGTTGAAGTGTCAATTGAATACACGTAGTAGTTTCCCTTATCATCCTCATCATAAGGGCAAATGACCTAGATGTTACGCCCATTACACCATTAATCACCACACACAATAAATCTTCATCGCCTGTGAATTTTGAAATATGTATTTCTATTACGGTAGTTTGTAAGTTTGACGTGTCAATTCAACATTAGTTTTCATTATCATCCTTATCAAAAGGGCAAATGACCTAGATATTACGCCCTCATTGTCTTTGGGGGCAAATGACCTAGATTTTAAGTCCATTATATTTCTAAGGAGACTTTGAGACATTATCATCATTCCACCGGGCGAAGCCGGGTACTACTGCTAGTTATCTTTAATAGCGAAATAAACTATTTCGGCGAAGAAAACAGATACAATTATTGGCATTGTATTTACTTTTTTTTAATATTCTATGCACCTCTTAAACATTTTAACTTGTGAACATGACAGCCACGCTTTGTACAAGCCTAAGCTGGAATGGGAAAAGCACACAATCCAGAGGCGACTTAGATAAACACCCAGCGATCACTGGCGGCTATTGGTGCTATAATTGTGTAGGTGTCGTGCCGGATGCGACCCGTGCCGTAAGCGACCCACCAATTTGCCATCGTGCCACTAGCGACCAAGCACTGATGTATCGGTGGAATCTGTGAATTTCTAACACATCTGTCTTTGTTAAAATTCCGCTTAGGTTAGATTAGGTTACGCGCCGTAAAAGTTGAAGAGCTTATTTACAAAGTGACGCTAATCCAAAGTTGACGGTTTTCAGTCTTTTCTTTCATAAGCAAGTATATAGGTTCTCTCAACGTATAGCAAAGGTTTTAAGCCGCAATACGTCGTGTATCCCACATTAACAGAGATATAAGAACTAAGTGTATTTGCAAAGTGATGTAACTCCAAGGGGTATTTATTTCCAATGTGTCTTATATCCATGTTGACCAATCCGATGGCTCTCTGGACATCACGTGATAAATCAAGGCCAAGGCTAACTTAGAAGAATATGTAGAGCATCAGTTTGTGTTTAAACAATTTAAATGTTCATAAATGCCACTCAAAGCATAACTTATGTCAATATATGATTATTTCCAAAACGTCCTAACTCCAACTTACAGGAGATGATTACCACAATTTCCAATGATAGAAGATTTTTAAAACACAGTGTCAGGATGTGCATAAAAGTAATTAATGAAATTACATCTTGCTTTGGTTACACAGTGCAGAGACTTTGTATCAGTGGAGAGCAATCTCAATAATGCCCTTGAAACCCTCTCACGATACTATACTACAAATCATCTCAAACCTAATCCATCAAAAACACAAGTATGTGCTTTTCATCTGAGAAATAGAGAAGACTAACGTAAGTTAAATGTTGTATAGTCAGGGGTTACATTGGAAAACTGTTACACTCCAAAATACTTAGGAGTAACACTCGACAGGTGTCTCACATACAAGAAACATTGTATGAACACTAAGCACCAAGTTTCCACAAGGAACAATCTCCTGAGAAGATTGGCCGGATCGCAGTGGGGCAGCCAACCAGCTACCATCAAATATTTTGCAATGGCATTATGTTATTCCACCGCAGAGTACGCATGTCCTGTTTGGTATAACTCAGCTCACGCCAAACAGGTGGATGTGTCTCTCAATGATACGTGCAGAATAATAACTGGGTGTCTCAAATCCACTCCAATTGAATGGCTTTACCACCTCACCGGGATAGCACCACCTTCTGTTCGAAGAGAAATAACAGCGAACAAGGAAAGGTAGAAGGTGGAGCATGAAGGAACTCACTGAAATCTAGGAAGAGTTTCCTAAATACATCAAAGGAACTCACAACCATCGAGAAAAATGCTAGACTACAATCTTGGAAAGTTAAGGGCCCCTTCACACGAGGCCACTTAGCAGCGCTTCTCTGAAGCGCTTCCGTTCATAAATACTATAGATAAATGAGAGCGTTCACACACAGCCACCGCCACAGAAAAGTGGCGCTGCAGACGCTCTGTGTAGTTGACTTCGCCACTGGTGGCGGCCACAAAAAGAAGCGCTTCTCTTCGCAAAACCAGTAACTAGATTGTTGCTTTCATACGAGGCTGCAGCCACGCCACTAATTAGTGGCGCATACGTAGCGCGTTAGTGGCGCGTCGGTAGCGCTACTAACGGACGGCTCGCCACATGGTCGTGTATTTTCACGGCCGACTGGATGCCAGCTGCGCTCTCCACTACCGGCCTAGACAATGAGGCTTTTTACAAGAAATCCCGTTAGTTACTCAACTGCTCACACACCGTATAGCATAACAAAGACATTATAATTTCCGCAATATCAAACTGCAAATTATATCACAAAATAAAATAGCGTGATATTAAATCTGAGAGAAACTAGGCATACCTTACACCTTATTAAAATAGAATTCCATTAGGTTCACTCGGATTTTAAGAAACTTCATTAACTTTCCTGCTGAGTGGTCAGTACAGAAGGCATTTGGAAGCAACCGGTAGCCTATTTCGGCTTGTGCAATACGGTCTAATATCCGTAATCGGTGATACAAATTTCTCTGCAATGACGCTGGCAAGTCTGTTGCTGCGGTTAGATTAATGAGTTAGAGTTCTGAGAAATGCAATCCAAACATTTCATACAAGAAATTATTTCCACTGTGTATACAACGTAACCCGGACATGCAGTTTTCATTGTCGGCAAAGGTATTGCTGAAATTGTAATTTGACGTTTGTTGATGTTAAAGGGCCTAACATCGAGGTTATCGGCCTCTAAATGTTTGGGTGAAAATGAAATATGATGAAGTGAACACTAGAACTAAAACTTACAACTAACTTACGGATTAAGAGAAGAAAAGAACAAAAGGAAGGAATAAGGGAAATAAAATACAGGTAAAAGAAATACCCTCAACCCTCGAAAAATGAGAATTGATGGATTTGGAAGGATGTAGAGCCATGAAAGGCACATAGGAATGGAAATAAGAGAGTCCGCCCCAGAGTCACTGGAAAAAGGAAAAAAAAAAGATCTAGCTCAGGTATCCTCCTGAACTTAACAGCCGTGAGCCCTTGAGGGTGTAGCACTATCCAGGGCGCACCTTCAGTGGTGGGTCTACACACCCCGTGCCTCCTTTATGACTTTGTGCAGAAGGAAAGAGATATGATGACAAGAAAAACAAGAGATCTGACCCTTTGAAGAACGAGGGTATCAGGCAAGATGAGACAATGTACAATTAAGGCGGGAATTTGAAAGACTCCCTAGACCTTGGACATCCTAATACCTTCAGGGTTGGAAGAGAACAAGAGTTGATCAAGGGAGGCCGACAGGAAATATTCCAGAGAGGACCCCGGCACAATTAAGTGGAAGCAATCGCGAACTCAGCTGGGCCGTGGTCAACAACCAACGTCCCACAAGTTGTAAGCCCCTGAGTGAGGGGGAGTGTCGTAATGTCGTAAGTGAACGAAAGGTGATCAAGGGTGGTTGACATGAAAGATGACAGAAAGGGGCCCGGCGCAAGTAAGTGCAAGTAATACTGGAGTCAGCTGGGGTCTCGTGGTCACCAAACCCACGTCCCACTAGTCGTAAGCCCCTAGGGGATGTACTGAAGAATGATTCAACAGAATCGCAAGAAAACATTATGATACCCATTTTTCAGAAGATACCTTATGGGTATGCACTGGCCGGTTGATTCCGTAGTTAATTGGATATCTTCGTAGGTCTCAGAGGCCAGGAAGTCCTTATCATGTGCGTTACTAGCAGTGGTAAAGTAATATCCCGGCATTTGCCTAGATGGAGTGTAGAAAAACCACACTCTGGATATTTTCTGTCAGTGCTGGGTTTTGAATCTACGATCTCTAGACTTGCTACAGCTGCCCTCACAGCCGTGGTGCACGATTAAACGACAACAACTACAGGGGCAGATGACCTCGTAGTTCCTCCCCTTAAAAACGCAATAAATAAACAACTAACTACGATCACAACTACGGCGTGGGACTCTTAAAATGATTTTTTGGACATGCGAAAGTACGCAAAAAACTTTTCGTCATCCTGTTGTAGATCATCGAATAAGGTGTAGAACAGTCCTCGATTCTGCCTTTCCAAAACCAATGGATGCACCCAGAATCTTCTTGTTTTCCGTTTAAGTCTCTTTCTCCTCCGTATGAGGGGCATGGCAAGAATTATATCACCTTCTAAGTCCATGTTTACTGGAAAACTGAGATACGCTTGGTAGAAGCGCCACCAACGCGCCACGAAGAAGTGGCCTCGTGTGAAGGGGTCCTAAAGGTCTTCTTCCTGGTGGCTGTACAACACCATCTGAAACTCTACCACCGGGTCATAACGAGGTATGGAAATCCCAAAATAGGTTGAGATCAGGAGTCAGCAAATCAAGAGCTAATATGGTAAGATGGAACTACGCTAAAGACGGAAACATCAAGTGTGATTGCGGAGAAGATCAGACTGTCGACCACATGATTCAATGTCGTATGTGTCCAACCACTTGTACAACTGAGGATCTACACCTACACCTAGCCAAGTCGCCAGGTTCTGGCCTAATTGTATTTACTGAAATGTTTTGTATTGTGTAACATGTTTCTGATAGCCTCCGTGGCTTAGGCGGCAGCACGCCGGCCTCTCACTGCTGGGTCCGTGGTTCAAATCCTGGTCACTCCACGTGATATTTGTGCTGGACAAAGCGGAGGCAGACAGGTTTTTCTCCGGGTACTCCGGTTTTCCCTGTCACAATTTCATTCCAGCAACACTCTCCACTCTCATTTCATTTCATCTGTCATTCATTTACTCATTGCCCCAGGGGAGTGCGACAGGCTTCGGCAGCCGGCACAGTTGATATCCTCGCCGCTAGATGGGGGCTTCATTCATTCCATTCCCTGACCCGGTCATTCGACTGGAAGCGGGCTGTGGATTTTCATTTTCAACATGTTTCTGATACGAGAATAATAATATTAATAATTATGTTCATAGTCATATCTTTATTTAATTATACGAAGAAACGAAAACGCGATTTTGCATTTCATGGATTTACGTGACTTTGGAAATATGATCTTCAATTCTTCTCTCGAACAATGGGTTGCATGGGGCACTGTAAGCTACTAGCAGGGTCGCTACAGCCACGATTTTTACTGGGTCGCACTCGGCACTTAATCATTGTGTATCTCCCGAAAGGGTGCTGATGTTAACTCCAAGGCCACCAAGAATGTCTGCAAGTCGCTATTTTAGGAACTTTTCCAATATTCAGTCGTAGTTGAGAGTTAGAGATGGGTCAAAAGTCAACAGTGTCAGTTCATTCTAGAGCCGGAGAATTCTCTACTGAAGGCCTTTTTGTATCGAATTCTAAAATTTTAATGTGCGAAGAAACGAGACACAGTGTCAAAACATTGTTTAAAGAAATAAGAGCATTTGCGGCTTAAAGAAAAAAGTGTAGTTACTAAAAGACAAGCGTCTATCGGTGTTTTTTTTTTCGATCGTCAGAAGAAATGTTAGTCATAATTTGCAGGCCTAATACCGCCCATTCGATATATAGTGTTAATCGATTTACCTTAGTGTGTTAGTTATTGAGGTTTTAAGGGACGGAACTACGAGGTCATCTGCCCCTACTCTTATTTACCTTAAACTAGCAGTAGTGCCTGGCTTCGCCCGGTGGATTTATTTGTTTTAAGGATGATAATGAATACTACCACAGAAGTGGCACATGATACTTAAACTAACAGAAAAACAAACCATTTAAAAATACAACTTTTTGTGGTGGTGGTGGTGGGGGTGATAAGTAGTACAGTAACATTCAGGTCATTTTCCCGTAATGATAATAATGAATAGGGAAACGGATATTTACTGACTACAGGACTGACACTTGCAATTTACAAACTAATTTAAGCGCTGCGTTAGGTCAAGGGGCCAAGCTCTCTGCTGACTCGGTAGACGCGTGGGTTCGAGCCCCACCGTCGGCTGTCCTTGAAATGTTTTTCCGTGGTTTCCCATTTTCAACACCAGGCAAATGCTGGGACAGTACCTTCTGACAGGCCACGTCCGCTTCCTTCCACATCCTTGCCTAGTTTCATTCATCTTCATCCATTCCATCTCTCATCCCGACGCGCAGGTCGCCCACGGGCGTCGACTAGAAGGACCTGCACTCGGCCTCTCAGGAGGCTACACGACAAAAAAAAACTAATTTAAAAAATGAATAGAAAGAGGTGTAAGTGAAATACGAGGCACGTCCAGAAAGTAAGTTCCGTTTGGTAATAAAGTTAAATTGTGTACAGATACAGAAAAATTATTTATTGCACAACATTCTACACCTCTTAAACTACTTTTCCACATAACTGCCGAACTTTTGCAGGCATTTGTCATAGCGTGGCACAAGTTTTTGGGTACCTTCTTCAAAGAAGTTTGCCGCCGACCGTAAACGAGAGTGAAGACTCCCCTGTAAGATATCCTACCGTTTGGCCACAACTATTAGGCAAATTGCGTGCTTACCAGGAGAACGGCGTATGTTTAGGAGTTCTCCTGACCACATACGCAATTTGCCTAACAGTGGTGGCCAAACAGTAGGATATCTTACAGGGGAGTCTTCACTCTCGTTTACGGGTCGGCGGCAAACTTCTATGAAGAAGGTATCCAAAAACTTGTGCCACGCTATGACAAATGCCTGCAAAAGTTCGGCAGTTATGTGGAATAGTAGTTTATGAGGTGTAGAATGTTGTGCAATAAATAATTTTTCTGTATCTGTACACAATTTAATTTTATTACCAAACGGAACTTACTTTCTGGACGTGCCTCGTAAAAGACACTGCCTGGGGCCTATATCTCATTGGCTGTTAGAAATGTAGAGACCAATAGTGTCGCCTTTTGTCGCTTAGCACCGTAGGAGAATAATCAGAACACTGTGGAAAACTTCGGCTGTCCAGAGCTCCTGAGGTAGCAATAGTGTCATTTATCGCCACATAGCGCTCAACGACAAGGTTTGGAATAAATGAAGGTAAATTTGAAAGCACCAACGCTTATTGCAGCTGATAACCTCAATGTACTGCACCAACACCATTGCACTTATACAGAGGCATATTTTCATGATGATAACTGTTTTAAGGGGCCTAATAAATCTTAAATTCCTTTAAAATTTACACGAAATTATCGCGTTAACCTTACAACTATTTCGCGATAAAACACGAAATTCAATATTCATATCACGATTCTTTTTCGAAATTAATGCGAATTCCTGTGGTCTCTAGCTATGAGTTTCCAGTAAATTGCTGGGTGATGTAAGCAAGGATTGCGAGGCCGCTCCCCTTAATAGACCCGAGGCATGGCCGTTACCACAGCTAGACGGTCTTTCTGAGCAGGTGTACGAGTTCGTTCACTGGCGACTGTGTAAGTGGAGTTTGTGTCATCACTCGCCGCATGAGTCACAACTGCCCCAGGGCTGGGCTGGGCTGTGGCCGCCTCCCGTATTGCGCGCGCCTTATGCAACAGGGCTACTACAGACAAAGGGATAGTCCAGAACATTCGAGACTGGACCAGCGCTGGAAACCTCGAGAAGCCGTGGACTCTGGATGGATCTAGAAGCATTTATTGAGTCACCGGCCGGCTATATAAGAGTGACCCGTGAAGCAGTTGTTGTTGCTGAGTTTTACGAGCTAGTGCGAGCGATTATCTTGTGCGACAGAAGTGTGGTGACGAAGTGCTGTGCGAGTTACGAAATCCTGTGACATTGTTTCTCCCAGCTTGTGGACAGCGAAATAGCCTGCAGCAAGTGATCGTAAGTAATTGTGGTCGGAGAACATAAATGAGAGGAACAGGTAGTCTCTGTCAAGGCCACCGTACTCATTAGGACGGATTAACTTCTGTGGTCTGTTGCAAGTGAAAGGGGCCAAGAGAGCATAAGGAAGAGATTTGAGGAAACTGGAATAAGGCTCCTAATTGCTTGTATTTGCTGACTAGTGTAATTTTCTGGCCGCAATAAAGTTAATTATTTCTTTAAGCTGTAATTGGGGTTGTGCTTTGTACCCCCACCGTAATCCAGTTAACATAAGTGCCACTAGGGGGTGGCACGTAACAACTGGTGTCAGAAGTAGGATTACGAACTCAAGCACAACACCTGACGGTCCTGGTTTCAAAACCCGAGCAGGTCATTTTCTCTAATTTTCCTGTGAGTGCATGCCCTTTACAAGACAAACAACTAAAATGGAGGAGAAATTGGCAGCACTGCTAGAAAAGTTAAATGGCATGGAAACCAAGATGGAGGACGGCCAGAAGAATTTAACCAAGGACCTAACTGCCAAAATGGAAGACGGCCAGAAGAAGATGGAGGATGGCCAGAAGAAGTTAGCAGAGGACCTGAAGGACAGCCAAAATAAGTTAGCGGAGGACCTGAAGAAGATGGAGGACGGCCAGAAGAAGTTAGCCGAGGACCTAACTGCTAAATTAGAAGATGGCCAGAAGAATTTAACCAGGGAGCTAACTTGCAAATTAGAAGACGGCCAGAAGAAGATGGAAGACGGTCAAAATAAGTTAGCGGAGGACCTGAAGAAGATGGAGGACGGCCAGAAGAAGATGGAGGACGGCCAGAAGAAGTTAGCCGAGGACCTAACTGCTAAATTAGAAGATGGCCAGAAGAATTTAACCAAGAAGATAGAGGACGGCCAGAAGAAGATGGAAGACGGGCAGAATAAGTTAGCACAGGACTTGAAGAAATTAGAACTGGGTCTGCGTGAGGAAGTCACGGCAGTGGAAAAGAAGTTCGACGCCTTAAAAGAAGAAGTTGCTGAGCTACGCCGACGCCCGCTGACGGGGGTGGAAGAGAGATTTAACGCTCTACAAAAGGAATTTGCTGAGCTGCGCCGACACCCGCCGACAGGGATGGAAGATAGATTCAAAGCCCTACAAGAGGAAGTCGCCGAGCTGCGCCGACGCCCGCCGACCGGGGTGGATGAGAGAGTCAAAGCCCTACAAGAGGAAGTAGCCGAACTGCGCCAACGCCCACTCACGGGGGTGGAAGAGAAAGTCAACGCTCTTCAAGAGGAAGTTGCCGAGCTGCGCCGACGCCCGCCCACAGGTACACCGGGGACACCAGGAACGGGACAGAGCAGAGTGACGCCCCCAACCTTCGACGGAAAGGTCCCGTGGAGCACCTATTTACGTCAGTTCGAGGCAGCCTGTTCCATAAACAACTGGAACAGCACGGAAAAGGCTACAGCTCTCATTGTAGCGCTGAGAGGGGACGCCCTTAACGTCCTTCAGGCCATCCCGACCGGATCCCAGGACTACGCTTCACTGATCGCACATATGGAGTCCAGATATGGGGATAGCCATCTTCAGCAGGCCTACCAGATGCAGCTCCGGACCCGGGTACAGAAGAACGCGGAAACCCTGCAGGAGTTCGAGATGGACATCGCACGCCTCGTAAGGCTCGCCTACCCAACAGCGACTTTCTGGAGCAGATAGCGACGCAGACTTTCACCGACGGGTGAGTTAGCCGTGGTGGTTACGGCATGACTGATGGCAGTCGCTCACATCCGGGAGGCGAGGAGGTTCGAATCCCTCCGCCGGCAACCTTGAAGATGGTCTTCTGTGGTTTCCCATCTTCCTTCCAGGCAAATGCCGGGGTTGGTCCCTAACTATAGGCCACAGCCGCTACCTTCCAACTCCTCGTCCTTACATTCCAACTTCCCTCCTTCCCTCCCCAACGGTACTTGTGGCTCACCCATTGGGTGTCCGTCTCGAAGCAGCTACAAAACTGGCGAGCCGAACATGTCCTCGGACACTCCCGGCCTAAAAAAAAGCCATACGCTAAAAAAAAAAAAAAAAAAAAACCGACGGGCTACGGGACTCGGACACTCAACAGGCGCTGCGACTCGCGCGCAATAAGACCCTGGCAGATGCGCTGAGCCACGCACTTGAGTTCGAGACGGCAAAGCAGGTATCTAGAATGCGCGCGCGGGTGCGTCAAGTGGACGTCGACGAACCAGTAAAAACCAACGAGACCAAGCCCCTGGCCGACGAGTTGATGGAGGCGCTAAGCCGTTTCTTCAAGAATCGCAGTACCACCAACAAAAACGTAGCCGAAGGACATCCGGAGAGGCGGCCTGGAAGAGGACTACCGACCTGCTGGACCTGCCGAAGGAGAGGCCACCTGAGCAAAGACTGCGGTGATCGCCGCCGCCAAGGGTTTCCGTCGGGACAGTCAGTTGTAGAGAAACCGCGCGGCCCAGGAAAGCAAGTATCAGCCAGCCTAGGGGGGCAAAGGTTGGCTTGTGACAGTCGTCAAGCCCCGGCAGTCCAAGTTCGTGTGACGAAGTTACGGAGGGACAATAGCAGCCTGATGGTCGACGGAGTCGTCAACGGAGAGAGCTGGCCCCTGCTGATCGACACGGGAGCGTCGAGGACCATCGTCAATCCAACCGTGATCCCGAAGTGGAGAGTGCAACCCACACAAAGGAACCTCCAGCTAATAACCGCGACCGGAGAGACCGCACCAGTACATGGCGAAGCATCACTGGAGTTCGTCATTGGTCGACGGGTGATAAAGCATCCAGTGCTTGTGGCTGACGTATCAAACGAAGTGATCATCGGACTGGACTTCCTGGACCAGAACAACATCATCTTGGACCTGAGTACCAACACTCTGCACTTCGGAGGTGAGGAACTTGCTTTGCAACCAGCACACGAGGCCGTCACCGCACGACGAGTAAGGCTGAGAGAGGACGTCATCGTTCCTGCCAGGACGGAGGTCAGCGCCGCCGTAATTGTCGACGGAACTGCTGAGGGAGTGGCGGCTGTCATCGAGCCAAAATATGAGGACATCCAGACAAAAGGATTGCTAGTTGCCAAGACCCTCATTAACACGACGTCTCGGCCGTACGTCCGCCTGTCCAACCTGAACGACTACGACATTACGGTTCACCGGGACACCAACCTAGGAGTCTGCGAGCCCGTTACCTGGATTGCCCGCATCACCGACACGACGGACGGAAACCTGCAGACGGACAACCGAAGAAGACGCACACTGCCAGAAGAACTACAGAAGCTGTACCAAAGATCCCAGGACCATTTAGACGAGGAACAAACACGCCAACTTCAGGACCTGCTACGCGAATTCCAGGATGTCTTCTCCGTGGGGAGCAAAGACTTCGGCAGGACAAGCTTGGTCCAGCACAGAATCGACGTTGGGGACAGCGCACCGATTAGGGCCCCATTCCGACGTGTCCCGCTCGCCAAGCAAGCCGAAGTCGACCGGATGGTAGAAGAGATGAAGGAGCAAGGGGTGATCGAGCCATCACATAGTCCTTGGAGTTCTCCGGTCGTGCTAGTGAAGAAGAAGGACGGTTCCACCAGGTTCTGCGTGGATTACAGGCGGGTGAACGACGTCACGAAGAAGGACAGCTACCCTCTACCCCGGATCGACGACACGCTGGACACCATATCAGGATCAAGATGGTTCTCCACCTTGGATTTGAAGAGTGGCTACTGGCAGGTGGAGGTCCACCCTAAGGATCGCGAGAAAACGGCGTTCTCTGTGGGCAGCGGGCTCTGGCAGTTCACCGTCATGCCATTCGGTCTGTGCAACGCCCCTGCAACCTTCGAAAGGCTAATGGAGTCCATTCTGAGGGGACTACACTGGAAGACCTGCCTGGTATACCTAGACGACGTCATCGTTCTGGGGAGGAGCTTCGAGGAGCACTACAGCAACCTGAAGGAGATCTTGTTGAAGCTACGGGCTGCCCAGCTGAAGTTGAGCCCCAAGAAGTGTCAGCTCTTCCAGAAGCGGGTCCAGTACCTTGGGCATATCGTCTCCGAGGAAGGGGTGCGCACCGACCCAGAGAAGACCGCAGCTGTGAGGGAGTGGCCAGTTCCGAAGGACAAGTCCCAACTACGAAGCTTCCTGGGACTCTGCACTTATTATCGTCGCTTCGTGAGAGGATTCGCCGACATCGCCAAACCTTTACATCGACTGACTGAGAAGGACCAACTCTTCACGTGGACAGCAGAATGCCACAATGCCTTCGAGCAACTCAAGCAGGCTCTGTGCACCGCGCCTATTCTGGCCTACCCCAGACCTGGAACAAGGTTCATCGTCGATACCGATGCCAGCGACTTTGGCATAGGGGGAATCCTGTCGCAGGTAGTGGACGGCGAGGAGAGAGTAGTGGCCTACTTCAGCAAGGCCTTGTCAAAGCCAGAAAGGAACTACTGCGTCACCAGGAAGGAGCTGCTCGCCATCGTGAAGACCATTGAACACTTCCACAAGTACCTGTACGGGCAAGAATTTCTCATCAGGACCGACCATGCATCCCTGCGGTGGCTCCTGAACTTCAAGCAGCCCGAGGGTCAACTCGCGCGGTGGTTAGAGAGGCTTCAACAGTATAACTTTGAGATTCAGCACAGGAAAGGCCAACTGCATTCTAACGCCGACGCCCTGTCACGAAGACCGTGCCCAGAAAACTGCACCTTCTGTGCCCGAAGGGAGGAGAACACCGGGATACAGTGCCGAAGGACTACCGTGGAACTTCAAGGGAGCTGGAGCCGCGAATCTTTCACGCGGGCGCAAGCGGAAGATGATGACCTGGGACTGATAGCCGAATGGAAGAGGGCCTGTGTCCCCAGACCCGGGTGGAACATTGTGAGTGACTGCAGCCCAAAGTTTAAGTCCTACTGGGCACAGTGGGACTCGCTGATTGTAAGGGATGGCCTCATCTGCCGTACCTGGGAGAGCACCGACGGGAAGACATCTCGGGAACAAGTCGTCGTTCCAAAGGCTATGACGGAGGAAGTCCTGAAGGAAGTTCATGGAGGATCATCTGGTGGACACCTAGGGATAAAGAAGACCCTGGAGAAGCTGAGAGAGCGGTTCTACTGGATCGGATGCCGAACAGACGTGGAGAACCACTGTGCGAGGTGCCACGATTGCGCAGCCAGCAAGGGCCCAGGACGAAGACGACGGGGTCCACTGAAGACCTACAACGTGGGCGGCCCCATGGAGAGAGTGGCCATCGATGTTGCTGGGCCATTCCCGTTAAGCGAGGCAGGGAACCGCTACATATTAGTCGTCAGCGACTACTTTACCAAATGGCCGGAGGCGTATGCGCTCCCTAACCAAGAAGCCGCGACGATTGCAGAGACCCTGGTGAAAGAATTCGTCAGCCGGTACGGAGTACCCCTGGAGCTGCACTCCGACCAAGGGAGGAACTTCGAGTCGCAGGTGTTCCAGAACCTATGCCAGCTGCTGGGAATCCGGAAAACAAGGACGACGCCGCTACACCCTCAGTCCGACGGGATGGTAGAGCGATTCAATCGCACCATCGAGAACCATCTCCGAATAGTCGTCAGCGAGCACCAGAGGGATTGGGACAAACATCTTCCACTATTTCTCCTGGCCTACCGCGCCGCCGTGCATGAAGCCACCGGGTGCACACCAGCCCGGGCCATGTTTGGGAGGGAGCTCCGTCTACCTGTCGATCTTGCCTTCGGCCGACCTGGGAATGATCCGATCCCGGTAAGCCAGTATTGTCAAGAACTGGTCGACCAACTGGAGGACGTGCACGCGTTCGCGAGGAGGAAACTGCGGATCGAGACCGACCGAATGAAGACCCGATACGACCAGCAGACGGATGCCGGCGGATTCCACGAGGACGACCTGGTCTGGCTCTTCAACCCATTACGGAAGAAAGGCCTGTCACCCAAACTTCAGAAGTCCTGGGAGGGCCCGTACCGAGTCGTGAAACGGATCAACGATGTCGTCTACAGGATCCAGCGGAACCCGAGGGCGAAGATGAAGATCGTGCATCGAGATCGCCTGGCAGCCTACGGCGGGACACAGACGGACCAATGATTGATCGGGACGATCAGCCTTTTTAGGAAGGGGGTGGTGTTACGGCTGTGAGTTTGTGTCATCACTCGCCGCATGAGTCACAACTGCCCCAGGGCTGGGCTGGGCTGTGGCCGCCTCCCGTATTGCGCGCGCCTTATGCAACAGGGCTACTACAGACAAAGGGATAGTCCAGAACATTCGAGACTGGACCAGCGCTGGAAACCTCGAGAAGCCGTGGACTCTGGATGGATCTAGAAGCATTTATTGAGTCACCGGCCGGCTATATAAGAGTGACCCGTGAAGCAGTTGTTGTTGCTGAGTTTTACGAGCTAGTGCGAGCGATTATCTTGTGCGACAGAAGTGTGGTGACGAAGTGCTGTGCGAGTTACGAAATCCTGTGACATTGTTTCTCCCAGCTTGTGGACAGCGAAATAGCCTGCAGCAAGTGATCGTAAGTAATTGTGGTCGGAGAACATAAATGAGAGGAACAGGTAGTCTCTGTCAAGGCCACCGTACTCATTAGGACGGATTAACTTCTGTGGTCTGTTGCAAGTGAAAGGGGCCAAGAGAGCATAAGGAAGAGATTTGAGGAAACTGGAATAAGGCTCCTAATTGCTTGTATTTGCTGACTAGTGTAATTTTCTGGCCGCAATAAAGTTAATTATTTCTTTAAGCTGTAATTGGTGTTGTGCTTTGTACCCCCACCGTAATCCAGTTAACATAAGTGCCACTAGGGGGTGGCACGTAACAATAGATTAAAGAAGCTCCTAGCCAATAGTTTGAATATCCAACCATCAACATTCATAAGAAAGGAAGGCAGAAAAATCTCCCGAGTCACGATGCACCTACAGTATAATAATATCGTATGGCCTTGGATGCTGGGCGCAAGCTTTGTTATTTAACACCCAGGGGGCAGCTTGTATGTCGAATTTTGTTGTTCCATGGAGCGCTATGATATCGAAGCTCCTTGACACTACAGTGCTTTCTAGAGAATGGATAACTTTGTGTTGGCGGAAACTCCCGAGATTAATTTTGCCATTATGAACGCGGCCTACTGAATTCTCTAGTGGGACGTGGGTTGGCGACCACAAG
The DNA here is from genome assembly GCA_946902985.2 of Meconema thalassinum. Taxonomy (NCBI): domain Eukaryota; kingdom Metazoa; phylum Arthropoda; class Insecta; order Orthoptera; family Tettigoniidae; genus Meconema; species Meconema thalassinum. The sequence goes on from OX336395.1 coordinate 333,623,181, forward strand.
ACCACAGCTGAGTCCGGCATTGCTTCCACTTACTTGTACCGGGCTACTCTCTGTCTTCTTTCTGTCGACCTCTCTTGGTCAACTCTTGTTCTCTTCCAAACCCGACAGTATTAGGGTATCCGAGGCCTCGGGAGTCTTTTCGTTTCTCGCCTTCATTGGCCCTTCTCTCGTGTTTCCTGATCCCTCCTTCTTCTAGGGATCAGCCTTCTTTTCTTTATAGTTCCTTTTCTCTTTAAGATTCCGCCCTGTTTTTATGAATTGGCTCTTGGTGTCTCTAAATTACATTTTGTGAGTTTTTTATATTTTTTAACTCAACCACATTTTGTAAGTTTTTTCAATGTACATTGCACTTTGTAAGTATTTTCGATCTAAACTCCATTTTGTAAGTACACTGAAGTAAATGGAAATTGCAACACCATGAAGGCATTGGTCGTTTGTGTTGATTTTCAAGACATGGAATGATGCCATGTAGGTATGTAAACGATCAAAGTTTCAGACCCATTGGATTGTTGCTACAGGTCTCCCCACGTGATTGGTCGCAGAGGAGTCAACTCCAGTATACGGACTCTGGTGTTGTGTAGTTGACTTGCAGTCTGTGTAGTGAAGTGTTCCCCGTCAAACATGCCTCGACGACAGAGAAGAGCACGCTATCAACAACTGTCGCCGTTTGAGAGGGCCCGGATAATTGGGCTGTGTGAGGCTGGATTATCGCTAAGGACTGTCGCTGCACGTGTTGGCCGACAGGCATCTACGGTACAACGTGTATGGCAGCAGTGGTCAAATGAAGGTACCCACACTCGTAGACCTGGCACAGGCCCAGCGCGACAGACAACTGTGAGAGAGGATCGCCGCATCATTCGGATGGCCCGGATGGAACCCCATGCAACAGCAGCGCAAATTCGAGCAGCTGTGGCACCCCACGTTACACAACAAACAGTTGGTAATCGCCTGCGTGCAGCTGGCTTACAATCCCGTGTTCCATTGACCCCACAACAGCGACGTGTAAGGCTGGCCTGGTGTCGAGAACGATCGACGTAGGTCGACGAATGCCATAGGGTCGTCTTTAGTGATGAATCGCGCTTCTGTCTTGCCCGCAGTGATCGCCGGAATCGTGTGCACCAACATACCGGGGAGAGGGGCCGCCCAGACCTTATTGTCGAGAGGCACGCAGCATTATGGTCTGGGGAGCTTTTGGCTTTAATGTGAAATCACAATTAGTTCTTGTTGAGGGCACTATGACTGCTCGACAGTACGTTGATAGGGTACTCAATCCAGTGGTTGTCCCTATGATGGCGAACATTGCCCGGGTTCACACTGCACGCATCTCCAGAGAAGCTCTCCACGACATCACAACCTTAGAATGGCCCGCCAGATCCCCGGACCTCAGTCCTCTTGAGCATGTGTGGGACATGAAGGGTCGACAACTGGCCAACCGTCCTCATCCGCCCACAACTCTGGAACAACTGACCCATGCAGTGCAGCAAGCATGGGCGACAAATCCTCAGGAAGCAATCCAGGGCCTTATTGACTCCATGCCTCGCCGAATTCATCAATGTATTGCAGCTCGTGGTGGGCACATCCTGTACTGATTGTTGTCAAATACAAAGCTTTCAATCGGTCAACACAAAAATCATTCCAATTATTGGAATATATGAAAAATAACCTGAAATAAATGTTCAATTGCAGTCGGGGCGTATATAAGGGGGGGGGGGGGGGCTGCCCCCCGAAATTTTTGTCACATATATTATTTGTTTATGAATACACAGACATTAAAAACTAATATACTCGCACTTACCATGTACTATTGTTACTAAGCGACGTATGGCAACGTTGCAAAGCAAGGCGACGGTAGAGCGATGTAAACAGTGTGACAATAAGTTTGCTCTGATCTTATGTGTAACAATATAACGTCTTATTACTCTCCAGTGCCTTCGCTCTTATGAACGAACCAAGAACAGCAGCAAGTGCCCTTGAAGCGTGTGACAAACTTTTTTCTCTAACTTGTATACCCTTATGAAACTTTTGGCAAATTTGCCTGTCTCTGTAGCTACTGGTACTGCCGAACAGAGTTAGAGTTGGTTGAAAACATACTTAAGACATTCTACTTCTGAAAACAGCCTCAACGGTCTAGTATTGTAATCTATTCACAGAGACATACTTCTCACTGACGATGAAGTTATGAACCGATTTGGTTATGCTTCAGGAAACCTAACATTAATTGTTTCCATGTAAACATTAACCAAACATAAAACATCACAATAAATTGGTTGAAAAAGTGATGCCACATAATTCATAATTTTGCACCAAATTATACAAACCCCGGGCCCCCAATTCTTTGGGCCTATACCATACCCCGTAACCCCCGTTTGGGCACCCCCCCCCCGAAATAAAACTCTATATACGCCCCTGAATTGCAGCAATGTAGCACCACTCCTTCTGGGTGTTGCAATTTCCATTTTCTTCAGTGTATTTTGAACCTCAATTGCCTTTTGTACGTATTTTGAATTTCAATTGCATTTTTTAAGTATTTACTTTTCAGTCCAGCTTAATTTTCGTTCTGGTTTCCATTTCATTGTCATTTTCACCATCACCCAGACCATTAGGGGCCGATAACCTAGATGTTAGGCCCCTTAAAACAACAATTATCATCATCATCATCATCATCGTCATCAAGTGGGTTCTTTAACATGCCAACAACGTATGACGGCCAGGAGCGAACCTGCAAGCTTGGGGTTGGTGATCCGACACGATAACCACTGGCCCGGATAGTTATGTGCTTAACTTTTCACAAATATGTATTTATTTATGTTCGACCGTGACTATTATATGTCTGAAAACTGTAGCCTACTATAATGATAGTCATTATAACACTATTTTTCATTGTGAACAGTTTCTCCCACCAATCACAGCTCAAGAAACAGTTGTTTGACTAATTAGATAATTAGATGCGCTGAGTTCCACGACCTTCTAATTTAAATTTCACTGCCTGGCCTAGTGTCATAGTGGGGTATTACAGGAGGCCAAGGTATTCCCTGCGTCACATGCGCTCTGTTCAGTACATAAAAATGGCGAAATCTCGACAGATATTTATGAATATTTATGTTCGAACAAAAAATAGTTATAATAATTATCGTCGAAGATAAACAGTCGTATGCAACTCGCCTATAATGGTAATTAAGACACTCGTATACGCTCGTTTTATAAACATACTCGTGTCTTAATTATTGCCATTATAGGCTCGTTGCATACGACTGTTTATGTTCGACGATAATTATAACTTTATTATATGTTTTAACATAAATATCGTTTAAAATGATCTGGTAGCAAAAATATCTACCCCGCCCAGGATTCAAACCCAAGATCTCTACATTCACAGTCATACGCACTAACCCCACGGCTATTTCGACTACGCGAATATTGTGCACAAGATGGTGACTTATTTCCAAGTTCCAATAATACTGCATTACGGAATTATGTTTCATTTAATTTAGCTTGTTTCGATAATGTTCCTGCGTGAAATTGATTTTAAAATGCCTTATGAATAAGCCCTCTTGTGAGTAAAGGGAATGTATTCAGTAATAGTTCATGAAGGCTTGCTCAATTCTCGTATAACCACAACGATTATATTATATTGATGACTGCGTTACCGTTATGTGGGTTAATATTTGAATAGCCATTGTGCAGAAACATAATACATACAATGTTTGATATTAAAGCATTTTACCATTTAAATACTGATACGAAGACTTCGAACATGTACCATGTCATTTGTTTCAATCACTTGACACCAGAGTTCACATGAGCGTTTTCCGTTCAGTAAATCACATACATTCCACATGGCCGAGAGTACGTCATGGTATCAATTTCCGACACCGCGCGCTGATTGTTTCTCTTAGCAGTGCCAGCTGGATCGATCGATCGAGTTGGCAGTGCGTCTTATACTTCCGTTCGATCCACCACTGCCAGCTAGGGCAGACTTCCGTTCGATAGATCGAGCGGGCAGTGCATACTTCCGTTTTGCACCACTGCCAGCTAGTACACTTCCGTTCGATCGATCGAGCGGGCAGTGCATACTTCCGTTTTCCACCACTGCCAGCTAGTACCCTTCCGTTCTATCGATCGAGCGGGCAGTGCATACTTCCGTTCGATCTACCACTGCCAGCTCGATCGTTCCGATCCACTTCCGTCCCCAATTTTCAAAATCACTCCCACAAAACTATCCAGCAACCGAGCGGAAAGATGTTACACATCAAAAAGTAGAAAGCAAAACCATTTACCAATTTAGGAAAATGAAACAACATTGCCGTATTGATTATTAGGTAATTAATTACAATGCTCCGACGATCAACACAAATTCTACTCAAATGTTCGTAGCCTACACGTCTCGATATAGGATATCTTCTTCAGCGTTTAAAATAAAATGGTTATCTTTACAAATAATTAGAAGAAGAAGAAAGGTTGTAAATATTTAAATATAATTTTCGAAAACACTCTGGAGATGCTGTTTCCAATGGAGCCGTGATGAATGGTTGTGAAGTTGAAGAACTGACAGAGGGAACTGAGACTTCCACTCTCGACATCAACCCAATTTAATGCCACAATTGTCGGCTTAATCTACGACGGGAATAGACAACATAGGGAATATGCTCTTATAAATAAATACACCAGAATATGGATTTATTTATAAAAACGGCAAAAATACAGTTTGTAAATAAATATTACATTACATTATGCGAACCAGCCAAAACTAAGGACCACGCAAATATCATTTCTTTACCTTCTCATAGTTCTTTCTTCCTCCACACTTCCTTCATTCTTTCAGAATGTTGCGCCTTTCTCTCTGCTGTCCATCTTCCTCCCCTGCGTTCTCTCTTTTCTCTTACAAGAACCTTTATGTTCGAAAGTATTTCCCTGAACTGTGTTCTGTCTCGACAGTCGTCATCTGTAATTCCTAGCCTCCGGAGTTCTTCCTTCATCCACCCCCTTGGCTCTTCAGATTATATATTTTATTAAAAATTTGTTTATTTATTCTTGTTGGATCGATTCTAACCATATGTCCATAGAAACGTATATGTCTTTTCATAATTGTTGTTCCAGGTCTTCCACCCTTCCATTATCTCCTTGTTTGATCTTAGTCTGTAGGTTCCCTGTAGCACTTTTGGGCCTTAAATCCTCCTTTCAATCTTCAGAAGCTTTTCCAGGTTCATCAAGTTTGCCGTCTCCACACCATATAAGATCACCGGTTTTACCACAGCATTGTAGTGTTGTAGTTTGGCATTAAGGGAGAGCTTCTTTTTGTTGTATATATGTTTAGTGGAGAAGTTGAGTTGTTCTAGTTTAAGTCTTCTGTTTTCCATTGACTGTCCAGCCCATTATTGCTAATGATCTCTCCGAGGTATTTAAACTGTTTCGTGACCTTAATCCTCCCATATTTCGTCTTAACTGCTTTCTTCATATAGTTCTTGTTGGTGCTCATCATCTCTGTTTTTGGAAAAGAGATTTGTAGCCCTGTTTTCCCAGCGATTTCTTTTAGTTCATTTATCTGTATTATTGCTTCCTGTTCCGTTTCAGCTAGAAGTGCCAGATCATCTGCGAAGGCCAGACATCTGGGTTTGATGTTTGTATTTTTACTTCCAAGTAAAGCCCCGCGGTCATTGGTTGTCCACAATGTCTTCATGATTTTATCTAGAACCACGTTGAGCAACATCGGTGATAGGCTGTCTCCTGCCTCAATCCAGTTTTTATTTGGAAGGGTTTGCTGATCTCTCCACGGAATGTCACCTTGGATATATTATTATTATTATTATTATTATTATTATTATTATTATAATTATACAGTGAGATTCTTTTGCTGGAGCGGGACCGGCGGCCGGCTGCCGGGCGCGCGCGCCTTCCGCCAGCCAACCGAGCTCGGTCCGCGGGGATGCGCGAGGCGGAAGCGAGTTAACCAGGGTCATTAAATTCCAATAAGTCACTAAATTTTCATCAACGAGGGCGTGTAGTGACAGCGCACAGATAAGAAGGTAGAATAAACAACAGCTGCACGATTTAATTAAAGAAGCACAGATGCTTCTTTATTTCTTGGGAATCTGGATGACCTCACGTCACCAGTTAAAAGTTAGAACTTATATTTTCACCGAGGATACAAAAAAATGTTCTACTTCAGCTGACAGACAGACAGACAGACAGACATCGCTACATTATGTCGCTACTCCTGCACCCCACCCCTGTAATTAATCGTAGCACGGACCTAAGCCCGTTTGATGTTCAATTGTGCGGTAATTTAAAACACAAAGTGTACCCGCACTCTAGTGGAGCTGGAGAACAATATACGGCAGCAGATATTCCTCACAACAGAAGGGAATTACAACGTGTAAACGCAAAAGATAGTCATTCGCATAAAAATATAAACATATGTGTAAAATAGTGATCACTGATCTCCAAGAACAAATTAATTAAGTTCTAAACCCATTTCATTTTTTTAACGAATCTCAAAAGAAGTAAGTAAAAAAAGACAGGTAGATAACTAATTTCAGTGTAATATTTATTATGTAAGCCATTAAATTTGTAGTTTTATCCAAACTAAATGAACTTCATGTTAAAAAAAGATGAAAATGCCAATGAAATCAATCCTTTTGTTGTATAAAACAAATGTATTAAGCAAATATGAACTATTGAGGGGCGGCAAATGGACTTGAGCCTATAGGCGGCATACCGTACTCTTAAATCCGGCCCTGCTAGTTTGTAAGCATAAATCTTCAAGTCTCATAAAATCTTCCGTTTCTAGCACTTTACCCGCACATAATTATGTGTTTGGCATCTAGAAATGTCTGTCCAACTTTGAATGGTCGTAGGATCGTAACGCTTCACATTAGAGACAAAAGGTAGGGAACATTTTTGTAGTAAATTTACTCGAGATTATTTTTATGATAGGTATTTTGTTGATAAAGGTCATTGTATGGGAGATATTTGTAAAAAAAACAACGAAAAATGGAACCTTCTTAGGGCCAGAAGGGCCAACGCCGACTTCGCTCGAGGGGGAAAACTTGGAAGAGTAATATCTGGGTCCAAATAAAGCGATTAAAGCAATTTCCAGCTTTCCACTAATTAATTCCTTATTGACCTACCTGTCGCCTGGCCAATAAGTACAGTAGATACATTTAAATTTGGAAGATATAGTTTAATAAGGTTGTAGTCGATAAATCAACAACTGCAGCCTATAAGTTGACTATAGCCTAGAGATTTTTTAAATTGTCAATAGGCACCTGATTATAAACTTGGAAGACCTGAGCTTCACTGATTTGAAGCAGCAATGGGCAAGTTTAAGAAAGACATGCAGACCTTCGGTAAAGCGACCCCTAAAAGTAATGTTTGGCTCAATGGAAGAACAGCTGTCAAATAGATCCTGCTAAATCGCCTAGTTTGTAGTGCACGGGAGAATGTAGGGTACTGATTATTGTAAGAAATTTGTTCAGCATGAAAAGTTCTACAAAATAGTCCGCGAGAGTATATGTCTATCTTCAATACATCGCCCACTATAAGTGTTTTTACGTTTCAATTTATTCCAACCGTGTCCATTCAACTACTGAGGTGACAGTTTACGAGCTAGCTACGGGCGAGTCTATCATCCCTGTTACAGCCTAGCTAGCGGGCGAACCTATTGCCCCAGATACAGCCAGCAGCAAACCGTTGAGTCGTGTTGAGTTAAGACTTCTGAGAAGGGTGGTTGTGTTTGGAGTCTCGCTGGAAGTGCAACTCGGCTTTCCTTCATTTCGCCTGTGAACTTTTCGTTCCGTAAAATTCACAGTCAAGTTAAGATTGGACGGAAGGGGAATTTATGTTTCATGCACCTCGCCATTCTTAAATTACGTCTGACAAGAATTTGTTGCACATGCATCTCCATGATAATATCATTAATGGTCCAGTCAGTGATTTTAACCCATCATGCCGAGACGTAAAACGGATATTGGTCGTTGTTTATTGACATTGAAAAAAAAAACGCTTATCATGTAATGCATTCATAACTGTTCCCGCGCGAAGCCAGTTCGGGTTGCTAGTTTATTAATAAATAATTCTCCTTTGTAAAATGGCAGCCGCATACGATCATCTACTTGGAAATCGACTTGGCGACGCGAAGTAATAGACTCCATTCCGTCTGAAAAGCTTTCTTTTTCTGAAAGGAATGCATTGATATCGCAATTGTTGAATTTGAAGAGCACAGCGGAAGAGAGCATTATATTACTTATGTTTTAGCCTCAATTATTATGAAAATTACTGAAAAAACAAGAGAAGAGCTCACCCATCAACTCAATTCACATGTTATAACATCTGTTTGTTTATGTTTCCATCACCATCACCCAAACGCTAGTTCCAGATAACGGCAGCACCGTCGCTTGAGTTCACGAATAGTAAATAAGACACTTCTCGTCAAGCCTGTTGGACACAGAAGTCAAGGCTGACAGAAAAGAAGATGGATGGATACCCTACGTGAGGATAATATGCGCATCGCAGGTCTTCGCCCTATAGATGCAGCAAATCGTAACAAATGGAGAGCGACGTGCAGAGTGGCGGACTCCAAAACATAATGGGAACAAGAAGAAGAAGAAGCAGAAGAGGAAGAAGAAGAAGAAGAAGAAGAAGAAGAAGAAGAAGAAACAGAAGCAGAAGAAGAAGAAATAGTCCTCCACCGTTTGAATGCTATAGGAGATTTTATGGGTTGGAGAGTTCAGTTAACCCCCGTCCTAGCTTATGGCGTTCTATAACAGGACCAAATAACTAGAAAACCACCGATCGATTCAGCATATGATTTGCACATTCTTGACCTCCTGAATTTAAGCTCTCAGATGAGACCACTTCCACCACTGAGGGCTACTTTTGTATGGATTGGTTGGTTCCTCTGCGACAACGTGGTCATGTAGCCCTGTGTACTTTGGGTGTGTGTAGAATCTGTCTGATAACCGGTGTTAATTGTGATGACTGTATTAGCGTGTGTTATCTGTTTTTAATTCAAGTAAGGACTGCAGACGATCATTTCAACTAGTTCCTATTTTCGCTACCAAATGCTACCGTCCACGACACCTAGCTGTGAACTTGGCCACTACTAGATGCCATCGCAACCAGCGCCTGGTGACGAACGTGGGAACATAAGAGCATTAATCAAACCTAACTTACAAATGTTGCTTCATACAAGTTTAGTTAGTGGAAGGTTCTTTTACATGCCATAAATATATGACTTGGGCCCACCGGCTTTACTTCCCCTCCGAAGGAACTCTCTACTAGATACACGAATGGTAGCGCGCTCTCAATCGGGTTCCTTTTGGGTACACCCTCGTAGAATCGCAATTTTCTTTTTCAGGAGGAACCATTGTTACATTATTATTATTATTAATCGTATGACATTTACACATCACTTTTGGAACACAAAGAAAATATATACAAGATTTACAAATTTACAGATACATTATTTACGGAGCCTCCGTGGCTCAGGCGGCTGCACGCCGGCCTATCACCGCTGGGTCCGTGGTTCAAATCCCGGTCACTCCATGTGAGATCTGTGCTGGACAAAGCGAAGGCAGACAGGTTTTTCTCCGAGTACTCCGGTTTTCCCTGTCACTCTCCACTATCATTTCATTTCACCTGCCATTCATTTAATCATTTCCGCAGGGGAGTGCGACATGCTTCGGCAGCTGGCACAGTTCATATCCTCGCCGCTAGATGGGGGCTTCATTCATTCAATTCCCTGACCCGCTCGCTCGACTGAAAGCAGGCTGTGGATTTTCATTTTCACACATACTTTATATACATACCGGTAGTCAATCGTATGGCATTTACACTTCATTTTTGGAGCACAAAGAAAAATATATACAGGATTTAGAAATTTACAGGTACATTATTTACATAGTCCATCGTATTTGCTGTAGCATGCAAGAAGTCCGATTGGTTTCCACAAAACAAATTCTGAGGGCACTCTCCGACTATAATTATGTCTGATTGTCTGACGCGGGTATCCACAGGTGCACTCAGGAGAGGCGATCTTTCCCCATTTGTGAAAAAGATCACCACATCTCCCATGGGTGCTATTCAGAGTACACAATGTCCTACGGGGCAACTCAAGTTCCCATGCTTTGTTGTTGCTTTGGGGAAAACTATGTAGCTCTGTTGGAGTGTTATTATACCAGTCTCTATGAAGAATGAAGTTATGGTCCGCCGAGGTGATTGCTGTTTCCTCAGAAGAAACCCTAGTGGAGATCTCCACGTGTTGCGAGTTGAGATAGGAACGAGACAAGGCTATTCCTCGATTTCTATTTCGACACCGGTTATTTAGATAAGACCAGTTGTCGCATCATTCAGTTAAAATATACACACATCAAAAAAAGTTTTGCATAACACTTGTTTGCCATGATGCAGAGCGTATGTGGGATTGTGAGCGAGATTATTACAAAAGAGACGGCATTCTGACAAATCCTGCAGGCTTTATTTATGTGTGAAAGGAATATTATAAGGTGCGTTCAAAAAGTAACGAGCTGGAGGCTGGATTGCGCAAACCGGTGATGACATCGGCTAATTGTGGCGTGTGTAACGAGGTGTGGTTCTGACCAGAGCGTGGAAGGTCACAGCCCGTCGCTAGAGGGCACTCGTGCACGTCACGTGACGATACAAAGCGAGCAGCAGCATGCATCAATCGTCCAACGCTGCCAGTCGCATTGCAAACAGTGACATGGAGGCGTCAAACGAAGAGCAAAGAGGTGTTGTTCGGTTTCTGACAGCGGAAGGAGTAGGGGGAACGGACATTCATCGCCGAATGTCACAAGTGTACGGCGAACACTGCATGTCCCTTGCAAGGGTCAAGGCGTGGCACAAACGCTTCAGGGAAGGACGGGTGTCGTTAGCCGATGATGCCCGGTCTGGGGCACCCCCCTGCATTACCGATGACAACGTCCAGCTGGTTGATGCACTCAATACCCAGGACTGCCGAGTGACAGTGAACGCCATAGCCACCGTGGTCGGATTGAGCGTTGGAAGTTTGCCCACCACCATGAAGGAACGACTGCACTTGCGCAAAGTGTGTGCGCAATGGGTGCCCCACAGTCTTCCACCACACCAGGAAGCATATCGAATGGCCTACTGTCTTGGTCTTGGTTGGACGATTGATTCATGCTGCTGCTCGCTTTGTATCGTCACGTGACATGTACGCCGTGCCCTCTACCCCTCTACGCTCTGGTCGGAACCACACCTCGTTACACACGCCACGATTAGCCGATGTCGTCACCGGTTTGCGCATTATAGCCACCGGCTCGTTACTTTTTGAACGCACCTTATACAAACAGGAATACATTTGGCCTGTTAAACAGGGAGTGATATGTGTTGTAATCTTGCCATCCTGTGACGTTTCAATAAGGAACATGGCCACCACGGGTGTCCAACAGAGCTCTTACCACAGATCACGTTGTCCAGGTCCACTCTCCAATGGCGGCCTCTTTGATCTCTTGGCGGGTATCCCCAACATGGCTCCACAGCCATAGCGGATAAGCTGAGGATAATATTTAGAGTATATTTGCGGAAAGGATTTTTGACTACAATGTTGAAGAGAGTTTTTATCATTTCAAATGGTCTTGCAGACTTCGTCGTTATGCTTGAGTTATGCGAGACGGAGACGGAAGTTAGGGCCGGCGAGAATGAGCCCCTCGATACGTGCTGCCAGCCGGTTCAACACTGTGACGTCACTCGGTTGTAACTCGCGTCAACACTGCTGTACAACCACCACTGCTTTGCATTAGCCGGCAGCATGATACAATTCTACCCCAAGTGGCACCCTCTTAGATATTATATACTTTCAACAGTCAATAAATAATGCTTTAATTAAAGGCTAATGCACCTAGACAAGGTAAAATGTTCGAAATCACAACAAATCAGTTACAGATATGCTTACTTCTTGGATACTACCCATTTGATAGATTTTTTCATGTGTTTTCTCTCACTAAATTTGTTTCTATTAACTTCTCTAATTCGAATAAATGTTCTAAGTTTGCATACACGTTAATGGCTTCTTTACATACACTCGGGAATAGTGAATGCAGCCTATTTTTTAACACTTTCACTATTCCCGGTTGCCGATTAAACCCGAATAGAGGTCCAATTATTTTTAAAAACACCCTTTCAAATTCTTTCACTAAACTAAACCACTGCACAGTGGGTCAAAATCGAAATCTAGGGGGACAAAATTATGTTTACGTTTTAATCATGAATTTAGAGTGAAAGCAAAGTATATAATTCGTTTACTTCATAATAAACATCAGTTAAGACCTTTTAAGCTACGTCTACACATGCAAGAAATTGTCTATGACTAGGAGTTGGATAGAGCATTCAGTTATCTCTTCAGAACAATTTTCTACCCCTAATTTACTTTTAACAAAGTCACAAAGTTCCACTTTTGACATAATCGTCGAATCCAGTGCTTCAAACAGTTGTAAACGTGTGGGAACTGGTTGCGCGGCATCTTCTAAAACGTAAAATAATTAAGTAAGTTGCAAAAAGATGCAAAGGCGTAAACTACAAGACTTTATCTACATTTTAACATTAAGTAGAAAGTGACGCCGAGTGACGCGACATACTAAAAATCTAAGTGAAAACATAATTTCAAAAATAATAGTTAATTATTATATAATGCAAATATAGCTAAAATTATGTAACAATTACGCCCATTAATAACTGAAACACGTTACAAAGATCACACCTTCAGCTGCATGTTCCATCTTAAAGCATCACACTAACCACAAAGACAACCAAACCACAGCCTCTTATATTCACCCTCCAATTCAGACTGCTCGAACAGTGGTGACAGATTTACACTAAGATGCGTTTATATCCCAGAATAGTGAGGGGCAATGCTGTAGAAGAAGTAAATTTTAATTTTTTAATTATGATAATAAATAATTTTGTCCTCCTAGATTTCGATTTTGACCCACTGTGCACTGGTCACTTGGTTCAGTAAGGCAGAGTTCGTGTGCAAGATGGCTGCCCCCTTCCAGATTTCGAGCGAATTTTGTAATTCTTCCAAGGTTAGGGTCAATATCCCAAACATGGAAAAGCAACGTAGCCAGCGATGTACTTAACTTCTTCGTCCTCAGCCATGTAATTTCGCCCTCGACATCTTGATCTTCTGTAATAAAACCATACCAATACACAAGTATGTTTTTATACATAAAACTATATCATAAATAATTACATTGCTTTATAAATACTTTAATATCACTATTTAAAATATTAAAAACCAATTCAATATAATTTTCATGAAACCAGGGACGTACAAACTATGTAAAATGTGTTAAAAAGTGTTTTGTGACGTCACATTCTCTGGAATTGTCATTATCTTCAGTACAAATAGCCTGCTTTCTTTTAGGACTTATCTGTGCCAACCTTACGTTAGCTGAAGCTCTAACGGCTCTGTTTCTGCTCCTGTCTGTCCTAAGTACAGAGGTTTGACTTAGTGTACTATCATTGGGCAGATTTTGAGAAGGGACTGCAGATTTATTTAGTACTCTTTTCAATGGAAGTCCTAAAAGGCGGTTTTTCATATCATCTTGATAATCAGAAGGCAAGAAATGCTTACTAAAAATACGTGCATGTTTTACGTTAATACTGTCTTTCCTGTGGCACTTGGTATCCCATTACTTTGAAATATCACTATCAGTTGGGAATCGGTGGTAAATGACACCTACCTCACAGTCCTTGGTGTTGAGGCAGGTATTTCCACAATTAAAATTAGCACAGCTCATGTTTGCGATTCTAAAATACTAAATCGTTTACGTATATAATTAAAGCTCGAAAACTGTAACGAATTATTAGACAATAACCTGCTTAAACACTGACGATGGACAATGAACTTCTCTGTGACACTGAACCAAACAAACAACAGGTGATTCCTTGGGAACAGCCAAGCGGGCAAGCTCGGTTTACAACCCTGTGACGTCACACGGCCAACGTCCCCTCCCCTCACCGGCAGCAGCGGCTTCAGCCTAACTTCATTAGAGTGGCTGAGCCCTTACTAGCTTTCGCCGGCCCTGGACGGAAGTGACGTCATGCAGCCGCGCGGGAAGCCTAAGATAATTGGTAAAGGACGGCGAGTGCGTGACGTCATGCAGCCACGCGGGAAGCCGAACTTAATGGTAAATGGAGTCTGTTGAAAGAGTCCTGAGGCGTCGAGCGACCTGGGGCTTCGAGCAAAGCGGAAAGAATACAGGGTGACTCCTAAAGAGGTGTACAAGATGTCAGACAAGAATACAAGGTGACTCTTAAAGAGGTGTACAAGATAGCAGAGAAGAATACAGGGTGACTCCTAAAGAGGTCCACAAGATGTCAGGCAAGAGTACAGGGTGACTCCTAAAGAGGTGTACAAGATGTCAGACAAGAATACAGGGTGACTCTTAAAGAGGTGTACAAGATAGCAGAGAAGAATACAGGGTGACTCCTAAAGAGGTCCACAAGATGTCAGGCAAGAGTACAGGGTGACTCCTAAAGAGGTGTACAAGATGTCAGACAAGAATACAGGGTGACTCTTAAAGAGGTGTACAAGATGGCAGAGAATAATACAGGGTGACTCCTAAAGAGGTGCACAAGATATCAGGCAAGAATACAGGGTGACTCCTAAAGAGGTGTACAAGATGTTACACAAGAATACAGGGTGACTCTTAAAGAGGTGTACAAGATGCCAGATAAGAATACAGGGTGCCTCCTAAAGAGGTGTGCAGGATGTCAGAGCAAATTACAGGGTGACACTTAACGAGGTGTACAGTATGTTAGATTCAATTCAAATACAGGGTGACCCTTAAAGAGGTTTGCAAGATATCAGATTCAAATAATGGGTGACTTTTAAAGAGTTGTAAAAGATGTCAGACTCAAATACAGGGTGACCCTTAAAGAGGTGCCCGCGCGGGAAGCTTAAGTTAATGGGTAATGGAGTCTGTTGAAAGAAGGAAGGAAGGAAGCTTGTAGTTTAACGTGACCGTTAATCTTGAGATCATGAGCCACGGGACCTCCTTTTTACGTGGAATCCGAACCACAGGACATGGCATTTCACTTCGAAAATCTCACATGCATTGACCGGGAATCGAACTCAGACCGCCTTGGTGAGAGGCATACAGCTAGACCGCTGAGCCACCACGCCCCTCCTCTGTTGAAAGAGTTCTGGGGCTTCGAGCGAAGCGAGAAGCCCTCCTGAGCCTTTCTAACATGTGTAGCATTTGTAGCATGCGTCATTTGAAATGAAATAACGTCTAGTCTTTCAGACTGACTGTGATTTTTTAAATTTAAAATAATTGCAGTTTTTGCTAAGATCTGTGGCTTACGAGTTTCTGGTTGTTTCCCTATTTGCTTTCGCTTGGATTGTGTGAGAATAACAGAGAAGTGAGCGAAGCCAGTCTTGGAAATACCCTCAATTAGTGTTGACAAAGCAAAAAAAAAAAAAAAAAAAAGAGTCCGTTATATCTGCGCTTGTCTGCGTGGGAATATCAGATGACGACTAAGTAAGTACTATAATTGACCACCCGCTGTTTCACTTGCCGTTACTCAGAGGGACAACATTGTGTTGCAATTCACACATAACCTAGGGGAACGAATTGCTCCTCAAATGTCTAAATGTGTTGCTTTAATGCTTAATGTAATACATTCAAAATATTATTGTGATGTCAGCGGATTTGGATAACATTTGTGCGGATGCGAATAAAAGTCGTGCGGATGCGAGGCTGATAACAATTGTGCGGATGCGAGTAAAAGTCGTACGGATGCGAGGCTGATAACAATTGTGCGGATGCGAATAAAAGTCGTACGGATGCGAGGCTGATAACAATTGTGCGGATGTGAATAAAAGTCGTATGGATGCGAGGCGGATAATTGTGCGGATGTGAATAAAAGTCGTGCGGATGCGAGGCTGATAACAATTGTGCGGATGCGAATAAAAGTCGTGCAGATGCGATGCTGATAACAGTTGTGCGGATGCGAATAAAAGTCGTACGGATGCGAGGCGGATAACAGTTGTGCGGATGCGAATAAAAGTCGTACGGATGCGAGGCGGATAACAGTTGTGCGGATGCGAATAAAAGTCGTGCGGATGCGAGGCAGATAACAGTTGTGCGGATGCGAGTAAAAGTCGTACGGATGCGAGGTGGATAACAATTGTGCGGATGCGAGTAAAAGTCGTATGGATGCGAGGCGGATAACAGTTGTGCGGATGCGAATAAAAGTCGTACGGATGCGAGGCTGATAACAATTGTGCGGATGCGAGTAAAAGTCGTACGGATGCGAGGCGGATAACAGTTGTGCGGATGCGAGTAAAAGTCGTGTGGATGCGAGGCGCATAACAGTTGTGCGGATGCGAATAAAAGTCGTGTGGATGCGAGGCTGATAACAGTTGTGCGGATGCGAATAAAAGTCGTGTGGATGCGAGGCGCATAACAGTTGTGTGGATGCGAATAAAAGTCGTGCCGGTGCGAGGCGCATAACAATTGTGCGGATGCGAATAAAAGTCGTACGGATGCGAGGCGGATAACAATTGTGCGGATGCGAATAAAAGTGGTGTGGATGCGAGGCGCATAACAGTTGTGCGGATGCGAATAAAAGTCGTGTGGATGCGAGGCTGATAACAGTTGTGCGGATGCGAATAAAAGTCGTGTGGATGCGAGGCGCATAACAGTTGTGTGGATGCGAATAAAAGTCGTGCCGGTGCGAGGCGCATAACAGTTGTGCGGATGCGAATAAAAGTCGTGCCGGTGCGAGGCGGATAACAATTGTGCGGATGCGAATAAAAGTCATGCAGATGCGAATAACGTTTTGTGAATCCGCGCAGACATCCCGTGCTCTGAAGCTAAGCAATCCTGCGGAGCTTCTGTATCGTTATTGATTCTTCGTCCTGTCTTTTTCCCTACATTTTTTTTACACTTTTATCACTTCCGCTTTACCAGTCTCCTGACACTGTCCTGTTTGGTGCTTGATGATCCCTGTTTGGCTCCAGCTGTTTCCATGCTTCTTGCCAATCTCGACCATTGGTTTCCCGCTTTAGCTCTAAAGTAGTCTGCCCATCTGGTATTTTCGCGTCCCACGTTTCTTCGTCCTTCTCTCGGGTCCCACATTGTGGTGCAATGCGTCCATTTCTGGTGATCCATACGTGTCCTCCCCATTTCCATTTTAGGCTTTCTGCCCTTTCTACCACGTCGCTTAGCCTATGTTTGTCCTTCTTCTTAGTTGCTCGTTCCTGATTCTGTCTCTTAGAACAACGTTTAGGATCTTACGCTCCATTCTTCTTTGACATTACTGTAGCTGCTTTTTCAGTTTTTCTGTCAAGGACCCTGTTTGACAACCATAAAGTAGTGTTGGCATAACACATTCGTCCAGGATTTCTGCTTTTGTGGTTCCTTTTTTTCATAAATGTGACGGTAGCCTAATATTTCGAACATTGTGTTTGAAAGAACACTAGAATAAATGGTTGTAAACCATACATATTAAAGGTTATGACAGTAAATATTAGGACTTCCAAAACTAATTTAGAATACAATAATTATTTGACTTAAAATGGCTAATATCACGCAAATATTTACAAGTTCACCAAACAGTTTAATATAGGCTAGGTTTTGAATGTTTCTTTATTTTGAATGGTTAAAATTTAGTTTTACTCCAAAATATTACAAAAAATAATCACCCAAATGACCTTTAACTCACTAATTTGGCGCGTTTTGGTGGCGTAGTAGGTAGCATGCTGAGCTTTTATGCCAAAGATCGCGGGTTCAAACCCGACCTCAGTCGTCGTTTTTTTAAGAGCTTTAAAAATCCTTCAGTATGCCCTCCTATAGTGGGGAAGTAAAGCCGGCGGGCCCATGTAATAGATTTATGACATGTTAAAGAACCTTCCACTAACTACAATTGTGTGAAGCTAAATTTGTAGGTTAGATTTGATTAACGCTCTAGGAGATCCAATTTTCGTCTCTAGGGGCCGGTTGCGGTGGCATCTATTAGCCAAGTTTACAGCTAGGTGTCGTTGACGGTAGCATTTGGTATCAAAAGTAGGAACAACTTGAAATTGATCATCTGCTGTCCTTACCTGAATTACAGATAACACAATATTAACACCGGTTATCAGACAGATTCTATACACAACCAAAATACACGGGGCTACATGACCGCGTTATCGCAGCCCCTAAACTGAGGAACCTCCCATGTCATAGATTTATGGCATGTTAAAGAACCTTCCACTAATTACTCCTGTGTGAAGCTAAATTGGATAGGTTAAGAATGTAAACAACGCTCTTAGGTTTCTACGTTCGTTGCCAAGAGCCGACTGCGGTGGCGTTTAGTAGCTAACTTCTGAACTTGGCCTAGTAGTCGTTGACGGTGGCGCTTGGCGACAAAAGTAGGAACTATTTGAAAAATTCTAAGTTGCAGTCTGTACTTAAATTAAAAAACAGATAACACACACTAATACAGTCATCACAATTAACACCGGTTATCAGACAGATTCTACACACACCCAAAGTACACGGGGCTACATGACCGCGTTGTCGCAGCCACTAAACTGAGGAACCAACCAACCAGTCCTTACCTGAATTACAGATAACACAATTAACACCGGTTATCAGACAGATTCTACTCACACCCAAAGTACACGGGGCTACATGACCACGTTGTCGCAGACCCTAAACTGAAGAACCAACGAACATTAATTTGGGTCCAAATTTTGCAAAATTTCCTCCTCCCCATAATCTTCGTTTAATTACGTCCCTGGAGGAAACTTCGGTGCTCGAGGGAGTTTTCTAAATAAATAAAACGCTACGACTGTACCTAGAAGAGATTGTTAAAATGGGTGGGAAACCTGCTTGTGAAAATTGCCCAATTTACCAGCATTGTGAGAATGGGCGTAGTCTCTGATTTGCTGCCTGAGGTTAGTACTATTTTATCCTGCTAGCCAGCGGGCATGTGTTTATACGATCGTGCACTGTTTTGCTCGCTAGTTCCCACAGTAGCCGCAGTACCGCGCTACGGTCCACTGGAATCAATACATTCGTCTGGTTGACTTGACAGATACGGTAATCAGGGAATGGGCTGTATTTTGAAATGCGCTATGCAAGGAAAACATCCTTCCGTGCGTGTTATGTGACAATTACTCGTGATTGAGTGACAATGCAGTGATCTAAAAACGTTTCTGTGAATCATTCTTAACAATGTTCTGCTACATTGTTTGATTTTCGTGCGTTTTTTAAAATAGAACTCATTTTTCATAAGTGAATAATGTGTCGAAAATAATAATAGTGAATTTTATATGATTATTCAATGAATTGGGTAAAATAGTTTTGCGACGAAATATGTGATGCGGTGTATTGTGTACTTATGATCGTGTATCATGTTATTGAACTGTTCGTGCGTGCTGTTATTAAAGGCCTTGTCGTAATTTCGTGAACATTTTGGCTATGCACTTACATTTCGAGCGCAATACCAACGCCAAATGTGACTGCACTGTCCTTTCGCTCACATGGATGGGAAAAGTGCCCGACGAACTGCCAGAGGTAACGTACAAACCAATTTTCACTAATTGTTGTAAACAATGTTCCATTTAACCATTAATTACTAACCAATGTGTGACTGATGTTACTGGACGTTCGTCTAGGAGACTACGATCATTGCCAGCTGAACAATTCTATATTATGCAATCTAGATTAAACATATTTGTAATATTGCATCTTTTTCAGAGACTTCCATTCTCTTTTAGCACTTTCATACGTTATCACATATTTAAATATAAAATAATATAAAGATTCAAAGAGAAATTTCAACTGAGAATTGCTGATGACATCGTCATCTTAGACGACACGCCAGAGGATTTGAATGAGTTCTTATGTTCGACGATGTCCAAATGTAAATATTATGTCAGGAAACTGTACTATAATGAGGCTTAAGTTTTCATTATGGGACAGTTTCTCCCACCAATCAGAGCTCAATAAACAGTTGTTTGACCAATTAGGTAAGGATAGCATCGCACCTGAGTTGAGTTCCAAGGCCTTCTCATTTAAATTTCACTGCGTGGCCTAGTTTCATACTGGGGTAATGGAGGAGGCCATGGTCAAATACAAGGTATTCTCTGCGTCCGATGCGCTCTGTTCAGTACATAAAACTGGTAAAATATCGACAGATAT
Organism: Meconema thalassinum; assembly: GCA_946902985.2. Classification (NCBI taxonomy): domain Eukaryota; kingdom Metazoa; phylum Arthropoda; class Insecta; order Orthoptera; family Tettigoniidae; genus Meconema; species Meconema thalassinum. Next base: position 333,643,355 of record OX336395.1, read on the forward strand.
TTATGAATATTTATGTTCGAACATAAAATAGTTATAATAATTATCGTTGAACATAAACAGTCGTATGCAACTCGCCTATAATGGTATTTAAGACTCTCGTATGGAAATTATAAAACTCGCATACGCTCGTTTTATAAGCATACTCGTGTCTTAATTATAGCCATTATAGCCTCGTTGCATAATGTACTATTACTGTATATGGTATGGATTCTGTCTTAAGGAAAGAATTCACGAGGAAAATTAATAAATGTAAAACAAGAATATTGGAATGCAGCCGAAAGAAATCAGGAACCTCTATGGACATCAAATTGGCAAGTAGGAGATTTCTGTTACTTAGGAAACAAATTAACCAGTGATGGACGAAGCAAAGAGGATATAAAAGAGTAGGTTGGTTCGGGCAAGGAAAGCATTCCTACAGAAAATGAATCTGGTGATACCGAATATAGATTTAGGTATTAGGAAGTTATTTTTGAAAGCCTTTGTCTGGAGCGTGGCGCTCTATGGAAGTGAAACTTGGACTGTTGGAACTGTGAGTTACGTTTCTCCCATCTAGACGTCTAAAATGAGCATTGGCCGGACGTTTCTAATGCAGTAGTACATTATGCAACAAACATATAATGGCAATAATCAAGACACGAGTGTTATAATTTCCATACGAGTGTCTTAATTACCATTAAAGGCGAGTTGCATACGACTGTTTATGTTCGACGATAATTGTAAGTATTTTATGTTCGAACACAAATATTCATAAATATCAGTCGAAATTTCGTCAGTTTTATGTACTGAACAGAGCGCATGGGACGCAGAGAATACCATGGCCTCCTCGATTACCCCACTATGACACTCTCCACGCATTGATATTTAAAATAGAAGGCCGTAGAAGTCAGCGCAGGTGCGATGCTATCCCTACGTAATTGGTCACACAACTGTTTCTTGAGCTCTGATTGGTCGGAGAAACTATATCATAATGAAAACTTGTATTATGACCCTCATTATAGTACAGTTTTCTGACATATAATATTTACATTTCTCCATGGCCTATAATGGTAATTAAGACGCTCGTTTTATAAACATACTCGTGTCTTAATTATATCCATTATAGGCTCGTTGCATACGACTGTTTATGTTCGACGATAATTATAACTTTATTATATGTTTTAACATAAATATTCATAAATATCTGTCCAGTCGAGCCTCCGTGGCTTAGGCGGCAGCACGCCGGCCTCTCACCGCTGGGTCCGTGGTTCAAATCCCGGTCACTCCATGTGAGATCTGTGCTGGACAAAACGGAGGCAGACAGGTTTTTCTCCGGGTACTCCGGTTTTCCCTGTCAAGATTTCATTTCAGCAACACTCTCCACTGTCATTTCATTTCATCTGTCATTCATTTAATCATTGCCCCAGAGGAGTGCGACAGGCTTCGGCAGCCGGCACAGTTCATATCCTCGCCGCTAGATGGGGGCTTCATTCATTCCATTCCTGACCCGGTCGGAGACTGGAAGCAGGCTGTGGATTTTCATTTTCATCTGTCCAGTCACTAGAATTTTGTGATCGGGTGCTGCGCTGGGCAGTATATCTCTGTTTTCCAAGCTCTCTGGCCGACCGACGCATGCGCTCTGTGTGCTTCAATGCCATATGTGCAGATTGTGCACCAGTATTCAGTAAAACTGTCACCGAAGTCGTTTGAAAACAACGCGCTGTGTAGAAATTGGATTTGGGGATATTAAGGTACAGTGCTATTTCTTCTCTCATATACACTTTCGATAATTTATATAGACATGTTGGATTTTGAGCGCATGCGCGAAGGTATCCTTATCTATTTGGTCAAACAACTGTTTCTTGAGCTGTGATTGGTGGGAGAAACTGTTTCATAATGAAAAATAGTGTTATAATGACCATAATTATGATACAGTTTTCAGACATATAATAACAGAGTCGAACATAAAATACTATTACCGTCGAACTTCGATAACAATTACGGTACTTCGAGTTATCTCGAAAATTCGAGATATAGATATAGATATAGAAATATCGGTACATGAAAAAATTGGGTTGTATTATCATAAATACCACCTCTGTCTGAAAAGCTAGGTGAATGGGTCTATATTACGAACGATTGTTGGCTGACCCCGTGGATGGTTATGCACTTCTGAGAACGGCTGTACACGTCTTCTTTGGATTCGTCACATTACATTGGATGTCCGAAATGTCCGAAACTCTCTGGCCCTTCAGGGCTGATTTCAATTTGGGGAACAAGAAAAAGTCTGGGGGAGACAAGACACTCCATACTTTGAGGCTTGCCTTAGGGGTCTACCTCAGGCACGATTGTTTTCAGGACCATTCCATTCCACGGAGCATTCACACTTCCGTCAAGCAGATGTGCATGTCAGATTGCATAAATTCTCCCTTCTCACTGCCACCCGTCAAGCAGGTGTGCATAGCAGGTTGTATAAATTCCTAAGTTTGAAACAGAAGAGCATGTTCGTTCGCTGATCCATTGTTTAGTTTCGACCGCACTCACTGCGCACTCGCTCTAAAACGAACTGTTTACACACGAGAAGCACACGCACTGCGCCAACGCTCGGGAACTTGTTCAGACATGCCTTGACCTCTCCGGCTCGGGATTCAAAACTAGAGCACTTTTACTACCGTGAGCAGTATAACGTAGACGTCCCGTTTTACCCGGAACAATTCCGTTGTTCCTTGTTTTGTTCCGCGTTCCGTTTTAATCTTTAACGGAACGCCAAATATTCCTTCTTTTTGGTTAATTTAATAATACATTAAATTTCGCACCAATTTTCAAAATTGATTGTAATATGTAGCTTTTTTTCTGGTGATACAGGTGCAAGTTTGTATGAGAAAATGATTTCTATATCTGTGTCAGATAGATGGGCACATGTTATAGATTTATTGGGGGCAACAACATTATGGAATATCTTAGTCCTTGTGAAGTTAATACTCAGCATTTCCCCCCTCCAATGCTTTTACGCAGAGAGTTTTCTCTGTCATGAATATCAATTGGAGAGATGATAGAAACAGAAGCTCCATTAGTTTGATAAAACAAGAATTGTTAACATATTACAATAAAGACGAAAATTGTAGTGAATTTTATCAGGAGGTACTTACAAATAAAAAATCCTTGCAAAGGGTCGTTCAAATGAAAAGTATTTGTAAATTGCTGGTGTAATAGGCCCATATGATGTGTCAGCAATCTCTAGTTGAATTTTGGGCATTTGATTATGTAATGCTTATTAAATCCCTCCCTATTTTATTCTGCTAAGGTCCCATTCCAGTATTGTACCGAAAATAAGGTCCCATTAACACCAACCTACACATATGGGGTACCTACAGGTTCAGCATAACCCAATGCGTAAGCGAAACGCACTCACTTATTCTTTAAATGCCTCACAATTAAATAAATACCTTAAAAGATGTATTTTTACAATGAAATAATGAATGAATGCAACACGGTAACCATGGTTACAGAATCTCACAGGTCCATCTATTTCTGTAAGACGCAATGCAATTCCAATTAATGTGAAAGTTTCCAGACGGTTATAAGGTTATCACTGAACCAAATTAAGCTGTAAAATTCATCAATACATACAGTATAATGCGCTTAAGGGGGTCAAGGGACACTCTAGAATTTTTTCACGCAATTTTCACGTGTTAGTGTGGTACGAAAGGTCTTTTTCACCCGACTATAAAGGGTCTCCGAAAACCACATTTCAAGGCCCTTAAATTAACTATGTCTGTGATATTCCCAGAAGACTATGAAGGAATGACAAACCCCTAACCACTGCACCAGTAGCTGAATTGATAAAGTCTGATTATTCATACCAAGGATAAATCAGTCATAGCATTCATGATTGAGATTTTGCTAAGTGTACTCTTTACAACTAGATTATTCGCGGGCGAAGCCGCGACGGGTAATGCTAGTTATTATTATTTTAACAACCTTGATTAAAAAGAAACAATGTTTTGGGACGTGTGTTCCATTCTTAAAATCTGTCACTCACCGAACTTTTCGGACAGAGATTGTACATCAATAGTCATGCTGTTATTGTCACTAGGTCTACACGTTACACATACATTTCGATTCATTTTAATGTATGTATTTTCCGTTCTAAAAAAAAAACAGGACTCCTGCATAGCGCTGTAAATCTTGTGTTTATTTCACAACTAGCAACTCGCCCCGGCTGGTGAGGTCGGGAGTTGGCGACCCCGTGGGTTTTCTGAGCTGGGTCTGGTTTATCCCCCTTTCCCGCTGACTTTGGGGCGTGTCCTCTCCTCTTTCCCCTTTCCTATCTGACTTTCATGGCTCTCCTTCCTTCTAGGTCCCTCAATCCTCGAAGTTTGGGGGCATTTCTTGTTCTCCTGTCGTTTATTTTCCTTATTCTTCTTTTATTTTCCATTATTTCTTCCTATTGTGTACGTTAGTAGTCAGTTCTACATTTCATTATCATTAGGCGCCGATAACAATTATCATCATCATCATCATTTACCACGAATACGGGACGTCTGGCAACCCTGTCACCAATTACCATAAAAATACCGTACAAGTTATGATATAAATTCAACACACACACTCAAGTACACGGGGCTGATTACCAAAGATGTGCCAAGCCCCTTTAAACAAATTAAACTTATGAGATCTACACAGGGCCAAAAATTGTGTGTCTGTGTGTGTGAGTGTGTGTACTCTCAATGTCTGTCCCCCCTATCAATTCAAACACGGTGAGATCGAATTCTACGAAATTTGGTACAGAGGTACAACTAGCAAAGGGCATCTCAGTGTCATGTTTTATATCGCCGCCATCTTGACGGAAACGTAATGGCGGCCACCCAATTGTTCAAAGCTTAAATCAAATTACGACTAACCTAATCATCCGATCTCTACCAAATTTTGCAACAACATATATTTATATAGCGAACGTCTTTTAACTAAACTACAAGGTCATCAGCCCAATAGTTTGTAGATGGCGGCCATGTATGTGTGCAAATCGATTCCCCCTATCAATTCAAACATGCCAAAACCGAATTGAACGAAATTTGGTACAGAGGTAGCACTAGAAAAGGGCACCTCATATTCATGTTTAATATGTGTATAACATGTTGTATTTCAACAAGTTACTACAACCCACATTCAATTATACTCCTTGAAAAGGACAAAGAGTTATAACAATAGCCATGTTTTTAGGATACTGAAAATCTTGTTTGTTTTACATAATTAGACTTGTTTCGAACCTTACAATGAGATCATCTTCAGCTCAAAGTGAATGAAAATCAATTGAGAATTAAAATAAAATAATATATATGTTCTTAAATCTAATAAGAAGTGAAATGTTAAAGATGAAAACTGCAATAAAGTGAAATATAGTACTAAAATTGATCTCCTTACATTGTAGCATTAAATACAATAAAATTCAATATTGGTCTTTACAATAATGTTTCAAAAATGCAGTTAGAAATAAGAAATATTGAGCTTTAAAAGAGTTCTTTACAAATAATTTAAAAATCAAGTGCCAAAAATCAATAAATAATGCAGCTCAGCGCTTGAACGAGTAAGCTAAATCTTCTTCAAATACGGAGCTTAAATGTGGATAGGTGCAAACCAGTTATTACGTCAACATGGAATAACCTAATAGATAGGAAAATAAAAATATGTCAGAAAAGATTTTATATAAATAAAAGAACATAATTACTTAGCATATGAATGTGGTAAATATCTACTTATATGATTTATCACCTACCGTGTTGTATAGGATGGAGAATTCGGTATAATTCTTTTAAGTAATAATATAAAAAACAAGAAGTTCCGTGACGAACTAAAGAGCCTACTTTTCTTTTCTTAAAATTTAAGAATCATGCTAATAATTAATCTATATTATGGATCTATCTAGAAGAATGACGAAATTAAGTTGGTAATATCGAAATTTCTAATTAGTTCGAAATACTGTATACCTGGCATAACGTAGCCTAATAGAGAACTACAGTTGGCAGCCCTGGTGACTGAATATATTCTTAGTTCCATCTCTTAAGGTACAGAATACAAAATGTGGTTGAAGTCCAATGGATAGCATGGAGGTTACATGCAGTTAAACATTGGATCTAACAGCGCGCGTAAAATCATGTTGGCAACAATGACATACATGTATTGGTCAGAAATAATCTGAAATAATATGATCTATTGTTGTGTCAATTTTGAATGAAATCCATTAGTTAGTATAGAAGTTACATGCATTTTAAAATTGGACCTATCAGCTGGCTTAAAATCATGTTGGCAGCACTTGCGTAGGCCTATATTAGTTACTCCAAATTAATCTAGAATGCCAGGTACTATACGTGCGCAAAGTTTAGAGGTATTGGCTTGCATACTTTCTGATATATTGATATTAGGGTAACAAAAATAGAGACAGTATTTATTAACAGTTGGCAGCCCTGGTTGCTCCTAAATATACGCATAGTCATATCTGTTATGGTACACATAATACACACGAAATTTGGTTGAAATCCAAATGATAGTATAGAAGTTACGTGTATTTAAAGTTGGACCTCTCAGCAGGCCTAGAATCATGTTGGTAGCACTGACGTATATAAGTTACTCCAAATTAATATAGAATGTCAGGTACTATGCGTGTGCATAGTTTAAAGCTGTCTGCTTGCATACTTTCTGATATATGGGTATTTGGATAAAAACAATAGGGTGTGCATAGGGTGAGCCCTGGTGGCTCTTAAGAATATGCTCATTCATATCTGTATGTGTACACATAGTACATACGAAGTTTGGTTGAATTCCAATTGATAGTGTAGAAGTCATATGCATTTAAAAATTGGACCTATCAGCAAGCTTATAATCATTTTGGCAACACTGCCATGTATGGCCACCTGGAAATTAAACTGCAATATTATTATCTATACGTGTGCCAATTTTGAAATAGCTCCCATTCATACCTTCCAAGATATCCAACATGGAGCTCAAATTTCAATTGCGATTTTTCAGCAGTTGGTAGCACTGATATCATTTTCAAATATGGCCGTGAGATATTCAGGTATAGATCTTTACTCCTACCAAATTTTGTCTCGATTGCTCCAGCCGTTGTCTAATCGAATATAAATTTTAGGGCAATATCGGCTGGAATGTTCAATAATTGGTTTATTGATTTCACAATGTTAGGTAACTTATTCTCGGCGGCTTCGCAGGCGTAGTTGGTAGCATGCTGAGCTTCTATGCCCGGGTTCAAACCCGGCCGAATTCATCGGATTTTTTTAAGAGCGTTAAAAATCCTCCAGTACGCCTTCCTTCGGAGAGGAATTAGAGCCGGCGGTCCCATGTCATAGATTTATGACATGTAAAAGAACCTTCCACTAACTACACTTGTGTTAAGCCAAAATTTGTAGGTTAGAATTGATAACGCTCAATTAGTTCCAACGTTCGCCGCCAGATGCTGACTGCGATGCCATCTAGTAGCCAAGTTCGCAGGCTAGGTGTCGTGGACGGTAGCATTTGGCAAAAGTAGGAACTACTTGAAATTACTGTCTGTAGTCCTTAATTGAATTAAAACAGATAACACTCACTAATACAGTCATCACAATTAACACCGGTTATCAGACCGATTCTACACACACCCAAAGTACACGGGGCTACATGACCGCGTTGTCGCAGCCCCTAAACTGAGGAACCAACCAACCTACCAGATAACCTCTAATTACAAGTGCCTGTCAGAAATCAAGAAAAGAATAGTGCTAGCAAAACAAGCGTTCCGTAATAAAAATAACTTATTTCAGTTTGAGGACTAGAAAGTCATTTCTCTAGACCTTGGTTTGAAGTGTCTTACTCTCTGGATGCGAAACCTGGACATTAGGGAAACTGGAGGAAACAAAGCTTAGGGCTAGAGAAATGTGGTTTTGGAGAAGAATGACAAGAACATGTTGGATGGACAGGAAAACCAATGATCTTGTTCTGCAGGACGTGAAGAAGAAAAACAAAGTTCCTTGGACATGACTCCCTTCTCCAAACCATTATCGAGGGCAAAGTAACTTAGGGGACGTCTAAGGATGTCGTACATCAGAGCTGCAGTGGAGAACTGGCATGTGGTTTTTAGGTTAGAGCCCTGTGTGGATAAACAAATGTCATCCGCATCCACCCCACTTCCGCACAACTTTTATCCGCATCCTCCCCGCATCCGCAACTTTGCTATCCGAGTCAACTGGCATCACAATATATTTTAAATTAGATCAAGCATAAATTACTAAAGCAACGTATTTAGACATTTGAGGAGAAAGTCGTTCCCTTAGGCTTTGTATGGCATTTGCTATGTTTAAAATGAATGTTACACAGCAAGAATGCTTAATGACATAATTTGAACAATATAAGCTTAAATCATCATTTTACATTTTTTATGAAAACAAAAACATAACGGAAAAATATGATAAGTCATAAACATCCGGGTCCTAGTAATGATATTCAACAAGTTCGGATTGTATTCTATGGAAACTATATCCACATGGCGGAAAACGTGGCGGATATCCGCGGGTTTTACTTATGGCAGCATTAAGAGACAAGGTTTTGCCTCTAGTAAATGACGACGATGATTTTTTAGCCTACTTTTCACATTTTGTAAAAATGAGGAAAAAGTAGACTTATGAGATCGATCCGGATAAATGTGTGTCTGTATGTCTGTCTGTCTGTCTGTCCTTCTGTCTGTGTGTCCCCCCCCCCCCTTTCAACTCCTAAACGGCTGCAGCTGTAGAAACCAAATTTGGTATGAGTCAAGACCTATGCCTGAATATCTAACGGTCATGTTTGAAAGTAACGTCAGTGCTACCAACTGCTGAAAAATCACAATTGAAAATTGAGGTCTATGTTGGATATCTCAGAAGATATGCATGCGAATTGTTCCAAAATTGACATCAGAATAATTTAGAGGAGCCCATACATGAGTGTTGCCAACATGATTCTATGCCTGCTGATAGGTCTAATCTTTAAATGCATGTAACTTCAATACTATCTATTGGATTTCAACCAAATTTAGTATGTGATTTGCGCACCGGAGCAGATATGAATATGCATTTTTCTAGTATCAACAGAGCTGACAACAGTTGAAAAATGCACTCTATACATTTTTATCCTAATCTCAATATATCAGAAAGTATGCAGGCCAACAGTTCTAGAATTGGCATACATATAGTACCTGCAAACAGTGGCGAATCCAGGCCTTGCGGGGCCCTGGGTGATAAAAGCTGGGGCCCACAACAATAGGAAACAAAAAATATCAAATCAAGTGGAAAGTAGTTACAATATTTTGAATACACTACAGTACATATAATATGAAAGAAACCTTTGCGTCCCCTTGAGGAAGATTATTATTATTAACAGAAAAGCGCACGGATGTGCATAACATAGATTACACAAACATGTTACAAAAGAGTTAATTGATGTGAAGTAATCAATCAGGAAATTGTGCATTAAGGTATTCATTCATGACCAGTCATTATATTGTGAATTGAATGGTATTTGTGAAATAGAGCAACACTGTATGATGCTTTGTTCAGTTTAAATGTTAGTCCTTGCCATAATCACAGAGTGATTTCTGGTTATTTTTACATCGTGTGATGTGATATGTGTCACAGAACTGGTCACATAACGAGCACACGCACAGTTCATTTGGGGCGTGGTAGGACATGTTTTTGCATATTTTATGGTGGTACCCATGCACTGCTAACTTTATCACCACATGTCTTAGTTTCTGATTGGCGCTGGTCCAGTTCCGGTTGATCATGGCATCCGTGCTGTAAAATTCTAGCGGAATGCATTCTCTCTGCTAGGTGCGCTTCAGCATTCTTTGTTGGTGGAAGCTGTAATTTTGTCCTTATTTCTTCGACGAGGAAGGGTTCCCGTGCTAATTCATATGTTAGGCGGGAGCGCGTGTATTTTGAGATGCCCATTAAGGTTTTCAGGAATTGGGCTTTAACTCTTTCGATGGTGGCCAGATCTCTCTTCGTTAGTCGGTCCCATATCAAGTAGATCCTGTAGTGAGAATTGGTAGGATCTTTGCGTCAAACAGATGCATAGCTGTTTTTAAGGATAGCTGCTGTAGATTAATAATGTCGTACATGGCTTTCAAGCAAGCCACTGCTCTGTCTTGGATGTGTAAAGATTATGTAAACTATGAAATATTAAAACGTTACTTTGCGACTTTTTCCCGGCTGAAGTCTTCTTTATTTCACTGAAATCTAAACTTGCTAAACGGTCACGGGAGGTCATAGCTGCACTGAAAAAAGGAATATGAATTATAAATTAGTTTGAAAAGCATAATTAATTAATTAATTAATTAATTAAATTTAAAAAAAATCCGTGACGCGGCCCCCCCCCCCCGGACCGCAGGGCCCTGGGCGGTCCTTCTCCCCTAGATCCGCCCCTGCCTGCAAATGTAGGTTGATTTGTAGTAACCAATATATGACAGTGCTGCCAACATGATTCTACGCGTGCTGATAGGTTTAATGTTGATATTGTGCCCATTCAGCAATGAAATATGCAAATCACAGTTTGCCAGCAACGCTCAATCGGGAGTATCGGGGTTCATGGTATGTTCTCCCACTCTGTGACTTGCATACTTTGGATCAAATAGAGGATACACTTCCAAAAATAAACAAAAATCAACTCGTACTATAAAAACATTTAATTATTCAAATATATGGCGCTACAAAAATTTAACAAATAAAATACTGACCCTTCATTTCATACTTGTTCAAAGTTGAACAAGGAATTCATATCAAACAAATTTTAAATCATAATAAATGGTTTTCCATAAACCAACAAACTTCCATTAAGTTTCACTTCCATATAGTGTCCTTTTAAAATTCAATAAAATCAAGAGCTCCAACTGGCTCGATAATGTTTATATACATTGTGTTATCCATTTACAACACATCACTTCCTATTATTTGAGTATATCTTCTAATCAAAAATATAAAATTTTACCAAGTACTGTTACTCATTTACTTAATTTTTGGGCTTTCACAACGCTCATATGTTACCATCCCTCTTTCTCTCAAGTCAACAATCCACTACTCTGATTGGGAAAAACTTGTGTACTCCCGAGCTACAGAAGACTACTTGAACAAGTCAAAAATTAAGATCACTCCCGGAATCTAATTGTCTTCACTAAAACTCGTGAATCACTGAATCATATAATCATAAATTTAGGGATGTATTATTATTCGTCTTAAAAGACCATTATATCATAAGAAAGCAACGATCTGAACTTTGCAAGCGGTAATATTCATCTAGAAGAACCTCGGTTCGGAGACCGGGTCGTTAAAACAAACTCTAAACACTTTTGTGTACTATACCTCAACAGACAGCTCCCAGACCTACCACACTCCGTCAATGGTAAGGGTCTGGCCTTGGCTACTTAGCGTGATTTATTGCAGAGAGGCAAAGACTTCACTGTCTCGCTTCACAAGAGACGAGCTACCCTCAGCTTTTCTACAGCTGTTCTTAAATGCAGTTCCCTGAATGACAAGGCTTTCATACTAATTTTTATTACAACATATTTAGGTTCAACAAACCTATTCTCTTAACTTCAGCATATAGTAATTATGAAGTGTCCTCATTGGCGGGTAAGAATAATTCAATATTACAACAAATATTTAGGGGCTTAAACATGGACGAATCTGAGTTCGATCCTTTCAAATGCCTCGGGAGCAATATCCCACACTGGAGGACGTATAACATTCGCGACTTAGGGCAGGGCTCACCTTATACCAGCGCTCATAATACAACATAATTAGCACCCTTTTTACCATACAACACACACGCGGCCTCGTGATCACATCACAACTTTGAGGACTTACCATAGTTCAATTACCACGACCAACTGCCCCTCATAATTAGTTTTACTGAGCATTTCAACGCATTCCTAGCGTGACAAATTACTTCAATGCGCTACATGGCGCTTATACATTAATTAGCCAAGTTGCCTTCAGAGAACTGATACATTCAAAATCAACGTTTGATCTACATCTCAATTCTATATTTTACTCTTCTCCCTTGACAATAATCATTTTACCATAAGAACATGTGTTCATAACATGTATTAATTCATTTAAAGGAGCTCGGAAGCTACTACTTTTCATATAATTCATCATAATATTCATTCATTTATCAAATTATTATTATTATTACGCTTGCTTTCTCATATTTAAATCATTTATCAATTACACTGATATTTTACTTAATACATTCCCCAAGAGATTCATTTACATTTCACATAATTATTGTATACTTTCTCAAATTAATCGTTCAGATCGCGCTATTATTTTATTTGTTATTCAATCATCCCTATTCTTTCATTCTCATGTGGATTATACGCAAATCTTCCCCAACACATAACATAATGAAATGGTTACTCACATGATTGTACGGTCAACGACCGAATCCTCCAGCGATGTTTCATTTTGCCCACTCACTGCTTTTTAAGCCATCTCCATGGATACACTTTCACACAATGACACTTCTTTATCAACACATACATTATTTACCTTAATCACTTGTAACATAATGAATACCATTTTTGTATTCGTTTACCTTAACACAATATAAATTCACTACAATTATTACATTCAAAAATTTTCACTATATTTACATTACACAGCTTTTAATCACTTGGGCGTTAATTTTCGCCTTACACACGTGATTTCTTTCTTCCCCGTTTCCAAGGGCGACACTTTGATAACGTTGGCTCCCTAATCTGGCAAGATGATGGAAAGTATCGATCTATCTATACCTCACTCGAACGGCTGATCTTCAGATCCGGGTTCTGACTATCGGCTTCTATACTTTACTAGCACGATGTCGTTTCTTACTAGACGCTAGCTATTTCGTCTAGTCTGCCCTGGTTACGTCTTCTCGAATAATTTATCGGTGACCTAATACTTTCCTAGCATTAACTGCTATTTCTTTAGTTCGTAGCTTATTGCCTTTACTGTTCGTTTGTCTCCTTAGACAAAGCCTTGAATTACAATTCCTAATTCTTATTGTTCTGCGCTCTAGTCCCTATCTTTCCGGTACACTAGGCGTTATTTATTTCGTTCGACCCTGATCGGGTTCCTTAACGTTGATAGAACTGTTTGTTTAACTTCCTTTGGTACTTCGAAATTTTGCGATGCTTTATGTCTTTAACTGAACTATAACCTATCGCCTGTTATTTCTTCAAGTTCGCAGCCTAATTTTGACTGTAATAATGAACTTTAACGACAGAGTCTGAAGCTTGCTGAGATTAATCCCATACTAGGATTTTACTATGTCTTCACACGGCGATACTAATGACGATACTGCTCGGCCACTCCCATACGTGGTGCGCGTCGGTGATACAGCGTATCACGACCTCTCAAGGTCTGGAAAATACTGCATGTACTTGATACTTCTCTCCTTTACTAGGAGTTCACTTGTAACTAGTCTTGTATTTGATGCTTCATCCTGCAGCGTCTCGGCGCTCACGGAACTGGATGGTTGTCGATACAGCGACGCCCTCGGGCTGTCGGAAACTGCATTAACGATGTGATGTAGCGTCACGTCCTCTAGACGGACTAAACTGCATGTACTTGATACAACCGGACGCCCCCTCTCGGGCTATCGGAATAACTGCATGTGCTGTGATGCAACACCTCCGTACGAGGTCTGTTGTAAACTGCATGATCATCCTGGCTCTGCCAGGGTTTTTATACAAATCGGCGACAAAAAGATAAAATTCTCGTCTTCTTCAGCACTAACTTTTGAAGTAATAGTCGCATAATTTTGAAAAATATATCTCTGGAAAGCTCGTGTTCTAAACGTAAACTGACTTCTTTGAACATGAAAATCGATTTTACAATTCCAATATATTAAATAAATTTTTCTCTTCAGATACGTGGGTGTTGCGGTTTATTTTCTCTCTCTACCAACTCTGGTCTCGGGGAATTACTAACGACGTCATGCTGTGTCGGCACTTCTTTCCTGTGCAAACATTATAAACTTTTTCCCCACACAAAAATCTCTATTCCAAAATGATTCACAATGATGTATTTCTTCTATTAATTACATGCTCGCAAATGGCTTAAATCTAATTATTCCTCTTCTTGAGCAACTGCGAGGTTGCCATTTTATTGCTGCGTAAGGCCAATTTCCGAAACCTCCTCTCTCTTACACACAGCGGAAAGTTTTTATCGTTCTATTAATAGTCATGATCTGCTCCCTATCAGTGCGTCATGCATGATATCATTTCCTCGTGACTAGTGGTCTCTTATTATTCCGCCACGTTGTAACCGCCCTCTACATAAAATCTTTCTAAGTAATTCTAAAGACTGTATTTTTCCTCTCTTCTTTTACCAATAAATGATGGATTCGGCGCTTGAACCAACAGCACATGGGTTGAATATATAGATCATGATATTTCAATTTAAGTTTGAGCGTTCAATTTATGGCAGTGTTGCCAACCTAATTTTACGCATGCTGATAAATTCAATATTTAAATACATGTAACGTGGATACTATCTATTGGATATCCACCAAATTTTGCTTGTGTATTGTGGACCTTAAGAGATGGAACTAGGAATACATTTATAGTCACCAGTTCTGCCGACTGTTGATATATGGACTCTATAATTTAAAGAAAAGTAGGCTCTTCAGTTCGTCACGGAACTACTTGTTAGGTTTTTATAATTGTCATTTTGGATTTTCAAAAACATAAAATTGTTATTTATTTACGTTTTAAATAGGTTTTTATGTCTGAAGTGTAGCAAAAGCTGACACAAACTGCGCAGAGGTTAACATTAATGCCTAATTGTTAGTAGAAAATTCGAGTGTAACGAGAGTGTAAATGTTTTATTATTATTATTATTATTATCAACTTTATTGGCCCTATTTGATCACTTGAGTCTTCCATGTACACTTCTTCTTTGAAGGTTGTATTGTTTGATTATTCTTACCTGCCCAGTACTTCTACATTCGTTCTGATCGCAGAGTTCTTAATTCGTCTGAAATCTCTACAGGCCATCTGTGAATCATTTCTGCTGAACATTTGTGATTCTTAAGAAGGGTGGTCATTTTATTCTTGTTCTCTGCATCTTTAATTTTGAGTCCAATTTTTTTGAGAACCTCTTGAATATCTTTGATCCAGAGCCCTCCAGTCTTCTTTCCCAGATTTCTCATCACTAGTTGTCGTAAAATCCTGTTTTCTGGTAATCGTAAGATATGAAATAAATAAGAGATTCTTTTCTTCTTGATCGTGCTGGTAACCGGGTCAATCTCTCGATAGACTGTTTCTTTGGAGAGGATTCTCCAGACTCCTTCAACCTGGTATTTTTTTATTTATGCAGGTTGTGATAATTCTTCTGTCAGTTTTGAGGAGCTGATCAGTTCTTCTTTAATTTTTAATTTGGAACAAGGTTTCGCAAGCATAAGTGTCTTCGGGCAAAGTTGCAGTTTTGTAGTGTTGGATCTTGGTGCCTAGTGACAAGCATTTTTACCTTTTCAAATGATCTTGTCGACTTCGTCGTTATGCTTAGGTCTAACGTTATGCGTTACGGCGTGTATGACGTTATCATGTTGTTCAGTGCATATGCACCGAGTCTGAGTTTACTGCTGGGGTCTGCCGTTATGCCATACGGAGACGGAGAGTGCGTGACGTCAGACAGGAATACAGAGTGACTGCTAAAGAAGTGTGCAAGATGTCAGACAAGAATACAGGGTGACCCTTAACGAGGTGTACAAGATGTCAGAGAAGAATACAGGGTGACTCCTAAAGAGATATACAAGACGTCAGATAAGAATACAGGGCGACTCCTAAAGAGGTGTATACGATGTCAGACAGGAATACAGGGTGACTCCTAAAGAGGTGTATACGATGTCAGACAGGAATACAGGGTGACTCCTAAAGAGGTGTACAAGATGCCAGATAAGAATACAGGGTAACTCCTAAAGAAATATACAAGATGCCAGATAAGAATACCCAAAGTGACTCTTAAAGAGGTACAAGATGGCAGAGAAGAATACAGCGTGACTCCTAAAGAGGTGTACAAGATGTCAGACAAGAATAGAGGATGTCTCCTAAAGAGGTGTAGAAGATGTCACACAAGAATACAGGGCGACTTCTAAAGAGACATACAAGATGCCAGATAAGAATACAGGGTGCCTCCTAAAGAGGTGTGTAGGATGTCAGAGCAAAATACAGGGTGACACTTAACGAGGTGTACAGTATTGTAGATTCAATTCAAATACAGGGTGACCCTTAAAGAGGTTTGCAAGATATCAGATTCAAATAATGGGTGTCCCTTAAAGAGTTGTAAAAGATGTCAGACTCAAATACAGGGTGACCCTTAAAGAGGTGCCCGCACGGGAAGCCTAAGTTAATGGGTAATGCAGACTGTTGAGAAGCCCTCCTTAGCCTTTCTAACATGTGTAGCATTTGTAGCATGAAATGATATAAAGTCTAGTCTCTCAGACTGACTGACTATGTTTTTGTTATAAGTTGCTCAAGTTAGAAATTGTGCTTTTTGCCTAATGATACGCCATCAAATTTTCACTGAGAACTTCACACTTTTTGACAATATTTGCTCTCCATCATCCAACTGGCCTCTTCCACTTGTCCTGCTCCATTACTTCTGTCACTTCCAGTCCAATGTTACACATGTCTTGTCGGATTTGGTCCATCCATCTCCTTTCCGGCCTCACAGCCAATCTTCAATACCGTCAAGGTTCCTCACATCTCCGTCTTTGCAGCTCTAACCATTTCCATCCTTTGCACACGGCCAAACCATCTTAATCTCGACCTCTGTACTAATGGTTCCCTTATATTTAGTTCTTGCCTAATTTTCGAGTTTCGGATTTTATCTCTTGAGAGATTTTGTCAAAAATGTCATTTCACTTGCTTCGATCTTACTGTCTTGCCTCTTGTTAGTAACCATTGTTTCTAGGGCATAGCTTACAATTGGGGTAAATATTGTTTACATAATGTTAGTCTTGTTCTTTGTAGCACTTTAACATCCCACAACAGCTGTCGAACTTGATGATAGAATGAGGTACCTTTACTTAATCTGTTGTTAATTTCATTATTCCTGTTAATAACACTGCCTAAATATGTAAATGTTTCCACATTCTCTAACTGTTCCCTATCTAAGTAGCTTCGAACTTTCTTATTTTCCTTTCCACAGTGCATTACCACAATTTTCTGTTTACTAATGTTCATTCCGAACGCCTTAAAATTCTCATTCCAAATATCCATTCTTCTTTGTGTTCCATTTTCTCCTTGTCCCCAAATCACTACACCATCCGCAAACACTAAAGTATTTATCCCATCAGTTTGTCCAATATTACGCTTTACATCCTTTAAAAATTTCATCCATCAATATAATAAATAATAATGGCGACAGTGCACTTCCTCGTTTCACTCCTCTTCTTGTAAAAAGACTTCAGAATCACCACTGCCTACCTGCTGAACACTGCTCTTACTACCAAAATACATTTTAATTTTGTTGATTAACGAATTTGGTACATTCTTTTCCCTTAGACATTCCCATATGTGTCTACTCCTAACTCTATCATAGGCTTTTTCTATATCCAAAAATATAAATATTACATCTTTGTTCATATCTAGGTGTTTTTCCAGTAACATACGAACAGTAAATATCAGGTCCGTTGTTGATATTTTGGGTCGGAAGCCATACTGCTCTCCTTCGAGCAGTGCTTCCACTATGATTTTCAACCTCTCATCTTCACCTTCTCCATTATTTTTACGCCATGTGATAACAGAGTTATGCCTGTATAATTCTCACATTTCTTCCTATTTCCCTCTTTAAACAATGGTATAATACATCCTTGCTGCCAGTCTTCAGGTATCTTTTCCTCTTTCCATAGAATATTCAGGACTCTATACAGCCACTGAAGAAGCCCGATGATTCCGGCCGCCTTAATCATATCCACATTGAATTCGTCGCCACCGCTTGATTTACACTTGTTCATGGTTTTTACTGCTGCCTCAAGTTTCAACCAAGTTATTGGGCCTTACTCGTTTTCTCCGTTCAATATTTCCATATCCTCTTCCTCTTCCTCTGAACTTGCATCACCATTATAGAGGCTGTCAAAGTATTTAGTCTGAATATTCCTTTCATCGTGCACTTTAGATCCATCTTCTTTCTCTAACAATAAGGCTATAATTCTGTCTCCTTAAATATATTAATTATTCAAATTCTATACAACCAAGGATGTCAGAGGTGATTTTCACATTCTATCCCATTTAATTAACTTCGTTTATTTAGAACATTGGATTCCTGGAAATAATAAGAGATTTATTCCCACTTTCCTGGTAGTAAATGACCAAACAATAAGATATAAGCTGAAAAGTGATGAAAGTATTTGAATGTTCTGTCAGGTAGGATTTCTCTCAATCAACTAGAGCTAGGAATAAACACTACCTTCAGGTTTACTTTTAAAAATTATGGACTAAAAATATCAAATATACTAAGTTACAGTAAATGGAAATGAACTGCAATTATGTAATTTTAAGTACTACATAATTCATTCTTTTGAGTGTGGTTTGGCAAAGTATTCAAGTATTTTTGTACAGGGTTATTAGTACATTATGCAACTCGCCTATAATGGTTATTAAGACACGAGTATGTTTATAATTTTACCATTATATGCGAGTTGCATACGACTGTTTATGTTCGACGATAATTATAACTTTATTATATGTTTTAACATAAATATACTGTACATAAATATCTGTGGGATTCAGTTACTTCAGTTAGTGAGCAGAGCGCAGGCGTGGGTCAAAGCACCTCGGAAGCAGAGACCATTTACTTTGCTTGGCAATGCTATTGTTTACAGCCTGCATGATGACTAGTGCATTCCAGCTCTAGCATTCACTAATATTGTCACCGAAGTCATTTGAAAGCAATGCGTTGTGTAGAAATTGGGGTTGGGGATATTAAGGTACAGTGCTATTTCTTGTCTCATATTCGCCAGTTTATTTACGCGAACATATGAACGGTGCACTTTCCATGTCGGTAATTTATATAGAAGAATGCTGTTTTGCTAACTTCTGGACGTAGATTAATAGATTTCTTGCATATGTCATAGTATTTTCTTGTTACCGTAAAGGTTCGTACTGATTTTGTCTTTGTGTTTGGGATTGTAACTACAATGGTTGATCCGATATCCAATTTGAACTTTCAAATCATGTAATTCATGTCCAATATATTGGATTTTGAGCGTATGCGCGAAGGTATCCTTACCTAATTGGTCAATGAATGAGCTCTGATTGGCTGGAGAAACTGTCTCATAATGAAAAATAGTACTATAAAGACCATCATTATGATACAGTTTTCTGACGTATAATATTTACATTTCGACATCGTCAAACAGAAACTAAATTAGTTAACTGATAATAAGGTTTAATTTTACATAGTTAACTTAGACTACGTAGTTAATTTCCAATTTCCAATACATACAGTAAATGGACATAACCTAAAGGTTTATTTACCATGTTTACAAAGGTTCAATGTGGCTCCCTGCTGTCACTCGGCAGATATCCCACCTGTACGACAGTTCATGAGCATGTCCGCATCCACCTGAGTTACCGCTACGTTTATACGTTGACGAAGCTCTTGGAGCGTTGTTGGAAGTGGAGGAATGTACACGATATTTCAGTGTAACCCCACAGAGAAAAATCCAGCGGCGTTAAATCAGGAGATCGTGATGGCCAAGCTATTTTCACACCACGTCCCATCCAAGCAGGAGTGAAGTGGGATAGGAACTTAGTGACATCGTGGTGGGAATGAGGAGATGCTCCATCTTGTTGGAAAATAAAATAAAAGTAGACTTCACTCAATGCGCGGAGCCCGAGTGTTTGTTTGCGCTGCATCACTCTTCTCGTTTTCCCGCCAGAGTGCACGCAGCCTGAATGTTGATAATAAGACAGAAGGTTTGACAAACATCTGAATGAATCGCGGGCAATAGTTTCTAAATTATTCATTAATACGTTGTTGTTTGGGTCTTCAGTCTTTTGACTGGTTTGATGCAGCACTCCATGCCTCCCAGTCCTGAGCTAATCGTTTCATCTCTAGATAGCTACCACACCCTACATCCGAGGCAATCTGTTTAACATATTCTAACCTTGGTCTACCCCTACAGTTCTTGTCCTCTACCCTACCTTCCATAACTAAGCTTGCTATTCCGGGGTGTCTTAGTGTTCTACCAACCTATCTCTTCTCTTCATTAGCATTCGCCAAAAACATCTCTCCTCTCCCACTCGTCTTAATACCGGTTTGTTTGTAACCCCATCTACCCATCTGATCTTCATCATTCTCCTGTAACACCACATTTCAAACGCTTTAATTCTCCTCTTTTCTGATCGTGGGTTCAAACCCGGCCGAAGTCTTCGAATTTTATAAGAGCGTTAAAAATCCCTCAGTATGGCTTCTTTCGGATAGGAAGTAAAGCCGGCGGTCCCATGTCATAGATTTATGGCATGTTAAAGAACCTTCCACCAATCACACCTGTCTGAAGCTAAATTATATATAGATTAAACATTCGACAAACCCTCTTAGGTTCCGACATTCGTCGCCAGGAGTCCACTGCGGTGGCATCTGGTAATCAAGTTCTGAACTAGTAGTCGTTGACGGTGGCGTTCGGCGGAAAAAGTAGGAACTACTCTAAAATTTCAATGCCTGCAGTCCTCACTTGAATTGAAAACAGATAACACACACTAATACTGTCATCACAATTAACACCGGTTATCAGACAGATTCTACACACACCCAAAGTACACGGGACTACATGGTCGCGTTGTCGCAGCCCCTAAACTGAGGAACCAACGAACCTCTTTTCTGCTGCTCCAACAGTTCAAGTTTCACTTCCATAGAGCGCCACACTCCAGACAAAGGCTTTCATAAATGACTTCCTAATACCTAAATCTATATTCGATGTCAACAGATTCCTTTTTTGTAGAAATGCTTTCCTTGCCTGAGCCAACCTATTTTTATATCCTCTTTACTTCGTCCATCACTAGTAACTAATTTAGAATAACCCTGTAGAAGTAAGGAAAACAAATAGGTAACAACCTAATACTCCGGTTTCTATGATCACGATGTCGTTAATTGAAGCAACAACAACAATAACTGTTGAGCAGGAATTGGAATGCCGATAGCAATCTAATAGACCTGCTGGTATCGTGTGTTGGAAATGACAGAGAAAATATGAAGTAAGAACAGCTATCTCTGGAATGTGGACGCTCCAACATACTTCTTCCTTCACAGCCCCAAGTCTTTTTGCTCCGCCGATGTTTGATTTCTCTCGATCAAGTTCGGACATGCTCAAGACACGTGAAGGAGCACAGCCAATATCGGTGTCAGTCTTGCAGAAACAAACCATTGGCAGATTATGAGGTCAAATACTAACGATTCAAAAAAGAGTATAGGTCTACCTACTCGCGGGAGAGACCGTGGTTGGTTCTTAAGTTTAGGGGCTGCGACAACGCGGTCATGTAGCCCCGTGTACTTGGGTGTGTGTAGAATCTGCCTGATAACCGGTGTTAATTGTGATGACTGTGTTAGTGTGTGTTATCTGTTTTAATTCAAGTAAGGACTGCAGCTGGTCATTCAAGGAAAGTTACAAGGCAAAAGAAGACCAGGAAGAATTGGCATTTCTTGAATCGATAATCTGAAAACTTGGTTCAATTGTTCCACTATTGAGCTGTTTCGTGCTGCATTATCTAAAGCAAGGGTCTCTATGATGGTTGCCAACCTCCTGAGAGGAGATGGCACTTAAAGAAGAAGGACTGCAGACGATACTGTCAAATAGTTACTACTCTTGCTACCAAATGCTACCGTCCATGACACCTAGCATGCGCACTTGGCGATTATATGGCATCGCAGTCAGCACTTGGCGGCGAACGTTGGAACTAATATAGCGTTATAAGTTCTAACCTACAAATTTTGGCTTCACATTCTCGTAGTTAGTGGAAGCTGGAAGGTTCTTTAACATGCCATAAATCTATGACATGGGACCGCTGGCTTTACTTCCCCTCCGAAGGAAGGCATACTGAGGGATTTTTAACGCTTTAAAAAATCCGACGACTTCGGCCGAGTTTGAACCCGCGATCTTGGGCATAGAAGCTCAGCATGCTACCCACTACGCCAGCGATGCCACCGTGAGGGACCTTCTTTATTGTGGATCTAAGGACAAACTTGCTCGTAACCAGAACTGAAGCCTCAGAGCGAATTTTAACAACACTCAGAAGAGAATGCTAATACATTTGCCATTGTTAGCAAAATGTTTCTTGATATGAATTCAAAGTTTAAAACTATACGCCAATCAATACTTGAATTTATATATATGATTATATACAACTAGCAACCCGCCTCGGCTTCACCCGGGAACAGTTATGAATGCATTACGTGATAAGCGCTTTATTTTCGATGTCAATGAACTACGATCTATATCCGGTTTACGTCTCGGCATGATGGGTTAACATCGCTAACTGGACTATTAATTATATTATCATGGAGATGCATGTGCAACGAATTCTTGTCAGACGTAATTTAAGAATAGTGAGGTGCATAAAACACAAATCCCCTTCCGTCCAATCTAAATTTGACTGTGAATGTTGCGGAACGAAAAGTTCACAGGCGAAATGAAGAAAAGCTGACTTGCAGTCGACAGTTTGCTACTGGCTGTATCTGGGGTGATAGGCTCGCCCGCTAGCTAGGCTGTAACTGGGTTGATAGGCTCGCCCCTAGATAGCTCGTAAACTGTCACCTCCGTAATTGAATGGATATTGTTGGAAGAAATGAAAACGTAAAAACACTAACAAGGAGAGGATACGATGCATAGGTCACCGATTGGAACCATCTTTAGTACACGAGTAGGACATGACCAGGCGTATATCAGGTGCAAGTAGTAAGGTGCGCTTCTCAGCCGTTTTCGAGAAATTAATTAATTGCAATTACAGTGCGGCGTCCATGTGCGTTGTACGCTAGCAAGAATCCAACGAACGCGTGGTGCAGCGGTAAGAGCCCTGCTTCGTAAGCACGGGATCGCTGGATCGAATCCCACTGGTGAGCCTTTGCGTTGTGTTTTTGTTGTTGTAAACATTGGCAATTCGTACAACTGTAGGTGTCGTGAATACTGTTTATTTTGCAGTCAATTGTAATAACGCGTTATGTGAGCCGGGAAAGGGATTCTGAAATCATCGTATCTGGGCCAATGTTTGTGACATTACATAATGTATAGTATTGGCATTGCAAATACATTGGTATTATACACGGTCAGGTGTATACATTTATACATTGAAGGCCCAGTCTGTTCCGTTCATTGCACGTCTGTCAACCATCAGACCACCCCGTACCCCGCAAGCAGTGACTCATGCTATGGGTAGTGGTTGGAAATAGTCAATGGTTAAAAAAACAACACATATCACATTGCAAAGGCTCACCGGTGGGATTCGATCCAGTGATCCCGCGCTTACGAAGCAGGGCTCTTACCGCTGCACAACGCACACGAACGCCGCACTGTAATTGCAATTAATTAATTCCTCGGAAACGGCTGAGAAGCGCACCTTACTACTTGCACCTGATATACGCCTGGCCATGCCCTACAAGTGTACTAAAGATGGTTCGAATCGGTGACCCATGCATCGTATCCTCCCCTTCTAAGTGGGCGATGTATTGACTTTTGATGTGTAACATCTTACCGCTCGGTTGCTGGATAGTTTTATGGGAGTGATTTTGAAAATTGGGGACGGAAGTGGATCGGAACGATCGAGCTGGCAGTGGTGGATCAAACGGAAGTATGCACTGCCCGCTCGATCGATCAAACGGAAGTGTACTAGCTGGCAGTGGTGGACAACGGAAGTATGCACTGCCCGCTCGATCGATCGAATGGAAGTGTGCCCTAGCTGGCAGTGGTGGAGCGAACGGAAGTATAAGACGCACTGCCAACTCGATCGATCCAGCTGGCACTGGTAAGAGAAACAATCAGCGCGCGGTGTCGAAAATTGATACCATGACGCACTCTCGGCCATGTGGAATGTATATGACATACTGAACGGAAAACGCTCGTGCGAACTCTGGTGTCAAGTGATTTAAACAAATGACATGGTACATGTTCGAAGTCTTCGTATCAGTATTTAAATGGTAAAATGCCTTAATATCAATTATTGTAAGTATTCGGCATTGCATTGGCATAAGGCATTTTAAACTCATTGTCACTCAGGAACATTATCGAAACAAGCAAAATATAAATTAAACTTAATTCCGTAATACAGTATTATTGGAACGTGGAAATAAGTCACCATCTTGTGCACAATATTTGCGTAATCGAAATAGCCGTGGGGTTATTGCGTATGACTGTGAATCTAGAGATCTTGGGTTCGAATCCTAGGCGTGGTAGATTTTTTTTTGCTACCAGATTATCATTTTAAACGATATTTATCATATCAATATGACTCATTTTAACAGAATCCATATGAAATTACGTGTTAGTCTGTGAATCAAGAGGACCTGTTTATAAGGAATTTAAGGTTATGAACGGTGTCGCGTCTATTAATCTATTTGATCCATATCGTATTCTTTATTTAGGCTAGTGCTGTTGGAAGCTACAAATCATCTAACAAAATGAGTTCCGTATTACAAACTACAATATCTGTAAAACACTCCCTTTTTCAATAGATTAATATTTGTGCCAATAATATTATAAAATACCAGTGTATCAACAATTTCACGTGAGATTTTTTCTATGTCAGATGTTACACATCATATGCGACTACTGTATGGCTCGTTTTTTTTAGAACTTCCCATGCTGAACAATTCTTAGTATATAGTTATTTTTAACGGTTTGCCCGGACGCCAGTTTTATTTTTCGTCTTTTTCACTGAATCGTTACTGCTTGGCTTCCTGTAATCATAAATAAATTATTTTCTACAGAACCTACCTCGATATATCCTTTACGGAATGGTGAAAACCGCAACAAAATCCATCCAGTGGTTCTCGAGATTACCCGTGACATCCAAGAATCGGGGACTTTGTTTTATACTAATTTTTTTTTCAAGCGAATTGACCACTTAGGATCACGCAACAACTTTATTTCTTTTTCTTATTCTTTGCCTGGAGTTTCCTCTGTCTCCAATATTCCTTCATGCGTTCACTGGCATTTTTTCTTTGGTCTTCTGTCCAAGTTCGTCCACTTCTCTTAGGTCTTCCTTCATCTTGAAACCCTTCCAGATTGTTCACTTTGCTCTTAAATACATTTCCTTCTAGCATTTGAGATTCTGTGATGTTTAACTTTTCTAAATCTTTCCTAACTTCCTTAATCCATGTTGTGGTGGTCTTTTTCTTCCAGAGATAGTCGAATATTTGTTTAGTTAATCTATGGTCTTTCATTCTATAGAGATGTCCGAGGAATGTCAGCCTTCTCTTCCGCATAGACGCGGAGATTCTTTCCACGTTCTGGTAGACTTCTCCGTTGCTTCTCAGTCTCCATCCATCTTCAGTCTGAACTGCACCCATGATTTTTCTAAGAATTCCCCTTTCCATGACTTCTAGCTTTTCGAGGCTATATTTCATCGAGAGGCATTCACTGGCAAAGAGGCACTCTGTTTTTACGACAGTGTTATAATGCCTTATTTTGGCATTCCAGGAGATGCACTTTTTGTTGTAGATATTTTTTGTTAATCCATACGCTCTTTCCATTTTTATAATTCGATCTCCAACAGCTGCTTTTTCTAACCCATTCTCCTGTATAGTCTCTCCTAGGTACTTGAACTTTTTTACCCTTTCAATCCGTCCTATCTCCGTGTCAAGGAACTTTGGTCCATGTTTGTCATTTGTCATAAATTTTGTCTTTTCAACTGATATCCTTAGTCCTGTTTGGCTAGCGATCTTTTCCAAGAGGTTGATTTGTATGACTGCTTCTTCCGTGGTTTCCGATAGTACTGCAAAATCATCTGCAAACGCCAGGCAGTTGACTTTAATTCCTACTGACTTCCTCCCGAGGCAGATTGGGTTTATTCCTCGACTCTCCAATTCCGAGTTCCAAATTCTCACAACCTTCTCTAGGACACAGTTGAAAAGGATTGGTGATAGGCCATCCCCTTGCCTGACTCCTGTCTTAATTTCGAACGGCCGAGAAAGCTCTCCCATGAACTTCACCCTGGAAGTTGTGTTTGTTAGGGTCTCTTTGACTATATTTGCTAGTTTGGTTTTGATTCCAAATTCCCTTAGGATCCTGTCTAAGGTCTCTCTGTCCACTGAATCAAATGCCTTTTTAAAGTCTATGAAGGATACCACAATTTTCTTATTACTCAGCAGTCTGTGACGGATTATTGATTTCAAGTTGATGATCTGCTCAACACAGGAGCGTCCTTTCCTAAACCCTCCTTGGTACTCGCCTAGTTGTTTGTCCAGCGTATCTTCTATTCTGTTTAGAAGAATCTTGGAGAGAATTTTATAAGCAATTGAAAGGAGGGACACACCTCTGTAGTTGTTCACGTCATGCTTATCCCCTTTCTTGTGGAGCGGATGGATCAGCGCTGTTTTCCATTCTTCTGGAATTTTCTCGGTTTCCCAGACTGCACCAAGGATTCTGTGAAGGTCGTCTAGAATTTCTGGCTCAGCCCATTTAATCATTTCTGCTGTTATCGAATCTTCTCCACTTGCTTTGTTGTTCTTTAGGTTCTTGATGACATCCCTGATCTCTTCTTTTGTTGGTGGTGCATCCTCTTTTGAGTTTTCTGGTGAGTCTGCTATTTCTAATCTAGAAGTGGGGGTTGGACAGTTCAAAAGATCTTGAAAGTATCCAGCTATTATTTCGCAGTTTTCATGGTTGTTCAGTCCAATTTTTCCCTGCTCATTTCTAAAACTCATACTTGGGGCTTGGTAACCCTTAAGTTTGTTTTTGAATGTCTGGTAAAAGTCTCTGGAGTTGTGTTTAACGAAGTTGCTCTGAAGATTTTCTAACTGTGCTGCTTCAAAAGATCGCTTGGTCCTACGGAAAAATCTGGATGTTTCTTTCCTCTGTTGTCTGAATTGTTCCAAGTGTTCCCTTTTTCCAGAAGATTTCCATCTTCTCCATTCCTCAGACCTCTTTCTGAGAGCTACATCGCAGTGTTCGTTCCACCAGATTTCTCTTTTCCTCTTTGCCAACTCCAGTGTCTTCTTTGCGGCGTCATTGATTCCTGTACAGAGTTGTTGCCAACTTTCCTTTTTGGTGCTGCGGATTTCTTCCCTAAAGTTCTTAACAATGTCGTGGGAAATATTCAATTTGCTCATGTTATATTTGGTTATTCTAGGTGGGTCTCTCTTTTGTCGTAGCAGAAGGAAGCGGATTTTGGCTTTGGAAAGGTAGTGGTCTGAATCGAAGTCACCGTTTCTAATCACCTTGACATTCATTACCTCTTTTGCGTTTTTCCTTGATATCGCTACATGGTCCAGTTGGAATTCCCCTAAATTTGGATTTGGGGATACCCAGGTTTTCGCTTTTCTTGGGAGTTTCCTGAAATTTGTTGACATTATTCTAAACTGGAATGCTCTGCAGAGTCTTATGAGCCTTTCCCCATTTCTGTTTGTCCTCCTATGCGCTGGGTAATCTCCCACGATGTCCCTGTATTTTCTCTCTTTTCCTATTTGTGCATTAAAATCTCCCAGGAGAATTTTTATGTTTTTCTCGGGTATCTGCAAGATTTCAGTGTCTAAGAGATCCCAGAAATCGTCCACCTTCTGTGGATTCTTTTTGTTGTCTTCATTAATGGGAGCATGGCAGTTGATAAGCGTGTACTTCTTGTTTTTACACTTGAATGTAAGTAGCGATAGCCTTTCTGATTTCGATGTGAATTCTGTGACACTAGTCACTATCTTCTTGTTTACGTAAAAGGCAGTCCCTAGTAGAGGCATGTTTCCCATTATTTTTATTGCTGGCTTTCCTTTAAATACTCCGTAGTGTTCAGTGTCCACAACATTCTTGTCTAAGAATCTGGTCTCTTGCACAGCTAGGATCTGGATTTGATTCTTGTCTAAAAGCTTTTCAAGTTCTTTTTGCTTTCCTACTTTGAGGAGCGAGTTAACATTTATGGTCCCAATGAAGTACTTATGTTTAAATCTCAGCTTGGAAGGTATTTCAAGACGCTCCGACTCGTCTTTGTTGCAGTTGTTGGGACTCCCCAGAACCCTAGGTCCCGATGCATTGCATAACGCAATGGTGGATTTCTCTTTCGAGCTACCACCTGGGGTAGTGCTTTCTTTCAGCGGACTTTCCATTCTGCAAATAAAGTTGTGATTTGTTAGGGGAGGAATTATCTTCCAAAGTAAGATCGGATTGTTTTTTTCGTGGTTTACTCCACTAGGTTCTTCCGCTCTCTCTGCCGTTGGGAAATACTTTGTTTCCTCTTCCGCCTTTGAGACCGTTGACCAGTTTCGCCTAGTAACCCTAGGTAGGGGCCCTATAACAGGGTGCTACCATCCGGAGCCAGATGGACCCTGGTTTTTTTACGAGGTTGATACTCCTCCTTCCTCTCCACTTGCGAGATGAGGCCCCGGGCTTGCAACCGGCACTGGCGGAGTTTTATACTAATTATTATTATATTTTCATTTGAGAAACTGAGAGTAAAATGATTTTTTTGAATTTCCAAATGCCACACGTCTTTATTTTATTACTTCACTCTACTTTTCGTGTGAATTTAGAGCTGAGGGATTTGGGGTCATTTTACTGATGATCCGCTTTTAAACTTTTCAAAGAATCATGAACCATGGATTGAAATCAGCTGCCCTAAAGGGTACATTCCAAAGTCAATTAAACAATAGAAAACGGACGCAGCTCAGGTATCCCTCGGAAACCCCATTTTGAAGGTTTCCAGACGCAATTCCATATGGAACAAGTAGATCCGTGAATAACTAAAGCCTATTTTCATATATCTTACTTATGTTAATTGCCTCTATCAACATACAACATTTCAGTTTGATTGCTGTAATAGATTCGTAGATATTGAGATCCATGAAAATATTTCGGATGGTCGCCATGTTGGATTGTTATATGTATGTACCATTAAAGAAGATTATTGCGTAGGCTTATTATTCGAACTTTTCCTCGAAGCATGATTACGACACAAGAAATACAAACTTAATTTTAAAATTCGCACAGCCGCCATCTTGAGGTTATGTAAACAATTAAGCGAAGTTAGATGTCGATGTATTACAATGTGCATAAACATTATATTGTACCAAGTTTCATTGCGTTTGGCTGGTTAAATCGCGAGAAACATCTATTAAAAGTCGCAACTTCGCTTGGCTGCCATGTTGGTTTTGTAGTTACCAGTGTTTCAAAAGTCACATAGGTGAATTTCTAGTAGTTCCCTTTATCATCGTAAAATATTCCAGGGTGATATCGGTAATAGTTTCGGAGATATTGAATGCTGGTGAAATATTTCGCACTGCCGCTATGTTGGATTGGTGAGAAGTAACAAAATTCGAAGGGCACGGTCGGGGTCGTCTGGAATAGTGCTATGAACTTACGGAGTTTCGTTGAAATCGCTCCAGCCGTTTAGAAGTTATTAGAGGGGGGGGGGCGGGGCACACACCATCACACGCACACACAGACAGACACACGGACAAAAGGTGATCTCATAAGTCTACTTTTTTCATAACTGAAAATAGGCTAAAAATGGAGAGGAAACATTTCAAAAGATGGCAATACTATGATTCTGAACAACAAATTGTGACTGATTTAAATTCTTGAAGATGCTTGAGTGGTGTCACTAAGAAGGACCGCATCAAACATGAGAAAATTACAGGAACTGTTAAAGTGACAGAAGCATCCAGCTGAAAAGACTGTTGTGGTGTGGGCATATTATGCGAAGGGACGAAAGCTATGTAGGGAGGAGATGGTTGTAGATGGAACAAGAAATAGGAGCAGACCCGGAAGAAGATGAACTGACAATATCCGAGAAGACCTGAAGGAGAAAAAGTTAGAGGAAAATGATGTGTGGGACAGGAAGAAGTGAAAAAGAACGGCCAGAAACATCGACCCCGTTTGAAGCGGATAAGATGAAGAAAGAGAAGAAGAACATGAAAATGATGAAGGTGTAGAAGAAGATGATGATGATGATGAACTGATTTAAATTCTTTTATTTTATGCTAATAATTTACACACCCCTTCACAGTAAGTCTTAATTATCACAACTAAGGTATCTTGCCGGCTGCGTGTGTAATAAATGTTATGACAGCATCCAGGGCTACTCGACCCACTGAGTCCTTGTACCTGTCCGCAGCACGGACTTTGTAAAGCTTTTCCTTTTCTAATGGACGAGGAAGAAGAATGGTCTTCCCTGCCAATACTCCATATCGAACAGCTTCCTGTACATGAATATACAGTAGGTCTAAATATTAATGAACAAGATATACACATCTTACATAACACTTGTTTGCCATAATGCAGAGCGTATGTAGGATTGTGGGCATGGTTATTGGTTGGTTGGTTCCTTAGTTTAGGGGCTGCGAGAACGCCGTCATGCAGCCCCGTGTACTTTGGGTGTGTGTAGAATCTGTCTAATAACCGGTGTTAATTGTGATGGCTGTATTAGTGTGTGTTATCTGTTTTTAATTCAGGTTAGCACTGCAGGCATTCAATTTTCAAGTAGTTCCTACCTTTGCTACCAAACGCCACTGTCAACGACAACTAGTTCTGAACTTGGTTACCAGATGTCATCGCAGTCGGCTCTTGGCGACGAACGTTGGAACCTAGGAGCGTTAGTCAAATCTAACCAGTAAATTAGCTTCGCACAACTGTAATTAGTGGAATGTTCTTTAACATGGCATAAATCTATCACATGGGACCGCCGGCTTTACTTCCCTTCCGAAAGAAGGCATACTGGGGGATTTTTAACGCTCTTAAAAATCCGTCGAATTCGGCCGGTTTTGAACCCGCGACCTTGGGCATAGAAGCTCAACATGCTACCAACTACGCCACCTGAAGCCGCTGATTTATTACAAAAGGAAGGGCATACTGCAGCAGGGCTCTTACTCGTTGTGGATCAAGTTGTCCATGTCCTCTTGAGGCAGGCGATCCCACTCTTTAATGGCGGCCTCCATGATCTCTTGGCGGGTTATGTGAGGGCGTGGACGCTAAGCAATAGCACGCTTCAGCATAACCCAGACATGTTCGATTCAGTTCATGTCCGGTGACATCGGAGGCCATTCCATTCGTGCAATGGCGGACGCCTGGAGGAGATTTTGTACCACCACCGCTTTTTCTGATGTGTGTGTATTAATCACGGTATATGATGACCATGATAGCCTGATTCTTTATTTCGATGGTATTATAATAAAATGTAGTCTATATAGACTGTGACCTTCTCAGCGTAATTTAGGACATGTAAATGTGTAACAACATGCACTTAATATACATTTTGCCCTAATAGAGGATTTAAAAAAGGAATGTGCATGGATTGCTACAGTACCGTAGTGTGAAGACATTGGAATGGTTTAAAATTGACACTGGACTAAAGCAAGGAAGTGGTGAGGGATGACATCATGAAGGCAGCAATGAAAGGGCAAAGATGAAGGTAATGTTGTGATCTGGAGCGAGGATGAGATGGAGGTACAAGAACAGTTAGACGTAATAAGTGAAAAGATTGAGCAATGGGGATTGAAGATTTATTTATTTATTTATTTATTTATTTATTTTTTATTATTTATTTATCATATGGCTTTTAGAGCCGGGAGTGTCCGAGGACATGTTCGGCTCGTCTGAGTCTGTAGCTGCTTCCAGCGGACACCCTAAAGGGTGAGCTACAAGTTCCGTTCAATTTCAAGTAGTTCCAACTTTCGCCACCAGATATCAATGATACCTAGTGGTGAACGTTGGCACTTAAATAGAGCGTTCTGACGAAATCTAACCTAACACATTTTGCTTTACACAAGTTTAGTCTGTGAAAGGATCTTTTACATGCCATAAATCTATGACATGGGACCGCCGGCTTTACTTCCCCTCCGAAGGAAGGCATACTGAAGGATTTTTAACGCTCAGTTCAGCATGCTACCGACTACGCCACCGAAGCCGCCGGGATTGAAGATAAATGTGGAGAAGAGTAAAACAGTGTTGATGAGTAGAGGTAAGAAGGAAGGAAAAGGAGTAATCAAAGTAGGAGATAAGGAATTGGAAGTGGTGAAACACTTCAAATACTTGGGAAGTGAACTGACTGAAGATGGAAGACTACATTTGGAAATTAGCAGAAGAATACAATTCACGAGTGCTTTCTACCAACAGGTATGGAACTTGGCTAAAGAAGTTATGTACAAAGCATATTATGTTCCTATAATGACATATGCAGCAAAAACTTGGACAATGACTAAGAGGGATGAGAGCAGAGTACAAGCAGCTGAGATGAGATTCCTGAGAAGTATGGTCCAGAAAACGAGGAGGGACAGAGTGAGAAATGAAGATATACTGAATGAACTGGGAGTACAGAAACTAAATGACAAACTGGAGCAAAACAGATTGAGATGGTTTGGACATGTCAAACGGATGAATGAAGTAAGGCTTCCAAGACGAGCACTGGAACGACGGATGACAGGGAAGAGAGGACGAGGAAGACCAAGAATGCGTTGGATGGACTAGGTGAGGAATAGCATTAGAAAACGGAACCTGGATTGGAACACCGTGTCGGAAGAGGAATGGTGGAACGACAGAACAAAGTGGAGAGGAACCATATTTGCCCGCATCCAGTGTCAACTGGAAAAGGGGAAATGAAGATGATGATGAGAGGATTCTAAGAATAGTCTTGTTCCAAAAGCTCACAAATTAAAAAAAAAATAATAAAAAAAAAAAAAAACAGATCTGTTACAAAATGTGTTAAGAAACGCATGAAAAAGTCTTGTTAAACAGCGTGGAATAGAAGTTGAAGTTAGGTTATAACTGGTAGTTTAATTTTTTGCCCATTCATAACACTTATTTCCAAAGTTTTCATTTAATTATTTCTCTACCTCCCAAATACAGTACAAACCAAACTACCAGTTATTACCAAACTATTTCAACTTATCTATTTTCACATCCACATCTCTTCTATTCCACGCTGTTTTATATGTAACAACTTTGCACTCGGTCAGGGGCGGATCTAGATTTTGGCTTTGGGGGGGGGGGGAGGGGGGGGGGTCACAGAATCGAAATTGTTAAGAAAAATGGTATCACTAACAATGCAATCACAAAATAACCAAACGTACAAAACCAGACCAATTTTTTTTGCAAGCTACGTGCGTTTAGCGCACCAAAAATATTCGTACAAATTGCAACGGCGTGTTTTGCGACTTTTACATCGAGCTTCGAGAAAAGTATCAAGGTACGTTACAGTTTCGGCAAGTCGAGTTGGTACCGACAAAGGGAGAAAGTCACAGCTTAAATTGCCAACCAAGCTTGCAGTTTGGACGTCGGCAAAATTTTTTGGTGCAAAAAAGCCCCAAATTCCCCTACAGGAGAGCGATTAAAATTGATAATATGATGTCATTTGGAGGTGAGTCTCCTCCGCTCCTCCCAAAAACTCTTCATTCTCTCGGTATGCTCCCTCTTCCTCTCATCCGTCCACTTTTTCCCAGGTTCGTAATGATCTTGGTTCGAACTTAACATTCGCGATTTTCGTCTGGCACTCAATTCGGTCTTCCAAATTTTGTATACTGATTACTATCAAGTCTCTCTGTACCTCTTTAAGCCATTCAGTGTCGCATTTGCTCTGTGTTATGATACCAAGTAGTTTCTTGGGCAATCTGGAGGTGGCCATCCTGTGGATGTGAGTGTAAAATTTGACTTTGCGTTTTCTAATTTCGTCTGTTATCGTAATGGTGTTTTGATCGAGTTCATTACTAGGTCTCTTCATCCAAATGCCGTTTCTGTTGATTGCTCCGTACATCTTCCGGAGAATTTTATCATTTTAAATGATCTTGTCGACTTCGTCGTTACGCTCAGGTCGGGCGTTACGTTACGGTGACGGAACGAAATGTACCGAGAATGCACTGAAGTGTGTGACGTCATAGTACGATTTAGCAGCCGAGTACCAAGAAGGCAGTGCGAGAACAGAGTTTCAAGAAGGCAGTGCGAGAACAATCAAGAAGGCAGTGAAGAAACAACATAGAATTTTGAAACTGTTCTCGCACTGCCTTCTTGATACTTGGCTGCTAGCATTAAAAATGATATAAAGTCCAGTCTTTTAGACTTCCTGCTTTTCCAGTTCCGTAATCTTGGAATGACCATCGATTACTATAGTTTCTGCCGATTACTGCTGTTGTTGCTTCTGGATGAATAACTGTTCTATAATTTCGTAATAATTGACTTGTGATTATATCAGTTTTATTTTAATCACGGTACTAATCACTGTGGACAAAGGCATTTCCACGAGAGGTGCGGAGAGAAAGCTGGACCAATCAACGTGGCTGTCGCACACATTTGCTGGACCAATGAAAATGGGCCTGGTAGGTGGAGTGAACTGACTCTCTGAGACATAGGGACGAAATGAGGAAGGCTTTGTAAATATGCGACCCGGTATAAACCAAGGAGTAATAAGGGGAGGTCCTAACGGCCAGGAAGTGAAGCTCAAAACATTGCGCTTGTCCATAAGAATAGCTTGGGACTGTGTGACACATGTTCTAAAAAGTGGTGATAGTTCGCGTGTGGGTGGAAATGTCGACGTGTGGGGCATATTATTGCACAAACAGAGCTCCCACCTGCCAAAGTAATGTCATTTCACAAGTAAATGCACTTTATTTGCCATTTATTGCGTTAAGTTTTCATCCTTAGAGTAGCCACCCTCGGTACTATTCTAGTATCATTCGTTAAATATTCAAATAGTGGCATATGTGTCCACCAATATAAGAATTTCGATTGCTATGAATTAATTACGGATATTTTCCTTCGTTTCTTACTGGAAATAGTTTCTGCTTGTCAATTTATTAATGAACGGTGAGGTATTACTGTAATCTAATTACCCCCAATCTATTTTTAACGTGGGTTGAGCTCTATATTTATTGCTCGTCTGTGTTAGAGGATTGATATTATAGCGTGTTAAACTCAAACTTCAGCCTAAAACTTATTTATTTTGTTACCGGAAATGAACTGGCCTATTCGTTAAAAACACCGTGCAATAAAAACAATATAATACATTCATTTTCCCAGTGCTATACTATATGTCAGAAGTAGGAAATAAAGAGCGGTTCTGGCACAGGGGCTAATGCGCAAGATGGCGGCCGCGCGCAACCAGCCCTATGTTATTCTTATGGAGGGGTCAGTCAGAGCTGGCACAGGGGCTAATGCGCAAAATGGACGCCACGCCCTGAGACCGTGAAAAATGTCACAGGGGGAGTTCGACCGTGTAGTTGCTAAATTGAATATTTATTATTATTATTATTATTATTATTATTATTATGTAATTATTGATTAATCATGTAAAATCAAGACCAGCCTTATATTGTCCACTTCTTGGTGTAGTGGCTAGCATTCTTGTCTGTTACTGTGGAGGCTCGGGTTCGAGTCCTGGCTCTGTCAAGAAATTTAATTCTAGGCTGAGGGTTGGAATGGGGTACACTCAACCTTGTGAGGCAAAACTGACAGGAGCTGGCTTTTGATTCATACCGCAGCCATTCTGCCTAACCCAACATCACCTATCCTAACCTAACCTAACCTAACCTAACCTAACCAAATCCCACCTTACCTAACCTAACCTAACTTCAAAGTCAGAATGTACAATACATTTATTGTTTTTGATACCCTCATAGATTAGATATAGAGAATGTCCACCACGATTTCGATCCTCGAGCACACTTTCTGACATATCATTAAAACTTGTAGAAAGGAATGTCTGAAAATTTTCACTAACACATAATACACGTACACCATACATTGTGTCACCTTTTTGAATGTTAATGATACGGAAAAGAGTATGCATTGGTAATTCAGTGAGTTCTTTTTCTCTCTAATCAACAGTTCTACCCCCATAGCATTGTGAATATTTATTGTAGTAGCCTATAAAGAAACACAAAAATCATATCTATTACAGTTTAGCTATAAGTGACCAGAACCACTATAACATTTTATTCTAGTAAGGAGATTTCCATAATGATAGGAAAAAAGAGCTTACCATAATGATGGATTGTGTGTAAGTAAACTTCTTTTGCTGCTTGATGCCACTACTAAACTGATACTCATACAACAGACAAGTGAGTTCATGTTTCGCTGACGTAATCGTATGTTTCCACGCACTTCCTGTGTTTAGCGCGTCATAGTGGCTAAATTTGAAACTAAATGAGATGATTTGCTGACGTAATCGTATGTTCCCCCGCACGCACACGCAGGCCCCTGTGGACGGGTCCTTGTGGACGGGCCCCTTTGGACTGGTCATTGTTGACAGGTCCTTGTAGACGAGTCCTTGTGGACGAGCCCCTGTGGACGGGTCCTTGTTGACGGGCCCTTTTTGACTAATCCCTTTAGACCGGTCCCTTTGGACTGGTCCCTATGGACTGGCCCATGACCCCTAATGCTATGATGAAATTAAACGTTGTTCCACATGAAACGCATGTGAAGATCAGATTGCTACTTTGTTTTTTTGTTTTTACGCATGCGTACTTGTTTTTTTTGTAAGCGGGCAGGCTTTTTGAATAATGATTTATAGATGAGTTATTTTTTTAAATTACCAAAAGATCCAAAACTAATAGGTCATTAGCTTTTTAATATCTCATGAACCAATAAGCTAGGGACTTGTATAAGATGTCGTTGGACTTGAGGTGACATTCTGTTTTTGAATGTATTATTTATTTTTTGTCAAAAGGGCCTAACTACACTTTTGTTAATATCTCGCTAACTAGTAATCAGAGAGGGTCAAGTGAGGTGGACTGATCCCTATGGACTGTCGCATGCATTTTATCCTAATTATGTCAAAGGGACCCGCCCACAGGGACCCTTCAACAAGGACCCATCCTCCGGGACCCGTAATAAAATGACTCCCTTCAAAAAGGACTCTCAATCAAAAGGGGTCAATCAACAGGGATCAATCGAAGGTTAAGTTAAGCTACGACCGCCATCTTGGAACTTTATGATCACACCTCGTAGGTTTAGGTTAGGTTAGGTTAGGCTAGGTTCAGTTAAGCTATGACCATTATTTTGAAAATTTTTTGATCACACCTCGTAGCTTTAGGTTAAGTTAGGTTAGGTTAGGTTAGGTTAAGTGAAGCTACGGCCACCATTTTGAAACTTTATGATCACACCTTGTAGGTTAGGTTACGTTAGGCTAGGCTAGGTTAGGTTAAGTCGCAGCCACCTTTTTGGAACTTTTTGATCACACCTCGTAGGTTAGGATAGGTTAGGCTACGGCCGCCATCTTGTTAGGTTAGGCTAGGTTAAGTTAAGCTTCGGCCGCCATTTTGTTAGGTTAGGCTAGGTTAAGTTAAGCTACGGCCGCCATCTTGTTAGGTTAGGCTAGGTTAAGTTAAGCTACGCCCGCCATCTTGTGAGGTGGGGTGGTGGAGGTGGCATTAGAACCGATCAAAACACACTACTGCACAGTTTTTGTCATAGGCACCTACAATTTATTTTTGGGTAGGGGGGGGGGGGGGGTAAAGGTCTTTCATTTACGTTAAACAAACTTTTTTGTAAAATTCTTAGTTTCCAAAATATAGGCAATTTTGAAAATTGACCTTTTATTTGGAAAAATTGAAAATGTGTTAAGTTTTGTTCTAACGTTAAAGGACTTAGAGAAAATGTGTTTGAATCTATATATGACTTTTTAGAATGATTAGTTTTCAAAATATCGTCTACTATCAAAATTGAACCTTTTTGGATTTTGTCCCAGAGATCTAAGACTTGTTTTCTTTGGGTAGAGGGGGTAAATACCTGCCATTTATGTCAAACACATTTTTTTTGTAAATTTCATAGTTTACAAAATATAGCCCATTTTTAAAAATGAACATGTTTTGGAAAAATGTCAAAAATTCCATGTTTTGTTCTAACGATTAAGGAAATAAAATCCATTGGTTTGAGTCTATATATGACTTTTTAGGATGATTAGTTTTCAAAATATAGCCTACTTTCCAAATATTTTTTGGAACAATTTAAAGAATATAATATTTTTTGACTGAGAGTGGGATTGACTTAGGTGTTGTAGTTAGCATGTGATTTTATATGATTTTTAGATTAAACATATAGCCTACTGTCCCGATTTACCTTTTTTGAAAAAATTGAAATGTAAAATGTTTTTGACTAGGTGTGGAATGGAGTTGAGAGGCAATCATTAACCTTAGAGTAAGTAGTTTGGATTCTTGGAATTTTAGTGTGTTGTTGCTTACAAACATGCCGGTAAGCATTATGCTATCATAAAAAGGGTTGAGATACTTTCCAAGAACAAGAGAAATATCCTCTAAATACATTGACAAAGATAACTTGTCAAATAAGCCATTACAAATAGGTTACCACTTTTACACCCCCACTTTTTGCACCCACTTTTTGCGCCCACTTTTTGCGCCCACTTTGCACCCACTTTGCACCCACTTTGCACCCGAACATTACATCATCTGACATAATAAAAATAGCCATGGTTGTTGTCGAGACCGAGATAAGAGCTGGGGTAATGCATTTTTAGTGATAGGATCGGAAAACCCATTATCACTTCAGTAGTGACATGGAGCAAAAATAAAATAAAATAAAAAATAAAAAAAATATCGTGTTTCTGACAGAGTGGGATAGACATAGTTATAAGAGTTGAGAGTCGATAATTAATCTAAAAGTACTCTGGAATTCACGGAATCTTAGTGTGTTGTTGTTGTTGCTTACAAACAGGTATGGTCACGTCTGGTGAGGTTAGCTAGGATTAGATTAAAACATTACTGGATGTTGTCCCAGAGATCTGGGGACTTGGTTTGTTGGAAGAGGGGGGTAAATACCTGCCATTTATGTCAAACACACTTTTTTGTAAAATTCCTAGTTTCTAATATATAGCCCATTTTTAAAAATGAACATTTTTGGAAAAAATGTCAAAAATTCCACATTTTGTTCTAACGATTAAGGATATAAAAGCCATTGGTGTGAGTCTATATATGACTTTATAGGATGAGTAGTTTTCAAAATATAGCCTACTTTCCAAATATTTTTTAGAAAAATTTAAAAAAATATAATATTTTTCGACTAAAAATGGGCTAAACGTAGGTGTTAGAGTTAACATATGACTTTATATGATTTTTTTAGTTTAAACATATAGTCTACTTTCTCCATTCACCTTTTTTTTGGAAAAAATAATGTTTTTGACTAGGCATGGGATAGAGGTAAGAGTACGAGTTGAGAGTACCTTAGAGTACTTAAGATTTCTTTTGAAAGTTAAGTGTGTTGTTGTTGTTGTTGTTGCTTACAAACATGGCAGTAAGCATTATGTTGTGATAAAATGGACTGATATACTTTCCAAGATCAAGAGAAAAATCCACTAAATGCATTGACAAAATAACTTGTCAAATAAGTCAACACAAAATGCCCAACATAAGACCCCACACATAAACTAATACATAAGCTAATTTGTAAAAATGTTAAACACTTGCATGGCATTACATTTTAGGTAATGCATGCGAAACATGAACTCACTTGTCTGTTGTATGAAAAGGACTCGTCAACAATGACCTGTCAACAATGGACAGTGCTTGCACATTTTTAATTACTACCCACCTCTCTCCACTCCTAATGCAAAATGATCATGTAAAACACAAATTGGAAAAAATCCATGTTTCCATATTGACAAATAGAAAAAAAAAACATTAAACTGAAATTTTAAAAACTGTAAATGGGAATTTGGTAAATTGACAAATGTGAAAACAACAAATTGGAAAATCCATGTTTCTATATCATGAAATTGAAAAACTTTAAACTGACATTTTAAGAACTGTAAATTCGAAATTGTGAAATTGATAAATGTGTAAACAACAAAATGCAAAATCCATGTTTCCATATTATGAAATTGAAAAACTTATAACTGACATTAAAAAAACTGAAAATGGGAAATTGGAAAATTGACATATGTGTAAACAACAAAATTAAAAAAAAATATCCGGTTGGGCTAGTGATCATGTTGTACAGTAACCTATAAGACTAGCATAGGGATAGTTGATGACATGTAAAACACAAATTGTAAAAAATCCATGTTTCCATATTGACAAATAGAAAAAAGCATTAAACTGAAATTTAAAAAACTGTAAATGTGAATTTGGTAAATTGACAAATGTGAAAACAACAAATTGGAAAATCCATGTTTCTATATCTCGAAATTGAAAAACTTTAAACTGACATTTTAAGAACTGTAAATGGGAAATTGTGAAATTAATAAATGTGTAAACAACAAAATGCAAAATCCATGTTTCCATATTATGAAATTGAAAAACTAAAAACTGACATTTAAAAAAACTGAAAATGGGAAATTGGAAATTGACATGTGTAAACAACAAAATGAAAAAAATCCGTTTGGGGTAGTGATCATGTTGTACAGTAACCTGTAAGACTAGCATACGGATAGTTGCATGTACCTTATATACTTTGTGTATGTGCATTAGCCTTTGGACTAGCTTAAGTTAGGTTTGGTAAAGTTAGGTTTAATGAGGTTAGGTATGTGACCTTGTAGTTTACTCTTTTAAGAAAATGTAAAAAAAGTAAAATCTAAAAATCAAAAAATCTTAAATTTAAAATGTAAAATCTAAAAAAAAAAAATTGTAAAATTAAAACAAATCTAAAATCTAAAATGTTAAAATGTAAAATGTTAAAATGTAAAATCTAAAATCTTTAAATGAGGTTTCTTCGGGTTCTGACAACACGTTTATGATTTAGTCCATGTTGATGTGTGGTATCCAATTACTGCTGACTTTGCATGATCATCACCCATTGTCTTGATCAACACCTGGGGTTTCAAATTACTGCAGCGTTAGTCATAGCAATAGAACTGTGCGCTCTCTGCCATGTCAGCAACATGACACCGGAAGGAACACCTGTGTACTATTCAATGACTGCTAACTTTGTATAATCATCACCCATAGTCTTAATGAACACCTGGGGTTTCAAATTACTGCAGCGTTAGTCATAGCAACAGAACTGTGTGCTCTCTACCATGTCTGTAATATGACACAGGAAATAACAAGACGTTTTACTGTTCGTACCATCTCCTCAGTTTTAACATCTTAAGAACAAGTATTATTTTCTTTCAACAACAAATGACTCGTTAGAACACATCCATCCACCAAGTTAGATCCCTTGACCTGTTCTCAAATGGCATGTGCCTCGTGTACTAGGGTGTGTGCATTAGCCCTAACCTAACGTTACGTACGAACTAAACAGAATGTGAGTTGTTAGCTCTTATCATGCACATGCACAGGTGAACACTTGTGTGTTAGGTCATATTACACATGAACTTGCATTTTCTCACGTAAGTGCATTTCTCTGTTCCACAAGATACAAATTTGATTGCTGGATTGTATCTTGCACTGTTTATGCGATATAGCTTTGATAGGTAGTTCTCTACATATAGCAATTTTACCACTGCTCTACCTACGCCTTTTGCTCTTTTGGCTTTCTTACAGTCTAGTGTGTGATAGACAGCATTAACTGTATATCAAACCCAGTTCACCTTTGTATTTGTAATCCAAGTAATAATTTGAAAAAGACACAAATGTAATCAGTTTTAAACGTTATCTCTGTTTTGTTTTGTTTAATATGTTTATGACATGCATATTAACCTGAAATCGAACCCCTGGTGAAAAGGCTAACAGCTTAACCACTGCACCACCATGCCCTTGTTTCTTAGTTCGACTCGTTCTAGGCCTCAGACCTGGAAATCGAGTTAAGACCACCAGTACAAGAGCTAAAAGTGCTTACCACTGCAACACAAAAAAATGGATAGCTGGTAACATTAGACAACCGGAAATGATTATATTTCTGTTTGCAATGCATTTTGTCATTAGCCTACTGTCTGAGCACTGACAGCAACACAGTTTAGTTTAAAACAAGCGAGTGTGTGTGTGTATAGATTATTAGCCTCAAGTATTTAAAGCTTGTTGTGTGTAGCGACCATTTTGTCTCGGTAACCACTGAGCATTTTTGTGTTTTAGCTATCATCTTTAACCAATCAATTAAAGATAGACTACTCTTAATTCTTGAAAAATCAGAGTTTGCGAACACCGTTTCTCATTTATTAACCCATACCTGCAACCTATACTCTCTCTATACTGCAGTTTGATCTGAAAACAAGTTTCAATGGTAAAAGACTTTTCAGTCACCATACATGTAGCCTACACTAATTCTTTCTCTACCTAGTTATGTTTCATCACACATGGTAAACATCTCACATGTTCGTATCCGATTATTAGTTTATAAAATCTCAGGTCGATGACCTTGATGTATTGGGTATTTTGGTTAAATTCATTGGCCATGGGAAAGGGTTGACCATTCTTAGTCCTAGGACACCTCACATGTTGATATTCGATTATTAGTTTATAAAATCTTAGGTCAATGACCTTGCTGTTTTGGATTGGGGGGGGGGGGGGGTGTAAATTCATTGGTCATGGGAAAGGGTTGACCATCCTGAGTCCCATGACACCTCACTTGACCCTCTCTGATTATTAGTTAGCGAGATATTAACAAAAGTGTAGTTAGGCCCTTTTGACTAAAAATAAATAATACATTCAAAAACAGAATGTCACCTCAAGTCCAACGACCTCTTATACAAGTCCCTAGCCTTATTGGTTCATGAGATATTAAAAAGCTAATGACCTATTAGTTTTGGATCTTTTGGTAATTTAAGAAAAAAATAACTCATCTATAAATCATTATTCAAAAAGCCTGCCCGCTTAAAAAAAACAAGTACGCATGCTTAAAAAAAAGAAGTTAATTCATAGTAGCAATCGGCTCATCACATGCGTTTCATGTGGAACAACGTTTAATTTCATCATAGCATTAGGGGACATGAGCCAGTCCAAAGGGACCGGTCTAAAGGGATTAGTCAAAAAGGACCTGTCAACAAGGACCCGTCCACAGGGGCTCGTCCACAAGGACCCGTCAACAAGGACTCGTCCACAGGGACTCGTCCACAAGGACCCGTCCACAGGGGCCTGCGTGTGCGTGCGGGGGAACATACGATTACGTCAGCAAATCATCTCATTTAGTTTCAAATTTAGCCACTATGACGCGCTCAACACAGGAAGTGCGTGGAAACATACGATTACGTCAGCGAAACATGAACTCACTTGTCTGTTGTATGAGTACCAGTTTAGTAGTGGCATCAAGCAGCAAAAGACGTTTACTTACACAATCCATCATTATGGTAAGCTCTTTTTTCTTATCATTATGGAAATCTCCTTATTAGAATAAAATGTTATAGTGGTTCTGGTCACTTATAGCTAAACTGTAATAGATATGATTTTTTGTTTCTTTATAGGCTACTACAATAAATATTCACAATGCTATGGGGGTAGAACTGTTGATTAGAGAGGAAAAAAAGCTCACTGAATTACCAATGCATACTCTTTTCCGTATCATTAACATTCAAAAAGGTGACACAATGTATGGTGTACGTGTATTATGTGTTAGTGAAAATTTTCAGACATTCCTTTCTACAAGTTTTAATGATATGTCAGAAAGTGTGCTCGAGGATCGAAATCGTGGTGGACATTCTCTATATCTAATCTATGAGGGTATCAAAAACAATAAATGTATTGTACATTCTGACTTTGAAGTTAGGTTAGGTTAGGTAAGGTGGGATTTGGTTAGGTTAGGTTAGGTTAGGTTAGGTTAGGTTAGGTTAGGTTAGGATAGGTGATGTTGGGTTAGGCAGAATGGCTGCGGTATGAATCAAAAGCCAGCTCCTGTCAGTTTTGCCTCACAAGGTTGAGTGTACCCCATTCCAACCCTCAGCCTAGAATTAAATTTCTTGACAGAGCCAGGACTCGAACCCGAGCCTCCACAGTGACAGCCAAGAATGCTAGCCACTACACCAAGAAGTGGACAATATAAGGCTGGTCTTGATTTTACATGATTA
The DNA here is from genome assembly GCA_946902985.2 of Meconema thalassinum. NCBI lineage: Eukaryota > Metazoa > Arthropoda > Insecta > Orthoptera > Tettigoniidae > Meconema > Meconema thalassinum. The sequence goes on from OX336395.1 coordinate 333,687,411, forward strand.
ATCAATAATTACATAATAATAATGTTAATAATGAAAATGAAAATCCACAGCCTGCTTCCAGTCTCCGACCGGGTCAGGAATGGAATGAATGAAGCCCCCATCTAGCGGCGAGGATATGAATTGTGCCGGCTGCCGAGGCCTGACGCACTCCTCTGGGGCAATGATTAAATGAATGACAGATGAAATGAAATGATAGTGGAGAGTGTTGCTGGAATGAAATATTGACAGGGAAAACCGGAGTACCCGGAGAAAAACCTGTCTGCCTCCGTTTTGTCCAGCACAGATCTCACATGGAGTGACCGGGATTTGAACCACGGGCCCAGCGGTGAGAGGCCGGCGTGCTGCCGCCTAAGCCACGGAGGCTAATGTTAATAATAATAATTATAATAATAATAATAATAAAAATAATAAATATTCCATTTAGCAACTACACGGTCGAACTCCCCCTGTGACATTATTCACGGTCTCAGGGCGTGGCGTCCATTTTGCGCATTAGCCCCTGTGCCAGCTCTGACTGACCCCTCCATAAGAATAACATAGGGCTGGTTGCGCGCGGCCGCCATCTTGCGCATTAGCCCCTGTTGTCAGAACCGCTCTTTATTTCCTACTGTCAGATCGGTGTATTGCTCTAGTTTATGTTGTAAAATTTAACGTTTTACTGCAGTTTACGTGATTTTCGAGTGCGACGAAAAGTATTCACGCTAGCCAGCAAAGATCAACAAATATTCCTTGATTTGCATCGTCATATACAGTACTCCCTCTGTAATCCGGCATCTTGGCTCTCCGGCACTCCCAGTAATCCGGCGTTTTGTATTCGAGTACGAGCTCAACACTTGATTTGATAATGCGTCCCCAATACTGTACAATGTTTCCCACGCAGCGACTAGTGTCTGAGCAAACAATGCATTGGCGCCAAGAGCGATGACTCACGCACGCACGCCCCCTCCGGTGCTTAGTGTAGGACAGTTGTACTGTAGTAGTGTTGTGTAGAAGACGAAAACAACCAGTTAATGACAGAAGATGACATCATAGAGGAAGTGGCAAGAGAGGAAGAGGATGAGGAACAGGTCGAAGGAAAAGTGACAGCGGCTGTACAGTCAATCTCTCACGATGCGGCCATCGCCACGTCAATTGCCTGGGCGGAGGAAAATGGCGTCTCTGCTAACGATGTCTTAAGTTTTAAGAAGGTTACAGGAACAAGTTCTCAAAGTGTCTCTCAACCGTAAAAAGCAAAAGGCAATTAATGCATATTTCCAGCCGTCTACTTCCAAGGAATAACGAGAGTTATATGATGTATTTTCGTACTTTTTTACTTTGTATAGTACAATGTAATTAAGACTGATTTTCAAATGATATCTGCGTTTTTCTCGATATTTTCCAGTAATCCGTCGTTTTCGTTAATCTGGCAGTGCTCTGGTCCGATATCTGCCGGATTACCGAGAGAGCACTGTACCTTACAACTGCACACGAATCTTTTACTGGTAATCATACTTAAATCCCACTAATAAATAAGTCTACGGTAGGGAAGACTCCATTTACCGCTGGAACCGGACTAATATTGGGGCGTGATCAGTGCTTCAACTGTCCGCATGCTATAGCGATGCCAGGGCGTCTCCATATTACTCCTTGGTATAACCGTGGTATTCCCTTCTTGTAAGACTTGAGACCGGCTGCTCCGCGCGATCGATTCCTCCTGCAGGGAGATGGATCCTGTGTGGTGGACGAGGAATGGATGTAAGCTGTCACTGTCAGGCTCGATTGTTTCCGTCCTTCTCGCTACAAAGCCTCGACACCAGGAGATGAATGTTACATACAAACTATAATGGCGCTGATATTTCCTCAACATAATATTGATCGCAAGAGTAGCACCCTGCAGCTCAGTCCAGCATTGCTTCAACTTACTAATGATCAGTTGTTCTTCCATTAAAGTGGGGAGATATAACTTAGAGAACAAAAAGACAACTAACAACAATAATGCTACGACTATGCCACAAATAAATACATAGAGAAATACATAAATTAATGAATGAATAAATGAATTATCAATAAATTAATAAAGAAAGTCAACAAAAAAAAAACAACCCCTGGCACTATCCAGCCCATGACGGGCTAAGGCCGACCAAGCGACCGCTGCCCAGCCATTTGGCCTGCAGATATTGGGGTGACGCGTGATCAGCGCGTCGGGTCCCCTCAGCCGTTAATCTTGGTATTCGTGATCGGGGCGCTGTCTCACTGTCAGACAGCTACTCAATTGTCCTCACGAGGCTGAGTGCACCCCGTTCCAACCCTCACGTCAGTTTTAAAATCCCTTAATAAAGAAAGAAAGGAAGAAAGAAAGTTAATTTTTTTTTTAGTCGTTTATCCTCCAGGTTGGTGGAACCCACGGACTGAGCGAGGGAACTCACCACTACCGCCTCTACGGGCAGTGTCCTAGAGCGGGGAACATCGAATCGGAAGGGATACAACTGGTGAGGTGGGATTGGCACCTCGCCCAGGCGGCCTCACCTGCAAAGCGAACAGGGGCCTCATGAGGGAAGGTAAGGGATGGTTAGGATGGATAGACAAGGAAGAGGGAAGGAGGCGGCCGTGGCCTTGAAGAAGGGACCATCCCGGCATTTGCCCGAAGACGAAGTGGGAAACCACGGAAATCCACTTCGAGGATGGTTGAGGGGGAATCGAACCCCCTCTACTCATTTGGGCCATCTGAGGCTGAGTAGACCCCGTTCCAGTCCTCGTACCACTTTTCAAATTTCGTGGCAGAGCCGGGAATCGAACCCAGGACCTCCGGGGCGGCAGCTAACCATGCTGACCGCTACGCTACGGAGGCGACTAATTAATTAATACAGTATATAAATATACACTTAATGAATGAATGAATAAATTAATTGCCTGAAATAGAAGTGAGAATCCGCGGAAAGCCACTTCCAGGATGGCTGATGTGTGAATCGAACTCACTTCTTGTCAGTTTTGCCTCACGAGGCTGAATATACCCCAGTCCATCCCTCAAGGCAGAGTCGGGAGTTGAACCTGGACCTCCGGGGCGACACCAAACAGTCTAAGACAGATAAAATAACACAGAAAATCTTAGAATGTTACAGGCTAAGAGAGTATTCGCTATAAGCCTGGCCAATTAGCGCTGATCGGCATGATCCATCAGCTTGTCTCGCTAATTCCCTAAATGGAAACATAATGGAAGTTCACAGTCTCGTTACCGAAGATAAACAAGCCCGGGGCTCCCTACACCGTGCAGTGTTGCCAACAGAAATTATCTTCCGTGATGGGACACATTTTAGCCCCCACCAGTTCGTACACAGCGTCCTCAATATTAGCTGTCAGTGGCTATGTATAATGTTGCTGTTTGGTTGGCTGGTTCCTCAGTTGAGGGGCTACGACAACGTGGACATGTAGCCCCGTGTACTTTGGGTGTGTGTAGAATCTGTCTGATAACCGGTGTTAATTGTGATGACTGTATTAGTGTGTGTATCAATGTTGCTGTTTGAGTCTTCAGTGCTTTGACTGGTTTGATGCAGCCCTCCATGCCTCCCTGTCCTGAGCTAATCGTTTCATGTCTACATAGCTGCCATACCCTGCATCCGAAGCAATCTGTTTAACTTATTCTAACCTTGGTCTGCCCGTACATTTCTTATCCTCGACCCTTCCTTCCATAACTAATCTTGCTATTCCTGGGTGACGTAATGTGTCCTACGAACCTATCTCTTCTCTTCATTTGAAGTCGCCAGAAACATCTCTCCTCTCCCACTCGTCTTAATACCTATTCGTTTGTAACCCTATCTACCCATCTCTTGTAACACCACATTTCAAACACTTCAGATCTCCTCTTTTCTGCTGCACCAACAGACCATGTTTTACTACCATAGAGCGCCACGCTCCACACAAAGGCTTAAAAAATGACTTCCTAATACCTAAATCTATATTCGATGTCAACAGATTCCTTTTTTGTAGAAATGCTTTCCTTGCTTGAGCCAACCTACTTTTATATCCTCTTTGCTTGGTCCATCACTGGTTATTCTGCATCCTAAGTAACAGAAGTCTCCTACTTCCTTTAGCTCTTCACCTGCCAATTTGATGTCCACAGAGGTTTTGTGATATATTTCGGCTGCATTCCAATATTGTTGTTTTACATTTATTGATTTTCGTCCTATTTCTCGGTCCTATTTCTTTCCCCACACGACCATCCTGAGGGAATACACAGCCCATTAGGCTGGATCAATTCATCAAAATATTAAAATTTACCAGACTTCGTGATTTTCCCACACTTGGTTCCCAGGTTGAAAATGAAAATCCACAGCCTGCTTCCAGTCAACCGACCGGGTCAGGAAATGGAATGAATGAAGCCCCAATCTAGTGGCGAGGATATGAACTGTGCCGGCTGCCGAAGCCTGTCGCACTCCCCTTGGGCAATGATTAAATGAATGACAGATGAAATGAAATGAAATGATAGTGGAGAGTGTTGCTGGAATGGAATTGTGACAGGGCAAACCGGAGTACCCGGAGAAAAACCTGTCTGCCTCCGCTTTGTCCAGCACAAATCTCACATGGAGTGACCGGGATTTGAACCATGGACCCAGCGGTGAGAGGCCGGCGTGGTGACCCCTAAGCCACGGAGGCTCATTTTGTTTCCAGGTTATTATAATTCATTCATTCATTCATTCAATTTCGCTAATCGGCCAACTAGGGACCACGATAAGCCTCATTTTACATTCTGGCATTTGCTCATTTTTCGCTTGATCCACATTGTCTTAATGAGCTCAGTGTGTTTAGCACGACGTTCCTCTGTCCATTTCGCACCAGTTGTCCGTTTTTCGTCCCGGAAAGTCCCAAACGTCTTGATGGCTGCTCTATAAAGATTTCAGTCTTGTGCATCTTCTGCTCGTATCCCCATTTCTTTCAGATCTTTCTGGACGTTAACGTAACACGGCACTGTAGTTTTTGCATTTGAGTCGAATATACTGTAGATACGTTTCGTCCATCGGGAGTCGATCTTCCGTCGTATTTGACCGTAGAAGCAAACTCTGCGTTTTCGCATTGTGTCTGTGATCTTCTCTATTCTCGAGTATATTTCTTGCCTGGAGTTTCTGATGTAGAGGCCATTTTCGTAGTCTGGGCCAAGTATGACGTGTAGGATCTTTCTTTCTTTCTTTCTTTCTTTCTTTCTTTCTTTTCTCTCTAACTTCGCGAGCAAACATTTCTCGGATAGGATAAGGCATTCAGATGCATATAGCGGTACTGGTTTGATGACAGTGTTGTAGTGACGAATATTTGTGTTAATAGAAAATCACTTTTTGTTATATAAGTTGCGGGTGGTTTGGAAAGCGACTTCCATTTTCTTGATTCTTGCTTCTATGGCTTCCTTGTCAAGGCTATTTTGCTGGATCCATTCCCCAAGATATTTAAATTTTTTAAAACTGTTTATCGTTCCATATTTGGTGTTTAGTTGTGCTGTATCATCCTTGATGTTCGACATTACTTCTGTCTTTTGAAAGGAAATTTGTAATTTTGTTTGTTCTGCTACTTCCTTCAATATATTGATCCGTTCTGTTGCACTTTCGAAATCTTTATTATTATTATTATTATTATTATTATTATTATTATTATTATTATTATTAAATCCCATTAGACGATTCCAAAAATTTGACGTGGCAATTTGTTGGGTTGCATATTGAGTGTTGACCCCGTCCCTACCAGGAAGGGGAGGCTGTTCTCTCATTAAAGACGTCAAGTAATCAAGTAATTAATAGGCAGGTCTCAGAGAGTATCGACCTGTGGAACTAATTACTGCACTGTGTGGGCGTAGCTTCCTCTCGTCTCGTGAACCTGTGGGCTGCGTACTTACTTCCTTTCTTCCGTGGAGGTGTCATCTTCCGGTTCTGCTCAATCATTATTAACCTTTTCAAACTGTGAGCACCACCTTTATGCCCTATCACGTATTGGAGCACAAAACTCTTAATGGGCGAATGTCGGGAATTTCCCGACATCCAGGTTTCCTGTTCTGCACGTATGTCGGGATATACCCGTCAGCTGTTTCCACGGTAAATACGAATATACGTCTGCTGCTGCCTGTAATTATTGTTTACAACTATTAGCAATGCCACAGCCTTCTAGATGCGTTAATACTTTGTTTTACGAGTTTTACAGGTAAATAAAGAACGAGCTGTTGTTTACGTTAGTTGGCGGTGGAAAGGCGGCACGCAGACAGGGTAGTGTTACTTCGTGTGATATAGCTCGATTTTTAGAAGAACCTGACAGCAGTGATCAAGCTTACCGAGGCCTATAGTGCTTCATGTTTGATTACTGTTGTATAAAGTCTTAATTTTGTTATATGATGATTAAGGGGAGGTGGTAGGAAAATAAAAAAATACGACTAGCGCAGGACTACACAAGAAAAGAAATCGTCTGCTAAGGTGAAGTGCTTGAACCGACGGGAAAAGAGAAAATCGCGCAGAACACTAGGTTAATGAATATGAAGGTAGCCTTATACAAGACACATGGTGTCTACAACAAAACATGTCTGTCCACATTCACCAAACTTCGTCATTACAACACGGTTATTAAACCTGAGGTGCTTTATGCAAGTGAGACATTGACGTTACTCACTTGGTAAAGATCCTCACAAAGGAAAGAAAAACAATAAGGAAAGTTATTGGACCAAAGCACAGGCTTCACTCCAAAGACACCACCGAGAAATGGTCGAACCTCGCAGCAGTCATCAGAAAGAGGCGACTAAAATTTTACTCCCACAAACCAGACTCACCAACAAAATAATAACAAGGGAAGTGTCAGGTTAGACAGGTCGAAAGCTATCTTGAGACTTTGTGGACGCAATCGTTGTACTAAAAGAGGGCAGTGTGCGGAAAATCAGCTGCCAGATTGAACTGCAAGGCTCCGAAATCATGTGGCGAATCTCTCATATAAATCAATGAGAGGTAGCGAGTACCGTATATGTTGGAATGGATTGCCCAGGCACTCAAGGCCGGTCGCGCGATAACTCCGAGTGCCACAGGGATGTCCAGCTCCGTCAGCCGTCATGCCTGCGTACCAGGATGTCAGGTGCGATTTCGGAGCCTTGCAGTTCAATCTGGCGGCCGATTGTCCTCTTATAGTACAACGATTGCGTCCAAAAAGTTTCAAGATAGGTTTCCACCTGTCTTACCTCATACTTCTCTTGTAAGATACATACAGCGGCTCAAGACTACTACACCCTGGATAATGCAAGTCAACATTGATCTGGGAAAAGCACAGGTCGACCCAGAAGACGTCATAGACGACACAAAGTATAAGGTGAGTTCAAAAAGTAACGAGCCGGAGGCTGGAATGCGGAAACCGGTGACGACATCGGCTAATCGTGGCGTGTGTAACGAGGTGTAGTTCCGACCAGAGCGTGGAAGGTCACATCCCGTCCCTAGAGGGCACGCGTGCACGTCACGTGACGATACAAAGCGAGCAGCAGCATGCATCAATCGTCCAACACTGCCAGTCGCATTGCAAACAGTGACAAGGAGGCGTCAAACGAAGAGCAAAGAGGTGTTGTTCGGTTTCTGACAGCGGAAGGAGTACGGGGAACGGACATTCATCGCCGAACGTCACAAGTGTACGGCGAACACTGCATGTCCCTTGCAAGGGTCAAGGCGTGGCACAAGCGCTTCAGGGAAGGACGGGTGTCGTTAGCCGATGATGCCCAGTTTGGGGCACCCCTCTGCATTACCGATGACAACGTTCAGCTGGTTGATCCACTCATTACCCAGGACCGCCGAGTGACAGTGAACGCCATAGCCGCCGTGGTCGCTTCACGACAATCCACGACCTCATACGACCAACACAGTCGCGGCTCTCCTGCAGAAATTAAAATGGGAGGTTCTCGGCGACCCTCCATACAGTCCAGACCTCTCTCCCTGTGATTACGCCATGTTTGGTCCCCTGAAAAGGGCTCTGCGGGGCCAACGATTCACCTCGGACGCCGGCGTCCAGCTGTACGTGCGGAAGTTGTTCACATCGCAGCCCAGGGAATTTTATGAGACAGTCATTCACCGCCTCGTGTCACAGTGGGACAAGTGCCTCAACAGCCAGGGCCAATACTTCTAACATACATGTACTGGTTTCTGTAATTAAGCCTCCGGCTCGTTACTTTTTGAACGCACCTTATATAAAAGTGGGAAGTTGTGTCAGAGAAAGCAGCACCTACAGCCCAAAGTGGACCGGAGAATGGAAGAGGGCATTTAGTGGACGAATGAAAGAGTACTGGAAAAACAGAAAGAACAAGTAGTCATGATTGCTTCGCGTAGTTTAATAGGCCTGTAATGTTTGAAATAAATAATAATAACTAGCATTACCCGCGAATATTCTAGTTATAAAGAGTACACTTAGCAACATCTCAATCATGAATGCTATGACTGATTTATCCTTGGTATGAATAATCAGACTTCATCAATTCAGCTACTGGTGCCGTGGTTAGGGGTTTGCCATTCCTTCATAGGTATATCAGAGCGAAGTTAGTTTTCTGGGAATATCACAGACTCTGTTAATTTAAGGGCCTTTAAATGTGGTTTTCGGAGACTCTTTATAGTCGGGTGAAAAAGACAACACTCAAACGTGAAAATTGGGTGAAAAAATTATAGAGTGCCCCTTGACCTTGACCCCTTTAAGCGCATTATACTGTATGTATTGATGAATTTTACAGCTTAATTTGGTTCAGTGATAACCTTATAACCGTTTGTAAACTTTCACTGTGTTGCATTGCGTCTTACAGAAATAGATTCTGTTACCATGGTTACCGTGTTGCATTCTTTCATTGTAAATCTACATGTTTTAAGGTATGTATTTAATTGTGAGGCATTTAAAGAGTAAGTGAGTGCGTTATGCTGGACCTGTAGGTTGATGTTAATGGGACCTTATTTTCGGTACAAAACTGGAATGGGTCCTTAGCATAATAATATAGGGAGGGATAATAATAATAATAATAATAATAATAATAATATATTTTTTACGGAGGCGGAGAAATGCATTTACGCCCATAGTGTCGGACCCCTGAGTGGCAGACTACCGACTAAAACTCCCCCCTCGTTTCTACTGACCACCAGCCTGGAACCGTTTATCACATTAGTTCAGGCTAGAGCCATTTTATGTTTGCCCGTAGTGAATTATCCACTGGCTAACGCCTCCTTAGATACAATTCAAATAGTTCCAACTTGGCTACCGGATGCCAGTGTCACTAACACCTATATCGGATTTTTAGCCTATTTTCATTTTGTCCGTGTGTCTGTGTGTGTGTGTGTGTGTGTGTGTGTGATGGTGTGTGTCCCACTAATAAAATCTAAACGACCAGAGCGATTTCAATGAAACTCGGTAAGTTAATAGTACTATTCCGGACGACCCCGACCGTGCCCTTAAAATTTTGTTACGTCCCATACGAAATATTTCACTAGCATTCAATATCTCTGAAACTATTCCCGATATCACCTTGGAATTTTGTAAGGTGATAAAGAGAACTACTAGAAGTTCATCGATGTGACTTTTAAACACCTGTTTACTACAAAACCAACATGGCAGCCATGCGAAATTGCGACATTTAAATAGCCGTTTCTTGCGATTTAACCAACCAAACGCAATGAAACTTGGTACAGTATATGTTTATACACATGTTATTGCACCGACATATAACTTCGTGCAATTGTTTGCATAACCTCAAGATGGTGGCTGTGCTAAATATTTCACCGGCATATAATATCTCTGAAACTATTACCGGTATCACCCTGAAATTTTGTACGGGGATAAAGGGCACTACTGGAAGTTCATCTACGAGACTTTCAGAAACCGGTTAACTACAAAACGAACATGGCGGCCAAGCGAAATTGAAAGTTTTAAATAGATGTTTCTCGCGATATAATGATCCAAGCGCAATGAAACTTGGTACAGGAAATGTTTATACACATTGTAATGCACTGGCATCTAATTTAGTTCATTTTTTTTTACATAACCTCAAGATGGCAGCTGTGCGAATTTTAAAATTAAGTTTTTATTTCTTGTGTCGTAATCATGAGATCGAAGTGAAAGTTTGAATAATGAACCTACGCAATAATTTTCCTTTAATGGTACATGACTCTATGGCCTATACATATAACAATCCAACATGGCGACCATCCGAAATATTTAGACGGATCTCAATATCTACGAATCTATTACAGCAATCAAACTGGCTATGAACATAAGTAGAATATATGAAAATAGGCTTTACTGCTTTACGGAACTACTTGTTCATTATGGATACTCAAGTTTAGGCCTTAATTACAAACAAACGAACCAACAGACCTATTGAAATATGACTTGTACATTATTTTCCTTGTTTAATTCTGCCAATTATTCTCAAGTTTATTAATTATTATTAGCCTACTTTTCTCATTTTGCAAAAATGAGAAACAAGTTGACTTATGAAATCGATCCGGGAAAATGTGTGTGTGTGTCTTGTCAGTCTGGTTGGTTCCTCAGTTTAGGGGATGCGACAATGCCGTCATGTAGCCCCGTGTACTTTGGGTGTGTGTAGAATCTGTCTGATAACCGGTGTTAATTGTGATGACTGTATTAGTGTGTGTATCTGTTTTTTAATTCAAGTATGGACTGCAGGCTTTTGAATTTTTCAAATAGTTCCTACTTTAGCTGCCAAACGCCACCGTCAACGACTACTAGTTCAGAACTTAGCTACCAGACACCACCGCAGTCGGCTCTTGGCAACGAACGTAGGAACCTAAGAGCATTGCTTACATTCTTAAGCTATACAATTTAGCTTCACACAGGTGTAATTAGTGGAAGGTTCTTTAACATAACATAAATCTATGAAGAGGGACCGCCAGCTTTACTTCCCCTCCGAAGGAAGGCATACTGAGGGATTTTAACGCTCTTAAAAAATCCGGCGACTTCGTGTCTGTCAGTCTGTCTGTCCTTCTGACTGTTTGTGTGTGTGTGTCCCCTTATCAACTCCTAAACGGCTGCAGCTATCGAAACCAAATTTGGTAGGAGTTTCTATACCTGAATATCTCACGGCTATATTTGAAACTGACGTCAGTGCTACCAACTGCTGAAACATCTTAATTGGCATTTGAGCTCTATGTTGGATATCTCAGAATTTATGCATGCCAACTGTTCCAAAATTGGCACACGTATAGATAATAACATTCCAGAATAATTTTTAGAAGTGTACATACATGCCAGTATTGCCAAGATGATTCTAAGCCTGCCGATAGGTACAACTTCTAAATGCATGTAACTTCTATACTATCGATTGGATTTCATCTATATGTCGTATATACTATGTGTACTACAACACATATGACTGTGCGTATTCTAAAGAACCACCAGGGCTGCCAACTGTTAATAAATGCTCTCTATATGTTTCAACCCTAATATCAATATATCAGAAAGTATGCAAGCCAACAGCTCTAATCTTTACACACGTATAATTCCTGACATTCTACCTTAGTTTGGTGTAACTTATATACATCAGTGCTGCCAACCCGACTCTAAGCCTGTTGATAGGTCCAGTTCTTAAAGCATATAATTTCTATACTGACAAATGGATTTCAACCAAATTTCGTATGTGCTTTGTGTACCTTAACAGTTATGACTGCGTATTCGTAAGGACAAGCAGGGCTGCCAACTGTTAATAAATGCTCTCTCTATATGATTAATCCTAATATCAATATATCAGAAAGTATGCAAGCCATCTGTTCTGAACTGTGCACACTTATAGCACCTGACATTCTAGATTTATTTGGAGTAACTGATATACCTCAGTGCAGCCAACATGATTCTCAGCTTTCTGATAGTTTCAATTTTTAATTACATCTAACTTCTATACTAACAAATGGATTTTATCCAAAATGGGCACCATGATAGATGGTAAAATTTCAGATTAATTCTGAGCATCACATACATGACATTGTTCCCAACATGAGTTTACGCCCATTGATAAATCCAATATCAAACAGCATGTAACGTCCATACTATCCATTAGACTTGAACCAAATTTTGTACGTGCATTCTATACCTTAAGAGATGGAACTAAGAATATATTCAGAGTCACCAGGGCTGCCAACTGTAGTAAATTACTCTATTAGGCTACACTATTTCAGATGTATTTCAAAGTGCAGTACTTAGAAATGTTAGTATTACCAACTTGATTTCGTCATTATTCTAGATAGGTCTATTGGTATGAATCTTACATTTTTGAAAAGTAGGGTCTTTAGTTCGTTACGGAACTACTTGTTTTTCTTTGTGGTCAAATGAAAAATTGTCCGGGTTTTTGACGTCTTTCTAGGATCCGCGAACTTAAAACTATAAATGGGAAACTAATTGCCTGAGGGTAATTACATTTTTATATCTTATAGGCACAAGTATTCGCAGTGTAAATCTCAAGTTTGAATTTTTTTCAACTACCCAATAAGAAGTTCTTATACTTTTTCTGACGTAACGCAGGAAATTTGGTCTCATTCGTGATTATCGGAAACTACGACCACTGCAAACGTACAGTGTGATGACGAATTTATGATGAGTAATATTAATGGGAGGTTTTGTGCGTTTTTAGTAGTGGCGAACGTTGGAACTGGATAGAGCGTTTCTAACTAGACAAATATAACCTACAAATTTAGCTACACACTCGCAATTGTAGCGGTAGGTTCTTTTACATGCCATAAATCTATGACTTGGGCCCGCCGGCTTTACTTCCCCTCCGAAGGAAGGCATACTGTACTGAAGGATTTTAACGCTCTTAAAAAATCCGACGACTTCAGTCGGATTTGAACCCGCGACTTTGGGCATAGAAGCTCAGCATGCTACCGAAGGCGCCAGCCTAGAGACTGTTCTGATATTCAAGAGCTGAAAGCTTGTCCTGTAGAATCCAATTTGGTCGTCAGTCGTGAGTGAAGTGCTCATATATAAATCAGAACTAGGAAGAGGGGCTTTTCATACACTAAATATTTAATTGAATTTATCTAACGAGATTCAATTCTTTAGACTAACAAGGAAAGGTGGCGACTGTTCCAAAATAAACATCTTTACCAGGGAGAAATTGGTTTCTATTTTCTGTCTCACGACTTTATTTTGGGTAGGGAATTTCTGAATCTAGATGGGGGTTTCAGGGCCATTTCGCAACCCCCGGGGAAACTCAGTTACAGGTGTACCAACAAAGAATATTGATAGTGTAAATTTCAGTCGGGTCAAAACAAAATCATTCCAAATACCGGAATATGCGAAAATTCCACAGTTGGTAGCCCTGCAGGCGAGCAACACAAGTTTAGTTAGTTATTGTTGTTTTAAGGGGCGGAACTACGAGGTCATCTGCCCCTCAAGTCAATGTTGAAGACATCCTATAATGCCATAGACTAGACCTTCCGTCAACACTATTCCTCTTTTGGTGCATTGTAATTAAGTTTCGATGCTTTCTGCACTTTTCCAAACGTAGAGGACACACTAACGTTTCTTACGAGGTGCCGACATGATGACACGTGGTAGACTGGGGATGGTTCACGGGAAACTCAACCATATCTGGTTGATTAGACTAGCAGTTTGCCTTTTCTACCCCTACGAGCGTTAGTGTGAGTCAATGAACTCAACCATATCCGGTCTATTAGATTAGCAGTTTGCCTTTTCTACCACTACGAGTGCTAGTGTGAGTCAATGAAACTCGATCATATCCGTCAATTAGATTAGCAGTTTGCCTCTTCTACCACTACGAGTGCTAGTGTGAGTCAATGAAACTCAATCATATCCGGTCAATTAGATTAGCAGTTTGCCTTTTCTACCACTACGAGTGCTAGTGTGCGTCAATGAAACTCAACCATATCCGGTCGATTAGATTAGCAGTTTGCCTTTTCTAGCACTACGAGTGCTAGTGTGCGTCAATGAAACTCAATCATATCCGGTCAATTAGATTAGCAGTTTGCCTTTTCTACCACTACGAGTGCTAGTGTGAGACAATGAAACTCAACCCTATCCGGTCAATTAGATTAGCAGTTTGCCTTTTCTACCACTACGAGTGCTAGTGTGCGTCAATGAAACTCAACCATATCCGGTCGATTAGATTACCAGTTTGCCTTTTCTACCACTACGAGTGCTAGTGTGCGTCAATGAAACTCTACCATATCCGGTCGATTATATTAGCAGTTTGCATTTTCTACCACTACGAGTGCTAGTGTGAGTCAATGAAACTCAATCATATCCGGTCAATTAGATTAGCAGTTTGCCTTTTCTACCACTACGAGTGCTAGTGTGAGTCAATGTAACTCAACCATATCCGGTCGATTAAATTAGCAGTTTGCCTTTTCTACCACTACGAGTGCTAGTGTGCGTCAATGAAACTCTACCATATCCGGTCGATTAGATTAGCAGTTTGCCTTTTCTACCACTACGAGTGCTAGTGTGAGTCAATGAAACTCAATCATATCCGGTCAATTAGATTAGCAGTTTGCCTTTTCTACCACTACGAGTGCTAGTGTGAGTCAATGTAACTCAACCATATCCGGTCGATTAAATTAGCAGTTTGCCTTTTCTACCACTACGAGTGCTAGTGTGCGTCAATGAAACTCTACCATATCCGGTCGATTAGATTAGCAGTTTGCCTTTTCTACCACTACGAGTGCTAGTGTGAGTCAATGAAACTCTACCATATCCGGTCAATTAGATTAGCAGTTTGCCTTTTCTACCACTACGAGTGCTAGTGTGAGTCAATGTAACTCAACCATATCCGGTCGATTAAATTAGCAGTTTGCCTTTTCTACCACTACGAGTGCTAGTGTGAGTCAATGAAACACAACCATATCCGGTCGATGAGAGTAGCAGTTTGCCTTTTCTACCGCCACGAGTGCTAGAGTGAGACAAAGAAACTCAACCATATCCGGCCGATTATATTAGCAGTTTGCCTTTTCTACCACTACAAGCACTAGTGTGAGTGAATGAAACTCAACCATATCCGGTCGATTATATTAGCAGTTTGCCTTTTCTACCACTACGAACGCTAGTGTGAGTGAATGAAACTCAACCATATCCGGTCGATTATATTAGCAGTTTGCCTTTTCTACCACTACGAACGCTAGTGTGAGTCAATGTAGAGTTTAACTTAAGCCTTTAAAGCTACTTTCTGTGTGAAGATTTTTCTAAAAATCAAAAAACGCCTGAAGTTATTGAACCAAGGAACTCATTAAAGGAAGAATTATGTAAGTTAATTTGGCTAGGATTGTAATCAAAATGAAAATGAGTGACCAAACAAGCGATTTTAATGTTTTTCTGGAGCTGCGTTTAGGCCGGACGCGATTTTTTAGCCTACTTTTCACATTTTGCAAAAATGGGGAAAAAGTAGACATGAGATCGGGCAAATGTGTGTGTCTGTCTGTCCTGTCTGTCTGTCTGTCTGTCCTGTCTGTCTGTCTGGCTGGCTGTGTGCGTGTCTCCCCCTATCAACTCCTAAACGGCTGCAGCAATCGAAACAAAATTTGGCAGGAGTAAAGATCTATACCTGAATATCTCACTGCCATATTTGAAAATTATGTCAGTGCTACCAACTGCTGAAAAATTGCAATTGAAATTTGAGCTCCATGTTGGATATCGTAGAAGGTATGAATGGCAGCTATTTCAAAATTGGCACATATATAGATAATAATACTTCAGTTTAATTTCCAGGAGGCCATATACGGCTGTGTTGCCAAAATGATTATAATCCTGCTGATAGGTCCAATTTTTAAATGCATATAACTTCTACACTATCAATTGGAATTCAACCAAATTTCATATGTGCTATGTGTACATAAACAGATATGACTGAGCGTATTCTTAAGAGCCACCAGAGCTGACAACTGTTAATAAATGCTCTCACTTTTTAAAATCCAAATACCCATATATCAGAAAGTATGCGAGCCGACAGCTTTAAACTGTGCACAAATATGGTACCTGACATTCTATATTAATTTGGGGTAACTTATATACGTCAGTGCTACCAACATGATTCTCAGCCTGCTTAGAGGTCCAACTTTAAATACATGTACCTTGTATACTATCATTTGGATTTCAACCAAATTTCGTGGGTGCTATTTGTACCATAGCAGATATGACTATGCCGATTCTTAAGAGTAACCAGGGCTGCCAACTGTTCATAAATGCTGTCTCTATTTTTGTTATCTTAAAATCAATATATGAGAAAGTATGCAAGCCAATAGCTCTAAACTTTGCACACGTATAGTACTTGGCATTCTAGATTAATTTGGAGTAACTAATATAGGCCTACGCCAGTGCTGCCAACATGATTCTAAGCCTGCTGATAGGTCCAATTTTAAAATGCATGTAACTTCTATACGAAGTAATGGATTTCATTCAAAATTGACACAACAATAGATCATATTATTTCAGATTATTTCTGACCAATACATGTATGTCATCGTTGCCAACATGATTTTACGTGCGCTGTTAGATCCAATGTTTAACAGCATGTAACGTCCATTGGACTTCCAACGAAATTTTGTATTTTGTACCTTAAGAGATGGAACTAAGAATATATTCAGTCACCAGGGCTGCGAACTGTAGTGCTCTATTAGGCTACATTATACCAGGTGTATTTCGAACTAATTAGAAATTTCGATATTACCAACTAAATTTTGTCATTATTCTAGATATCCATATAGATTAATCATTGGCATGAATCTTAAATTTTAAGAAAAGTAGGCCCTTTGGTTCGTCTCGGAACTTCTTGTTTTTTTAAATTTGATAATGCTCTCTTTCAATTAAGGAAATTGCTTAATGCTAGCTTTTTTTTGTTGCTGAGATGGGGACCGCTACTTTGTCTGCTAATAGATGTTACCAACTATTGAAGAAGAAAACTAATTGATGGCCAGTTTCCACCGTCAAGCGATCATCATCAGATCCTATGTCAATGTGGGTCATGTAATAAGAACTACTGTGCATCATATCCAGCCACCGGATGTGGGTTTGTTTCTAATTGGAATTGCCGTCCAGTACGGACAATTGTTTAATTCCCGTGCTAATGTGTCAATGTTGTCACAGTTCCGGTGATGTTAAGGGGAACAGTTCATTGGAAACAAAGTGTGGGCAATAATCATTCCGCTACGCTTTATTACAAAACAGTTTGGGGGAGGAGCAATGAGCCAGCCCTCCTGCTGTAAGCCGACCATTCCGGCAATAATGGAATGTTCACATATTTATAATACACATGGGAAGAAAAGCAGGAAGGAAACAAGGAGAGGATGGAAAGAGGAGAGAAAGAGGTACAGCTGGGCTCGTCTCTTGGTCAACTCTTATTCTCTTTAGATCCTAAATGTAATCGAGACCTATTAAGTGTAGGAACTAGCCTAAGTATCCTTCCTCATACACGCATTTCTTAAGGGGACACAACTCTTATTTAGAGATGGACTCTCTTTTCTTCCTACCGACTTTCGAGCGGACGCTTTTCCACACCTCGACAATACCGGGTGAGTTAGCCGTGGCTGCAGGCAGTCGCTCACATCCGGGAGGCGAGGAGGTTCGAATCCCCCCGCCGGCAACCTAGAAGATGGTCTTCTGTGGTTTCCCACCTTCCTTCCAGGCAAATGTTGGGTTGGTCCCTAACTATAGGCCACAGCCGCTACCTTCCAATTCCTCGTCCTTACATTCAAACTTTCCTCCCCAGACAACACTCCACACGTAACGGTACTTGTAGCTCACCCCATGGGTGCTTGCCACAGTGGGTGAGTGGTCTACTAACCCCAAGCTTTCTGGTTCGCTCCTGGCCGTGGTAAGTGATTTTGGAAAGGCGACAAAAATTACGACACCATGTCATACGATGTTGGCATGTCATAAACCTATTTGAATTCAGTAGGCAGAGTTCATAATGGCCAAATTAATCTTGGGAGTTTCTGCCAACACAAAGTTCCCCATTTCTCTACTAGAAAGCGCTATAGTGTTCAAGTAGCTTAGATATGTAACCTCCTTGACTTTCATAGTGCTTTAAGGAACAACGAAATTCGACATGCAAGCTACCCTCTGGGTGTCAAATAACAAGGCTTGCACCAGGCACCCGAAGCCATACGTCGATATTATTATTATTATTGTACCCCATGGGTGTGCGCCTAGAAGCAGCATCTAACATGTCCTCGGACACTCCCGGCACTAAAAGCCATACGCTAAAAAAAAAAAAAAAAAAAAAAACTCTACAATATTCCCTTCCCCACACGACCATCCTGAGGGAATACAGAGCCCAAATACTTAAAATGGAGCACGTGCTCCTATTTAGTCCAGAAATCTCTATGGACATCGAATTGGCAGATGATAAGCTAAATGAAGTAGGATTTCTGTTACTTAGGAAGCAAAATAACCAGTGATGGACGAAGCAAAGAGGATATGAAAAGTAGGTTGGCTCAAGGAAGGAAAGCATTTCTACAGAAAAGGAATCTGTTGACATCGGATATACATTTAGGTATTAGGATGCCATTTTCGAAAGTCTTTGTCTGGAGCGTGGCGCTCTATGGAAGTGAAACTTGGTCTATTGGTGCAGCAGAAAGGAGGAGAATTGAAGCGTTTGAAATGTGGTGTTACAGGAGAATGATGAAGATCAGATGGGTAGATAGGGTTACAAACGAAGAGGCATTAAGAAGAGTGGGAGAGGAGAGACGTTTCTGGTGACTGCTAATGAAGAGAAGAGATAGGTTGGTAGGACACATACTAATGCACCCAGGAATAGCAAGCTTAGTTATGGAAGGAAGGGTCGAGGACAAAACTGTAGGGGTTGACCAAGGTTAGAATATGTTCAACAGAATGCCTCGGATGTAGGGTGTGGTAGCTATGCAGAGATGAAACGTTTAGCTCAGGACAGGAAGACATGGAGGGCCGCATCAAATCAGTCAAAAGCCTGAAGACTCAAACAAAAACAACAACCTGACATTCTATTATCTTGTGTTTCATCCTTACCGACATAACATTTGTCTTTGAAATGCTGTTCTTCACACCATACTCCCTACATTTGTGTTCAAGTTCTAACACATTGGCTTGCAAGCTTTTGATGGAGTCCGCCGTTACTACTAGGTGTACACCATAAGCCAGACTACTTACCTGTTTTTAGCCTACTTTTCACATTTTGCAAGAATGAGGGAAAAGTAGACTTATGCGATCGATCCGGGCAAATGTGTGTCTGTCTGTCTGTCCTTCTGTCTGTCCTTCTGTCTGTCTGTCTGTCTGTCTGGCTGTGTGTGTGTGTGTGTGTGTGTGTGTGTGTGTGTCCCTATCAACTCCTAAACGGCTGCAGCAATAGAAACAAAATTTGGTAGGAGTAAAGATTTATACCTGAATATCTCAATACCGTATTTGAAA
Source organism: Meconema thalassinum (assembly GCA_946902985.2). Taxonomy (NCBI): domain Eukaryota; kingdom Metazoa; phylum Arthropoda; class Insecta; order Orthoptera; family Tettigoniidae; genus Meconema; species Meconema thalassinum. Next base: position 333,706,764 of record OX336395.1, read on the forward strand.
ATGATGTCAGTGCTACCAACTGGTGAAAAATCGCAATTGAAATTTGAGCTCCATGTTGGATATCTTGGAAGGTATGAATGGGAGCTATTTCAAAATTGGCACACGTATAGATAATAATATTTCAGTGTAATTTCCAGGAGGCCATACATGGCAGAGTTGCCAAAATGATCATAAGCGTGCTCATAAGTCCAATTTTTAAATGCAAATAACTTCTACACTATCAATTGGAATACAACCAAATTTCGTATGTGCTATGTGTGTATAAACCGATATGATTGAGCGTATTCTTAAAAGCCACCAGGGCTGCCAACTGTTAATGAATGCTCTCATTTTCTTTTAACCAAATACCAATATATCGGAGAGTATGCAAGCCGACCGCTTTAAACCATGCACCCTTATAGTACCTGATATTCTACTGTATATTAATTTGGAGTAACGTATATACGTCAGTGCTACCAACATGATTCTAAGCCTGCTGAGAGGTCCAACTTAAAATACATGTAACTTTTATACGATCACTTGGATTTCAACCAAATTTCGTATGCGCTATGTGTACCATAACAGATATGACTGTGCGTATTCTTATGAGCAACCAGGGCTGCCAACTGTTAATAAATGCTGTCTCTGTTTTTGTTACCCTAATATCAATATATCAGAAAGTATGCAAGCCAATAGCTCTGAACTTTGCACACGTATAGTACCTGGCATTCTAGATTAATTTGGAGTAACTAATATACGTCAGTGCTACCAACATAATTGTAAGCCTGCTAATAGGTCCAATTTTAAAATGCATGTAATTTCTATACTAACTAATGCATTTCATTCAAAATTGGCACAAAGAATATATTAAGTCACAAGGGCTGCCAACTGCGATGCTCTATTAGGCTACATTATGTCAGGTATACAGTATTGCGAACTAATTAGAAATTTCGATATTACCAACTTAATTTCGTCATTATTCTAGATAGATCCATATAGATTAATCATTGGCATGAATCTTAAATTTCAAGAAAAGTTGGCTCTTTAGTTCGTCTCTGAACTTCTTGTTTAAATCAATAATGTCCGAATAATTTAACGAACTACTTTACAGAAAATGTCATATATTTTACATTTCTGCTGGGAGTGGAGATCTTACGAGACTCAGTGTTTCAACATGGCCAAGCCGAGAATCAGCTGCACTTAACAGTATTGTTTTATGCATACCAACTAACACGTGTTGCCTTCGGTGGCGTAGTGGGTAGCATGCTGAGCTTCTATGCCCAAGATCGTGGGTTCAGACTCTGCCGATGTCGTCGGATTTTTAAGAGCCTTAAAATCCCTCAGTATGCCTTCCTTCGGAGGGGAAGTAAAGCCGGCGGGCCCATGTAATAGATTTATGGCATGTAAAAGAACCTTCCACTAACTAAACTTATGTGAAGCTAAATTTGTAGGTTAGATTTGATTAACGCTCTATTAAGTTCCAACGTTCGCCACCAGGTGGCATCTAGTAGCCAGGTTCACAGCTAGGTGTCATTGACTGTAGCAGAAGTAGGAACTACATGAAAGTGTCGTCTGCAGTTCTTATTTGAATTAAAACAGATAACACACACTAATACAACCATCACAATTAACACGGTTATTAGACAGATTCTACACACACCCAAAATACACGGGGCTACATGAACGTGTTGTCAGGAAGGTCGATATTTCATTGCTTGCACTCGTATTAGTTTGTAGTCACATCGAGGGAAACATAATAGGGTTCAGTATCGTTTATAGGATATGCTTGTAGTGCATTAGTACCATATGGGATGCAAGCAGAGAAATATCGACCTTCCTGACAACACGCGTTAGTTGGGCTGCAGCGAACTATATCATTAGGGGCAGCCGATTTGATAATGATTATAATTGTTGTTTTAAGGGGCCTAACATCTAGGTTATCGGCCCCTAATGGTCTGGGTGATAGCGAAAATGACAGTGAAACGGAAACCAGAACGAAAATTAAGTGAGACTGAAAAATGCAATTGAAATTGAAAATACACAATGGAATTTATATTGGAAATGCCTTACGAATTTCAAAATACTCACAAAACGAAATTGAAATTGAAAATACTTACAAAATGTAATTTATATTAAAAATACTCACAATATGTGGAAGCCCGTGATTCAAAATACTGTTACTTACAAAATGCAATGTAGATTGGAAATGCATACAAAATGTGGTTGAGATTCAAAATACTCACAAAATGTAATTTAGAGACACTGGGAGGCAATTCATAAAAACAGGGCGGGAATCTTAAAGAGACAAGGAACTACAGTATAATGAAAAGAAAAGGAAGACTAATCCCTAGAAGAATGAGGGATCAGGAAAGATGAATGAAGCGCCAATTAATGCGGGAAAGGAAGAGACTCCCTAGGACTCGGATACCCAAACACCGTCGGGGTCTGAAGAGAACAAGAGTTGACCAAAGGAGTTTGACAGGAATGACGGTGGAGAGGAGCCCGGAACAAGTAAGTGGAACCAATGCTGGACTCATATGGGGTCCCGTGGTCGCCAACCCACGTCCCACTAGATGTGAGCCCATGGGTCTGATTTACCTGGTACATTAGGATAGTCTATATGCGAATTTTTATGATAATCGCTTCGATAGTTTTGCCGCCAACTCACAAGAAAGAGACAGGGAGACAATTGTATAGTCGGTTACTATAAATATCATCCAGGGTACAAAGTATTAGACAGAAATTTAAAATGTTGCGAGATGAAGCTCACTTTAAATCTAGAGATACGTAACAGCAGTACATTGGAGATAGAAAGGCTGCCTATGCTGCAGGGAGAACTCGTTTCCTTGTGAATGAAATGAAAACTTAACATCTAACAAGACCAAAGTTATCAAAAGGAAATACGTATTTAAAGTTAGAATTCGCTGTTGAGAAGATTTCCTCCCAGGCTATGGGGAAGTTGAAGACTTGAGGAACGCGGCCAGTTTTAATGAGTTATTTACAAGCAGTGTGTCCGCAAAGTCTCTCCGCAGTGCGTGTCTCGCCTTGCGGGGCGTGTTGGGTTGGCAGTATATTCCTTGCAATTACATTAAATTATGTAATGCAAAATTACGGCATTACAACTCTGTAATCAAGCCTGAAGCTATATTCTTCTAAACTGCTGTTTTTGGGGGCAGATCATTAATTAAAGATGTGGAAAAGCAAAAAAGGAAAACCCTAACAAACATTTTTGGACCACTCTGTACAGGAGGAATCTGGATGAAAAGAAAACCCCAAGACATACCAGCACTTGAGAAAATCTCAGACACATTTAGGAAAAGACGATTGAAATCTTACGGTCATATCCTCAGGATGGGCAATCAGAGACGACCAAAGGGATTCTTAAACTTCCCCTGTCAATGAAAGTTTAAAATAAACCTGGCTGCTTGAAGTTGGAAGAGATCTTGAGGAAATAGGCATCACAGATGGCATTGTACTAGACAGAGCTAAGAATTAGTGGATAATCACTGCTTTGAAGCACTGGCACCAACAAAACCTGGTCACAAGATCTCAAGAGAAGATGAAGAGTGTTTGGGAGAAGAGGAAGGCAATGCCATCAGCTAAATAAATTCAATCGCACTCCTTAGTCGGGCTTGACGAAGAAAGAAGAAGTACTCAACAACTATCACACTGTGCTCCGTAAAACTTCCACCAGCACGGAAAAGCTCTTCCACTAAGAACATGCGCTCTTCAGTAGTAAGAATTCCCACTAGACTCAGTTTACAGAAGAACTTGACAAGGACACAACTTATAGCGTCAACACTGTCACGCACTGTCGGCAATAATGAATCGGTATTCCCCACCCTTCACTCCAGTTGAAGTTTAACACGGAACAAGTGCATGCTTATGCCGAGCACTGTGGTGAGACTTTACGTATACAGCGACATGAATGTGATGCCAACCTAACACGTCCCATAAGGACAGCTCGCAGCTGCGGAGAGACTTTGCTTATACAGCGACATGAATGTGATGCCAACCTAACACATCCCGCAAGGCGAGATCCGCGTAGCTCGCAGCTGCGGAGAGACTTTGTGGATGCTCTGTACAATGCTGTTAGTGAAGAATGGAACACGAAATGGACAGGAATTGCAAATTAGATTATGGCTTGTAATTGACTCGAATAGTGGAGTGAGGATTGTGCCAGGTTAAATTGTGTTTCCTGCTTGAAAAATCGGCAACAACAGAAGCTTATCAAATACTTCAACAGGCTCTCAAGGATGCTACGAACCGCACACAACGTGGTGCAACGTCGAGCGCCGTGGTGATAGGCAACCTCTTCAACACTTGAGCAATGTGGCGATAAACACACCTGGCGTGTTAAGGAGGTTGCCTATCACCACGGTGTTATTTTAAATCTGCCATAACGCCTTCGCAGGCTGAACACGAGAACACTAAGAGAATACAACTATATACAAAATTAAATTAATCTGACATGAAATGGAAAACCCAATGCAACCACCTTGTTTTTATTGTTGTTTGAGTCTTCAGTCTTTTGACTGGTTTGATGCAGCCCTCCATGCTTCCCTGTCCTGAGCTAATCGTTTCATCTCTACGTAGCTACCACACCCTACATCCGAGGCAATCTGTTTAACATATTCTAACCTTGGTCTACCCCTACAGTTCTTATCCTCGACCCTTCCTTCCTTAACTAAGTTTGCTATTCCTGGGAGTCTTAGTATGTGTCCTACCAACCTATCTCATTTCCTCATTATCAGTCACCAGAAACATCTTTCCTCTCCCGATTGTCTTAATACCTCTTCGTTTGTAACCCAATCTATCCATCTGATCTTCATCATTCTCCTGTAACACCACATTTCAATTATCCTCTTTTCTGCTGCGCCAACAGTCCAAGTTTCACTTCCATAGAGCGCCACGCTCCAGACAAAGGCTTTCAAAAAAGACTTTCTAATACCTAAATCTATTTTGATGCCAACAGATTCCTTTTCTGTAGGAATGCTTTCCTTGCCTGTGCTAACCTACTTTTTACATCCTCTTTGCTTCGTCCATCACTGGTTATTTTGGTTCTTAAGTAGCAGATATCTCCTACTTCTTTTAGCTTTAGAAACCAGAAGTATTACAGGAAATCACTCTATTTTATATCAACTTAAGTTAAGTAACTTTCTGTAATTCTCAACTAAATTATATAACATTCTCCCAATTAAATTAAAAGAATTTAAAGCAAATCATGCAAACCTCAAAATGCATATAAAACATTTTCTCAGAGAAAACAAAATTAAAATTGAAAATATAATGAGTTGAGCCTGCAAGTTTATACAAACACCAATTCAATTTTCCTTCTTATTCATTATTTTTTAGTGTCTACATCATTTACATAGAACGTGTTATTCGGCTAAGCCATTATACAATTTTTTGAAAGAGTAATCAATGATATGCTTGCCATACACAAGGTTGCACCTTTCGATATCTTTGATATCTCTTCCTGCTCTGTAGGAATTTGATATCCTATTTCGACCTGTCTTTATCATATTGTAACAATATAATTTAATAATTGTAAATTTACAAGTTAAACAATGAGTAGGAATTCAATGGAAATTCATAAAATGTGTAGAGTTATTCTGAATTTGGCAAAATATCTCAAGTGTCTAAATTCAAATACCTTGGAGAAGTCATCCAACCTTCCGGACTGAATATTGAAGCAAACAAAGGATTTCTAAACTGCAAAAGGCTTATTGGAACATATATAATAAAATAAAAATCAATATCCAGAAATGCAAAATTATGGCATTACAACATTGTAATCAAGCCTGAAGCGCTGATTATTGGGGGCAGATCATTAATTAGAGATGTGGAAAAGCAAGAAAGAAAAATCGTAAGATTTTTTTGGACCAGTCTCTACAGGGGAAATCTGGATAAAAAGAAAATCCCGTCACTCCAAGAAAATCTCAGACACATTTAGGAAAAGTCGATTGAAATCTTACGGGCATATCCTCAGGATGGGCAATCAGTTATTGACCAAAAGAATTCTTAACCTTGCCCTGTCAATGAAAGTTAAAAGCACCTTGCTGCTTGATGTTGGGAAAGATCTTCAGGAAATAAGCATCGCAGATGAAATTGTAGCCTACTAGACAGAGCTAAGTTCAGAGATTTAGTCGATAATCACCGCTTTGCAGACCATCCAAGCATTATCACCAACAAAACCTGGTCAGAAGATCGCAAGAGAAGCCACAGCGAGAAGATGAAGAGATTTTGGGAGAAGAGAAAGGCAATGCCATCAGCTAAATCGCGCTCCTTAGTCGGGCATGACGAAGAAAAAGAGAAAGAAAGAAATAATAATAATAACAATAATAATAATAATAATAATAATAATAATAATAAAGCGTGCTTTCGACAAGAACCAGCTGGTACAGATTGAGGATGACTTTAAGAAGAACAATACCCGAGACTTCTATAAGACCTTCAAACGACATCTCAGCAAATACAGTCCCCCAAGTCTACAATTCAAGGGGCCAGACGGTCGAGTTGCCTATAATAATACGGACAACTGTCATATCCTAGCGAATTATTTCGAATTACTGCTCATTTGCGAAACTCAAGAATCCACCTTCACGTTCGACAACAACGCTCTCATCCATCCTGATTCAGTACCACCCACAAGAGAAGAAGTTAGCCATATCATACATTCGTTAAAGAACAACAAGGCACCAGGGAAAGACTCAATAATTGTCGAAATGTGGAAAAATGCAGGAAACAAGGCAGTCGATAAGCTCACGGAGATATTTCTCAACATTTGGGAAACTGAGGACCTTCCATGTGGCTGGTCCTCAGCACTGATCCACCCTCTTCATAAAAAAGGTGACAGAATGGACGTAAACAATTATCGTGGCATCTCCCTTCTCTTAATAACCTACAAGATCCTTTGGAAGGCACTTCAAACTAGAGCAGAGGAACAACTGGACCCACAGCTGGGTGAATAGCAAGGAGGTTTCAGGAAAGGCCGTTCATGTGCCGAAGAAATCATGAATCTTAGATTTGTTCTCTCCTACTTGAAGCAGAGAAATAAGAAATTTGCGGTCACCTTCGTAGATTTCAGGAAGGCTTATGACTCGATTGACAGACACACTCTTCTCGAAATCCTGAAAGAATTTGGCCTAGATAACAAAACAAGAGCAATTATCCAACAGACTCTTACCAACACCACCTCCAAAGTGAAATTTATGAGAGAGATTTCGAGTTCCTTTGAAATTAGGACGAGTCAGGCAAGGAGATGGAATCTCGCCTTTACTTTTCAACTGCGTACTCGAGAAGGTCAACCATGAGTGGTGGAAAGGAATGGGTAAAAAAGGAGTTGGAAATAGAGTTGGACTTGATTATAGAAGTATAAATCTGACGGTTGATTATCTGACCTTTGTAGATGACCTTGCAGTTTTTTCTGACTCGATAGAAACAGCCGTAGAACAAATCAGTGAACTGAAGACACAAGCAGCAAATGCGGGACTCCAGATATCCTTCGAGAAAACGGAATTTATACCAAACATTAAGTCAGCACCCAACGCGCTAGAGGTAGGAGAAGGGAAAATCAAACGAACAGGGAGATTTAAATATCTTGGAGAGTGGATAGATTTTAGAATTTAAATGGTTCATTCTGGTTCCGTATTGATAAACTAATCAGTATAAACAGGTTAAATGTTCCGCTTGTTCAATACTTTTATTAATTTTGATCACTGAGTGGTCATTAATGGGACATGTTTCGAGGCCTAAATAATATTATTGGCCCCTTCATCAGCCGATATGACAGAACGACACAAGAATACTTTTCGCGTAGCATTTAAAATTCCCTTAAAATTGAATCTTGTATGGTGCACCATAAAGGAAGCCTCCGTGGCTTAGGCGGCAGCACGCCGGCCTCTCACCGCTGGATCCGTGGTTCAAATCCCGGTCACTCCATGTGAGATCTGTGCTGGACAGAACGGAGGCGGACAGGTTTTTCTCCGGGTACTCCGGTTTTCCCTGTCAACATTTCATTCCAGCAACACTCTCCACTATCATTTCATTTCATCTGTCATTCATTTAATCATTGCCCCAGAGGAGTGCGTCAGGCCTCGGCAGCCGGCACAGTTCATATCCTCGCCGCTAGCTGGGGGCTTCATTCATTCCCTTCCTGACCCGGTCGGAGACTGGAAGCAGGCTGTGGATTTTCATGGTGCACCATAAAGAGAGATTGAAACATTTACGCCTAATATGAGTTACGGTATGTCAAAAGTATTATGAACTAGTCCCATTAATGACCACACAGTGATCTTTATTAATAAAAGTATTGATTACGCGTACTTTTAACCTGTTTAGACTAATGAGTGGATAGATCCCAACACCTCGGAGAAAAAAGCCTTTACATCACGGATCAGAAAATTGAAAACGGCATATCAACTAACTAAAAATGTCTACAAGAAGAAATCAATATCCATTAACGCCAAGATACGACATTACTGCACAGTAGTACGACTGGAGGCTTTATATGGTGCCGATTGCCTTGCTATGAGTAGAAAGGGTACGATCGAGAAGCTAGAAATAAGAGAAAGGCAGTACTTGAGAAAAATCTTAGGTCCAATCAAAGAAAATGGTGAGTTCTGAAGACGACACAATCATGAACTCGACTCTCATGTACAAAAGATCACGGACACCATTCGTAAGATAAGACTAGTTTTCTATGGCCACATTACTCGTATGAGTTCTACAAGGTTGAGCAATAGGATCTTCAGTTTTCTTCGTAACAAGAAAACCAAGGCGGCGTGGTTCACGGAAGTAGAAAAATACCTGCGTGAAGTGGGAATAATCCAGGAGGATATCCAGAAACGTGTTCCACGAAAGTCGAAACTCCAAGAATAACATGGATTCCAAGAAAAGCTAAACTAAAAAGTGGCAAGACATGGACAAGGGCAGTTGAAATAGCGTGGTCCGTAGATGGCCGAAACTACAGCAAGAAGAAGAATATTAATAATTTTCTTGGACCTTCTTGTGAAAGAGAGACGCAGAAGATAACATTATGGAAAATTTAAACTGCCAAACTTTTATGTTATAGCCTATATTTTGAAAATGTATGCTATAGGCTTTTCAGAGTGTGACTTTACCCCGTCTCTTGTACGTAATGTACTAATATGAGTCATGTTACCAACTGTACTTTGAGTAAATGGAGACATGAAATGAAAATCCACAGCCTGCTTCCAGTCTCCGACCGGGTCAGGAATGGAATGAATGAAGCCCCTATCTAGCGGCGAGGATATGAACGTGCCGGCTGCCGAGGCCTGACGCACTCCTCTGGGGCAATGATTAAATGAGTGACAGATGAAATGAAATGATAGTGGAGAGTGTTGCTGGAATGAAATGTTGACAGGGAAAACCGGAATACCCGGAGAAAAACCTGTCTGCCTCCGTTTTATCCAGCACAGATCTCACATGGAGTGACCGGGATTTGAACCACGGACCCAGCGGTGAGAGGCCGGCGTGCTGCCGCCTGAGCCACGGAGGCTTTCCAGTAAATGGAGACATAATAATAATAAAACGTCCAGAAAGATCTTAAAGAAATGGGGATACGAGTAGAAGATGCACAAGACCGAAATCTTTATAGAGCAGCCATCAAGACGTTTAGGACTTTTCGGGACGAAAAACGGACAACTGGTGCGAAATGGACAGAAGAACGTCGTGCTAAACACAGTGAGCTCATGAAGACAATGTGGATCAGGCGAAAAAGGAACACATGCCAGAATATAAAATGAGGCTTATCGTGGTCCCTAGTTGGCCGATTAGCGAAATAGAATGAATAATAATAATAATAATAATAATAATAATAATAATAATACATTATAGATGTCTGAATGGCCTTAAAAGTTAAAATAAGGGAAGTTGATGAGCACCAAGTTCTTGAGATCGTCAAGTAACGATGTTGTTGTGTTTTTAATGGCCATAAAGCATGTAAACGTTTTGTGCCTCCATTTGTGTCTTCCTTAATGCAGTGAGTCATTGTTAAAAACACAGGCAGAGTGGGCTCAAGTTCGCTTGTTATATGAAGGAGTGCGCGTTGTATTGCTCCAATCCTCAGCAAGATGTGAAATGAGTTTAGGGGCTCTGAAATGTTTAAATATTCTTGTGCCATATTTATCTAAGGACTTCAAACTTTCTAACGGTACAGAACATCTCATTCCTGCTTGCCGTGGTGGGTGAGTGGTTGTCGTGTGGGACTACCAGCCCCCCAAGCTTGCAGGTTCGCTCCTGGCCGTAGTAAGTGATTTTTGAAAGGCGACAAAAATTTCGGCACGCATGTCACACGATGTTGGGATGTTTAAGAACCCATTTGAATTCAGTAGGCCGTATTCATAGTGGAAAAATTAATCTCGGGATTTTTCGCCAACACTGTAGTCCCTCTGGCTTTTAGAGACGCCGGGTGCCGGGATTTTGCCCCGAATGGGATCTTTAACGTGCCAGTAAATCTATCTGCGCACCCTCAAATGCCAGCTGACTGCGCTGGGATTCGAACCTGCAACCTTGGGCTCAGCAAGCGACAATGTTACAGCTGAGCCACGCAACTAGCTAAAGCTCTAGTGTCAAGGTGCTTAGATATATAACCTCCTTGACTTTCATAGCGCTCCAAGGAACGACAACATGCAAGCTGCCCTCTGGGTGTCAAATAATAAAACTTGCATCTGGCACCCGAGGCCATACGATATTATCATTATTCTCATTCGTCATGCTACTTGGCACAACTGTTAGTAAACAGACCAATGTGCATTTCTGGTTCTATTTCTATTAGACCAGGACTGCCAACCTACGGCCCGCGCCCGCACTCTGTCGCCTAAACATTGAAACAACTAAAGCCATCTGGACAAAGAATCTACCCATAGCACTAAACTATATTATCATCAACTTTATTTGATAATTTGATTAATAATTATGTCTCTACAACACCGTGGTGAAGACAGAATGTCTCTATGCCAGTGAATGTTACAACCTGGATAAACTAGAAGTCTTGGAAAGGAGAATCCTCAGAAAAATTATGAGTGCTGTTCAAACCGAAAGTGGATGGAAACTTCGAAGTAATGAAGAAGTTCACGAGAAAGTAGAAAGAATCTCTGAGACTATGAAGAAGAAGAGGTTGTTAAGTTTCTCGGGCATCTATACAGAATGGACCAAAATAGACTCACCAAACGGATATTTGATTACTTCTGGAGAAATAAGACCACAACAGCATGAATCAAGCAAACAAAGGCGGATATGGAAAGATTGAACATCTCTGAAGACCAACTGTTAGACAGAAAGAGATTTGGGAACATACTGAGTAATTTGGAAGGGATTCAAGTCGCAAGAAGACCTAAGAAGACCGGAAAAGCCTGGACGGACGAACAGCGTCAACAGGCCAGCGAACGCATGAAGGAGTATTGGGTGCAGAGAAAACTTCGCACCAAGAAAAAGAAATGAAGTTGTAGCGTGATTCTAAGTGGTCCATTCGCGTGTAAAAAAAAGTGTCAAATGAACATAAATACTTGCCATCCATTGAAAATCTCCGTACTGTACTTCTATTTTAAAGGGATTTATTAAAATATTTAAGTAGGGGGGTGATGAGAGTTCCAACTCACTCCAGAACCCCCCTTGCTCCACTACTAAGCCTCAGCCATGTTAAATATCTCTCGAACGCGTGGTCCGATTTTGACAAATGAGGTATCGTTGGACTCGGGCTGACGTCCTCTTTGCTATGGACTACTCGTTATATTTTTCAAATTTTTTTTGAAAATTTTTGTTTTCGAAACTAGGTGATAGTTTGAAAACTAAACATGATAGAACGTTGTGCCATGGCTCAAACGAATGGTCTTTATGCCCTTTATTTTCTATAATGAAACTTTTTTACTTTTATGTTTTTTTTGAAAACACTCGAATTTTGAAAATCCTATATTTTGGAAACTAGGAACTCTACAAAAACGTTTATTTGACATAAATGAAAGGTCCCTATGCCCTCTACCCCCAAAATAAATGTCAAGTCTCTGGGATGAAAACCTGTAGTAGTGTGGTAAGGAGAGAGCTGCACCACTTCTTATTGAGCCACCCTCGTATTTGCCCCGAAGCTGATATCTCGCTAACCAATGGTCGGATTTGAACATACAGGGTGTCCTAGCACTCGTAGTGATGCCCCCTACTTTCCTATAGCCTCTTTATTTGATTAAAAGACCAAAACTTAAAGGTCATGTGCTTTTAATATCTCGCGAACCAATCATGCTAGAGGTGTGTTCGACAGACTTGGGCTGACGTCCTCTTTGCTATAGACCACTCGTTATAATTTTTAATAAAATTGGAAACTCGATTTTGGGGTAAACACCTGTTTTTTGCGATTTTGCCGATATCTCACGAACCAATCATGCTAGAGGCATGTTCGACAGGTCCAAGGACTCAGAGTGACGTCCTCTCTGCTATGGACCACTCGTTATAATTTTTAATAAAATTGGAAACTCGAATTTGGGGTAAACACGTGTTTTTGTGATTTTGCCGATATCTCATGAAGCAATAACGCTAGAGGCATGTACGATGGGTCCAAGGATTCGGGCAGACGTCCTCATTGCTATAGACCACTCGTTGTAATTTTTTAAAATTTTGGAAACGCGATTTTGGGGTAAACACGTGTTTTTTGTGATTTTTGCCGATATTTCACGAACCAATAACGCTAGAGATGTGTACGAGGTGTCCTAGGACTCGGGCTAACGCCCCCTTTCAAATGTGGTAGATATTTTTTTTCCACAAAATAATTCACAAAGGGCCTAACGCCATACATGTTGAGAAAAAAATTCTTTACCGTTACCTGTTTATAATGTTTATGAAGCGTGGTGGTTGAGAGAGACGATACGGCTGGGTGTGTGTGTTTCAACGAACCTGTCGCTGACCACGGTGGCCGTGTTCAATAGATCAATTGATATTTCGACGGGTCGATGTATGACAGAGCGAGCGTGCGTTTTCCTGATATTTTACCTTTGACGTGTAAACGGTGATGAAAACTTGGTTCTATGGTGGTCGAAGCGAGTACAGAAAACAAACTTACAGGAGGTGAAGGTCATTTGAGCTTATTGGAAGGCTCCGATCTGACTTGACAACAGGTGCAATGGAAAAAATGACCAAGACGCTTGAAGGTGAAATAATCTGACCATTGTGCTGGCAGGGAAGTGCGAAAGGCATGCACACACATTTGTGAAACCACAGGCACGCTAAACCAGTGACATCCTGTCTTGCTTCATACGTGACAAAATGCAAGTCCATGTGAAATTTGATCTACCGCAGGTGTTCACCTTGGACGTTATCTGTCCACGTGCATGATAACTGTTAACAAGTCACATCCTGTTTTGCTTCGTACGTGACAAAATGCAAGTTCAGGTGAAATTTGATCCGGCACAGGTGTTCGCCTGGGACGTTAGCTGTCCACGTGCACGATAAGAGAATGTTCAAAGCGTGGGAATCGCTGAATCAGTAAAAAGTATGATGCAACTTGTCGGAATGATGTCACAACCAATAGAGAGGCAAGAGCTGCAAACAGCAGTGGTGGGAGGTGAAGGGAGGGAGAGGGGAGGGGCTGATGTATGAGAGAACACAGGAGGAAAGGGAAAGACAAACATGTATGAACATGCATGAAGCGCGGAGCGCTGTATACATAGAGCTATAGGTGGTGTACAACATGTGTGAATAAATATAAAGTACACAGGTTCACACAACATGTAATTTATTGATCCAAGATTTAAACGTAGAGTTAAATCCTAACCATTTGACGTAGAGTTTATTTCCTTTTTGTTTCAACACTTTTTCCACAAGATAATGCTGAGGAAATGCTGTTTTCTGAAGTTCATGTAGATAAAATCTACCTTTTATGGGTTGATGGTTGAGGTCCTCGAGTAAATAGGTGACTGGACTGTCCAAGTAGACTCGACGAATTCGAAATAGTTCAGTCCCCCACTGAGGCGTGTAGCCCTTATTGAAGGCAGACTTAAATTTGCTCACACGAACAAAATCCCCAATGTTCAGTCGGTGACGTTTAGGATCGGCTGTTTTTATGGGGTTAAACAGTTTATCCAATCGCTGAATATTTTTAGTCACGAGGCGTGGCTTGGTCCCAATCGTTCTATGTTTGGTGTCATTGTAACGTGACACTAGCTCAGGTAACATGTCCAACCAGCGATAACTGCCCTGAGCGGTAAACGCTTTCCACATATGGGTTTTCAATGTTCGGTTGAACCGCTCGACCACACTGGCTTTGAGATTGCTGTACGTGGTGTAATGGTGAATATCCTTAGATTTGAGAAAACTGGAGAAGTCCTTGTTGAAAAATTATTTCCCCTGGTCGGTTTGTAGCAGCTGATGTTGACGTTGGGAGTGTTGAATAATATGTTGAAAGGCCTTGGTAACTAGTGGACCAGACTTGCGACGCACAGGTTCAACAAAGGCCATTTTGGAATAGACATCAATGACGGTCAACATATAGCGTACACCGTCGTTAACGCCAGCATAGGGTATCATTTCAACCAAGTCAGCCTGCCAAAGTTCATCCACACCTCGTGAAATCACCTTGAGTCGTGGATAATGACGCCTAGCTGGGCGATGCAACTCGTGAGCAATACCCATTTTAATGGGTGAGGGGTTAAACAATAATTTTGGCATTTCGAAGTTCTTGTTCAATTTCTTGAATTTCCCAATCGTGACCGGTATGGCCAGCTTGACGTGAGGCATGCAACAACTGTAGCTGCTGGACGAGCTTATTGGGATTGTGCCAGTAGGTAACATCCACAAGGGGTTTTAATGGTTTAAATGTCACTCCCGAAGCGGACGCTTTACGACGAATACTCTGACTGGTGGGAAACATTTTTGCAATGATGGTTTTATATTTTTGAGATATATTGGCATTCACTTGTTGCGTGGGATCATACTGTCTTTTGTGGGCATGGGTATCCAATAAAATGGATTTATATTTGTCAAGATCCTCTGACGTATAATCATGGGAAGAGGGGGTCCGAGAAAAGAGCAGCTTTAACAGTCCTGGCGTTAATTTATAGTTGATGTTTTTAATGACAGCTTTAGTACGAGCAAATTTAATGGATGAATCGCCAATTTTAAAACTATCATTCTCATAGCGAACACCATACGTGGTATCTGTGTTTCCAATAAATAGATCGGTGAAATAGGGTTCCAATGTTGATCCATAATATTTTATTAAAATGGTTTTCAGTTGAGCTTTATGTTGAGGGGTGGCCAAGAGTTGTGAAAACGGAGACGCTCTGGAAGGGCAAGGTGTTTCGACCATGGCCATGGATTTCTTTTTTCTCAAAAACTCTGCAAGGGGTGCGGCCTTTTTTTGAGGCGTAAACACTTGTTCCTCCTCATCCTCAACTTCACTAACACTAGTCAAATCTTCCTGTTCCTCTTCCTCTTCCTCTTCCTCAGGGTCCTCGTGCAGCGTCTGCGTGGCTTGTGAAACGGTGGGTAGCGTTTCAGATGGCTTGAAAGAGGGTTTCAACATGGCTTTTAGTGGAGGTGCTAAATGTTGCTGAATAAACAAAGCATGATTTGCACGTGATTGTTTCAATTGACGAAACTTTTGGCGAATAGTATTTTTTGCTCTAATAATATGCTTTTTCAATTGACTCTCTGCTAACGCCATGGTGTCTTGACAAATGACTTGATGGGGAATGAGACAGGGCCTTAAATAGCAATAAAATGATCAAACCCTAAGCGATACCGTCCTTGGTTGAGTTCACTTTGTTTGTCAATCACTAAACAGGCATGACGTTGACTGTTCCAGCACTTGGCACACAATTCTGTAAACATTTGAAAGGTCATATCCGGATTCACATGTTCATTATAAATGTGACGACTGTTCCTCTCGTCCTGACGAAATAAAACAATGACATTGGCATTGTCACGAATCAACTGTTTGGACATTTTTGAATACGTTTGTCCAAGATAGAAGCAATCGATATGTTTGTGACAACCCATGCTGAAATAGCTTTGAATGATGCCTTGACGTTCAGTGGATACATCATCGAAAATCATGAGTGAATCAGGCTTTACCTCATCCGGTGAAATCACATTTTCTTGCATGGAATATGTAAAATAACCCATATTCTCTTTTTGTAATCCAGACATGACTTGATCCAGAAACACGTAGAGGGGTTGGCAGAGAGATTTTGCAAAAATATAAATATTTTGAAAACGCAGACCATTGGGCGCTGTAATGAGCGTTAGCAAAAGATTAGTCTTTCCACAGCCGGAAGGCCCCACAATGATGCAGCGAATGGAAGATGGAAACAGTGAACCATGGCGTTGTTCACGTGATGTGGGACAGAGATGGGAAACCATGTCCCCCACGGGGAATGACTCTTGCTGCTTAATAATCTTCATGTCAACTAAGGCTTAGACAGGCTAGCAGGCTGTCTATATACAGGACACCGAACCTTGTCATAGAAACAGTAGACTGGTACTACAGGTTGACGATGGATGTCTTTGGACGTGCGTTGATGGCCAAAGGTAGGCCTGTCCCCATACATGATCCTAAACAGGAAACAGATCCTGCTAATAAACACTATGTGGATAGGTCAGTAGTGACACGCACAAAACAGGGAGATTATGACTTTAAGGGAAAGCGGTTAACCCATGTAAAACATCCTCAAGTGTCTACAGACGTTACTACGAAAAAGTATGTGGATAACAAAGTGTATGAGTTTTATGACAAAGTGCCACAGCTTATGGTGAATGGCTATAGCGCTAATCACCATCGGATTATTCACGTGGAAGACCCACAAGACGAAGACGATGTCTGTACCAAGCGTTACGTGACCCATGAAATGAAAAGGCTTTATAAATTTATCCCATGTGTATTTTTAGTGTATCTGACAAATGATAAACCTGTGAATGACAGAAACCATTTACCGCTAGTCCATGATCAGCACTCGACCTATGTGCTTGCTTCGGGTTTAAGCCACTATCGATTACACTATGATGGAACCATTCACATCAAATATGCCATACCTGATGAGAACCATTTACAAATAAAGATAAATGGTCATAGGATGTTGATCCATAACCATGAAATGGTCAATGCAGGGGACGAATTATCCTTTCACCTCATGTTGACATGGGATGAAAAGCAAGCGGGAAAAACCATAAACGACTTCCCACTTTATGTGGAATTGGAATATACAGCCATGAAATAACCATCTGACGTTAGTTGTGATTTAAACTTTCTTGTGAAAGGTTGTTGGTCATTATCATCATGGTGAAACAAAGGTATGTGGTGAGAAAGACTAAAAAAAGGACATTGTCCTTGGCAAAGCCAGGGTTTTCAACATTCGAGGACAAGCCCTTGCGAAAGAAAAAAAGAAAAAATAATGTATTGACCATAAGGAAAGCCCTTCGAGCAGCACAGAGACAGGTTATTCCAAAACGTCGGCGACAGGTTTCAAACCAAGGGCCAGTGATTCCCGTCCCCAAACGAGCGGGATTTTTACCTGCATTATTTGCCGGGTTGGCTGCTCTGGGCTCACTTTTGGGCGGTGCCAGTGCAGTGGCGAAAACCATTAAAGCCGCGCAGCAGGGCAAGCAACAACTCAAAGAAAGTCAGCGACACAATGAAACGATGGAAGCGATTGCCATGGGGGCTAGAAATGCCAATTTAAAGCCAGCCTTTTATCAACAAGGATTTGGGATTTCACCATTTCGAAATATTAAAAAAAAAAATTTAACCTCTGCCATAGCGAGACATGCCCTGACGCATCAACAAGTGGAAAGCTATGCTAAACAACTAAAGCTTTCTCATTTTCGAGGTGTGTTTATGCGAAACCAATTACCCCCACGACCTTGGAAACAGGAATGTGCTGTTGTCAATTTGGATGATCACCGAGGACCAGGGACGCATTATGTAGCTTATGTCAAAGAGGGATCCACGGTATGGTACTTTGACAGTTTTGGGAATTTGCCCCCGCCCATGGAACTAGTGACCTATTTTGGAAACAGGATCAAGATATATTATAATGTGAAACGAGAGCAAACGTTTAACAGCCAACAGTGTGGACGTTTGTGTTTAATTTTTTTATATAAGACGCAGCATAAGCAAAAACGCCACCAGTATGTCGGCAGAAAGTAAAACGTTTACAGTGCATGGACGTGGACCTGAAGTCAGCCTAGACTTCTACCCGCCTATCGAATTGAGTGAAAAACCCTATGGTTTAGGACTTGTTTCTCTTGAAACGTACAATCGAATATACAACATACGTGAAAATGTGAACAACAAGTTTTACTATGATGATTCTGTGCTCACCTTGAACTCTGGTGGATACACGATCGATGATATTTATGAACACATTTATGTGGTGTTGATCAATCAATATGGTTTAAAGTCATTTCTCGACGGAACGCACAAGTTTGAACTTGTAGGAAATACCAACACTCATCGCTGCAGTATTTTCTCCTCATTCAACATTGACTTTAAAACACACCCCGATTCCATTGGTCCATTACTAGGATTTAAACCACGTGTGTTGGAGCCCAACAAAAAACATGAATCAGACCATGAAGTGAAATTCATTGAGGACCATCATGTGTCGGTGACGTGTAATATTATTAGCCAAGTGTACACCAATCAAGAACCATCGCATTCACTTTATGACTTTATTGTGACATCGCCCAATGGCTATATTATTCGTGAAAACCCTCCAGTGGTGCTTTTTCATGCTGTGGCTGTTGATAGTATTAGTAATATAACATTAAGACTGATCAATAGAGATCAACAACTCATTGATCTAGATTCTACCACACCAGTGACTTACAAGTTGGTGCTAAAGCCACTATGAAGTTTGTGTATAAAGCAACAACACCGTCTAGGAATGGTGTTAGTTGTTTGCCACGTGAATACACGTTAACATCTCAGAACAAGCAGATTTTACAGCATTTGAGTTACCACGTCAACCCTCATGATGAATTCTATCCTAGAGATAGCGAACCGCATCGAGGAGCAACCAGGAGTGGTAAGAATTGATCTCCATTCCTATCAAGCTCAAACACCTGGACTCAATAACAATGATGAAATTCAATTTGTTATCAACAACCAAGATATTTACACCCTACCGCATGAAAGTGTCATTCAGATTGAAGGTCGGCTCACCAAAGCCGATGGCTCTACACCTACCACATCCAAGTTGGCCAACCATGGTTTAGCCTTTCTGTTTTCTGAAGTACGTTATGTCATTAACGATATCGTGGTGGATAGCACTCGAAATGTGGGCATTTCCAGTGTCATGAAACTATACCCCTCTTATAGTGAGGAAGAAGGTAAAACACTTTGCATGGCAGGTTGGTGTCCTGACTCGACCAATGACTGGATGGTACACACCGATGGGACCTTTACTGGATATTTACCTCTTAAACTGATTCTAGGCTTTGCTGAAGATCACCAACGCATTGTGGTCAACGCAAGGCAAGTGCTTTATCTGGTGAGAGACAGGAGTGATAATAATTCACTCAAGGGAGCCGACAATGCCCCCATCGATTCAAAAGTTCAACTACAACGCTTGCTATGGAAAGTGCCTCATGTGACCCTTAACGATAGCAAAAAACTGGACATACTCAAAATGGTAAAGAGAGATATGCCTCTACCCATGGAATTTAGAAGCTGGGCACTCCATGAGTATCCGCTATTGCCCACTACCAACACACACAGTTGGTCTGTAAAAACAGCTCGCTATACAGAGAGACCTCTCTACCTGATCGTGGGTTTTCAAACGAATCGCAAGTATCAACAAACCAAAGATGCCTCGCAATTTGATCACCTGCAATTGAGAAATGCACGTCTTTTCCTCAACGGAGCTGTGTTTCCCTATGAAGGACTGGATTTGGATTTTTCAAAAAATAAGTTTGGGCCCCTGTACGACTTGTTTTCTAAATTTCGATGGTCGTATTATCAAAAAGAGAACGGCCCCATGCTACTACCCCAAGCGTTTAAGGCAAGAGCACCACTGATTGTCTTTGACTGTTCTTCCCTGGAAGAGTCTGTCAAGCCATCCAATATCGACATTCGACTAGATTTTGAAACGCATGACAATGTACCAGCCAATACGACGGCCTACTGTCTGATTATTCATCACAAACAAGTCAACTATTATCCACTGTCCAACCAAGTGACGAGTGTATAAATAACAGGTCATCCCACGTCAAGCCGCTCAGTCATGTCTTGCTTTAAAGCCTCAAGAGACGTTACATCCATGAATTTAAACTCTGAGGAACAACGTTTCAAGACTTTTGCCACATGGCCAGTGCCTTTCATAAACCCTCAAGCCTTGGCAGCCGCTGGATTCTACTATTTAAAAACAAGAGATGAAGTGAAATGTGCCTTTTGTCCCATCATCGTAGACCAATGGCAGGAGGGCGATGAACCCATGCAGGAACATCAGCGCTGGTCACCCACCTGCCCCTACCTGTGCAGAATGAAAGTGGGAAATATACCCTGTCATTCAAGCTATCCCTCGCTTGTGTCTTTGGGTGATGAAAAAAAAAAACAAGTTACGATACGTGTGGACCGTATGGTATCCATGGTGCTTCGGTGAGCAGCTCACCATCAAAAACGCCTAGTTTAGAGACATTGGGACATCATCGGTGTTATGGACGTTACAAACACAAGAGACTATATTGTTGTATCAGTTGCTATCGTCCTTATCCTAAAATGACAAAAGCCTGTAAGACGTGTTATGATAATAAAATGATGTAATTCTTAAATTCTTATTTTGCATGCCCCCACTGTCCTACCCTAACCTCAATTTTGAAACTAGCATGGCAGGTAAGTCTATGTCATGATCACACCTGATCGTCAGTCAGTCGTCAGTTGACCTTGGTCCAGGCAAGCGTCATCATGTTGCGCACACTCATTGTGGATTGCCAAGGGTTTAAAATTGGTGACAACAAATTTATATTTAAACAAGTGGCCATGATCGATTGTACCACGTTTTGGATATCACAAGCTACGCATTTGCTATTTAAACCACCCCATGCTTTTGATTTGTTGTGTGAAAAAGACCGTAAACAAACCCAGTGGATTGAAAATCATAGGCAACTAGACTGGAATCAGGGAACCATTTCCTATAAATATTTGGACGTGGTCATGAAAGCACACTTGTCCTCGGCCAATGTGGTATTTGTGAAAGGTAATGAAAAACGTCAATGGTTGCAACCATTTTTGGCGTCTTACTGTCAATGTATCGACCTCATGGAGTTGGGCTGCCCCTCCCTGCAAACGCTCATGGATACTTGTTCCTGTGGCAACATTACCCATACAGCCCTATCGCATGCGTGGCATCTCTTTCATTGGTTAACCACTCATGCCTGCTGGGAGTTGTTGAACAAAATTATAACTCAAGATTTACCTGTGAATGACGTCAGTGAGATTTCTACAAGCGATGTGTAAACATCTACAGCACGTGATACCATGGAGAAAGGCAATGCTACGGACAAAGCCATTGACAAGTTCTTTGTGTGCAAAAAGAAACTAGACAGTTTTACCAAAGAGGAACTCTTGGCGCTGCCCAAGTCGTTCATTTATTATGTGGCCGCCAATGCAGTGAAAGAAATCTGGCAACATGTACCAAAATCATGGACTCAAGACCCTGTGTTGAGTGAATTGCAACCCTGTACGGATTACGATCACCATAAGCAAGTGGCCATGGCAAAAATACCGTCTATGCGTCAGTGTGCGACTTGCCAGCTAGTGAAACTGTATCACGGTCATAAAAGTCCATGTAAAGACTTTGTTGAATCATTCCACGAGTGTCATGGCGAGAAAAAGCAACAACAACAACAAACACAAACATCGTCCACAGAGGAGGAGGAAGACCAAACCTTTTTACCATCGATGGAAAAGGATATGCCAGACCTGTACTGGCAATGGCGTCATTGACAAAGTGATTCAATACCTACCTTTCGAAATCCATCTTCCAGGTTATCGTTTTTGCGGCCCTGGAACTCGTCTCGAAAAACGTTTACAACGTGGTGATGTACCCATTAATCTTTTGGATCAAGCATGCAAGGAACATGACCTTTCTTATCGCCATAGTCATCCTGGTTTAAGACATGTGGCAGATAAATTGTTATTAAAGAAAGCTAAACAACGTTTCACATCCAGTGATGCCTCAGTGGGTGAAAGGATGGCAGCCCTAATTGTCATGAGTGCTATGAAAGGAAAGTTGATGATGCATGGACATAAACATTGAGGAGTGAGGAATTGGGATTTGTTTGTATTCTATTTTTCTTTTGTCAATTCACTATGACTATGAAATAAAAACAAAGGTTTGCCAGAGCACGATGTTTTGTGTTTTTATTATTTATAAAAAACCATGATGTTGATAGCTGATTTCTCATTTTCACATTTCACACATTGCCATTTTGCTAATTTGCAATTTACAGTTTTTGAAAACGTTCGTTTTGATGATATGGATTTTTCCATTTTGCTGATGACACTTTTTAAAGAATGACCGTTTGAAGTTTTTGAATTTTCATATTTCACATATGGCCATTTCCAGTTTTTTTTAAATGTCCGTTTTAAGTTTTGCGTTTTTGGTGATATGGAAACACGGATTTTCCATTTTGCTGTTTTCACATTTTTCCATTTAGTGTATGTCGAAAGTTGAGATTTGACAATGATGTTGATGCGAGTGCTTGACCTTGATAATACTGCAATGTGCTGATGCGTGTTTGGAGAAACGTCGAGGTCTACGACTACTGCAGGTAAGATTGTTTTTACAAAAATAATGTCTATTGGCTGCCACATTTCAATGAAAAAACGAAACTATTTAAAACAAAATGAGTATATAAGTGACCATTTACCCCCTCCCCACCCACCCACCCTACCTCATCGTGTTTGCTCTGGTCAATCATACACACCAGTTTTCTCTCTTCACTCATACATTCACACCTGTCTTTGGGAACAAACACAACCACTTTATTTATTCCCAAAAGCACATTCTCGACATGCTCACTCATCCCAAGAGAACTTTTTAGTTTATCATTTACATTACGAAAAATAATTAAATACTAGTTATTAAAGTTACTAAAAATCTTACTTATTTCATATTTACAAAAAAACTCAACTTTGTACAGCGTTAAAAGAATCAAACTATTTACCAATCAAAAAATTTAAAAAATAAGGTTGCATAGAACTTTTTTTTAAAGAGCAAAAGGTCCAAGTGGGTTGTCACTATTTACAAAATCTACTATTTACAATGACAGAAACCAATATTTACAAAATTCTAAATCTACAAGTTACAAAAAGCCATGTCCCATAAACGATTAAACAGTGAAATCACACCTCCTCCTCGTTGCGATCATAACCCCAGGGCAGGCTAGTGAGCAGGTCATCAGCCCACACACGCTTGTTATCCATGGAGGCGAGGGTGCGTTTTCTCTGTCCCACAAGATACAAATGATGGTTGCTGGATTGTATCCTGCACTGTGTATGAGACATAGCTTTGCCAGTGCGTAAAACCGCTAGATAATCGTCTACACGTAGCGATTTTACCACTGCCCTACCTACACCTTTTGCTCTTTTGGCTTCCTTACAGTCGAGTGTGCGATAAGCATACATTTTTGAGGCCAAACCTACAAATTCCGTCATAATGGAAACACCGCATTCATCTTTTAAAACGCCCATTTCCTTCTTGTTTTTTATGGGCAGATGAAACACGTTGTCAGCGCTATAGCAAGAGGTGTCGAACCAATCACTATGTTGCCTCATGACGTCATAGGGGTTGCAGTGGCGAATGTGGTAAATGAATGAGTCCGTGTCCATATACAAAAGAGAGACGTCCTCAAAATGGCGTTTCGCAAACTCGTAGTGGAATCGATACATGTCCGATTTAGAAAAGTCTAAAATGACTTGACCCAAGTAAATGGGTTTATCCATGGTCACGCTGGTCTTACTCATTTCAATAGTAGCCAAATCCTCATCGATAATTTTGATCGATTTGAAATTTGGCTTGGCAATGTACCGCCGGGCACCCCACTGCCCCTCCCAGACATTCACCAATTTAATGTCACGGTATTTGCGGACATTCTCCATAGACTTGCCATAGATGCAGTTGTTCATTAATTTAAAAAAAATAATTTCAAACTGCTGTGTTGCCATTTGTCGGTGCTCTGTGTTGAGTCGCATGTATGGCTCAAGCCATGCTTTTTGAGCAAAAGAAATACCCCTGTGGACTTTCTTCAACACCAAGCCTTGGGCGAGGCATTGCACCAACATTTGGATATGTAGCACATACCGATTTTTGTTGTAAAGTGTGCCCATGAGTTTTTCAGTTTTCACTTTACTGTCAGGGGGAACCATTTGCTCAAGGCAGAATGGGAAATCGGCATGTTCATCATACAAGGATGATGGATATTCAATATCCACTTCTAGCACATATCCACGGCCTGTTTTTTGGCTAGCCATGTTCACATCAAATTCTGACACTTGTTTGTCTGTCAGCCAAGCAAACTTCCCATAGGGCAAAGGCTGACTCATGGCGTAACCGTACAAATTATTCACGTCATAGTACATTAAGTACGATTCTTGTTTTTCCGGTGAATAATCAGGCATGTAGACATTGTTCGCTTCGGCATGGCGCTGGTTAAGTGACACAAAGCCGCCACGAATGCCCTTTTCAAAAAATAGAACCATGTCTACGTCAGTGAGTAAATCCAATTCCACTTGAGTGTATTTCAAAGCGGCATCAAACGAGAGTCCAGGACTCGTGTAATAGTGAGCCGGATCAAGACCGTAAATGTGTTGACACAAGTTACGGAATTTTTCAAACACATCAGTGAGCAGCAATACATCCAGTTTTAGGTAATGCAAAGAATATTCACTTAGCGTCTTCATGCCAAACACTCGCCAAACTTGACATGCATGTGCATAGTCTTCATCGGAAACGGTACTGCGTGTTAGTTTCGAGTAAAATTTCTCTTGTGGTGGGAGTTTTCTTTGCTTTAACACGTCCCAGCTGTTGCAGAAATCATACGGGAATATACCTTTCCGAATGCACAATTGAAATTGCTCAGGATCATTAAAATGCATTCTAGTATTTTTTAATTCCTCCTCATTCAAGCCATTCACAAGGCTGTCTAGCGAGGATGCCATAAACTTAAAGGAATCCAAAAATCGAATGCTAAAGTTGCTCAACCTCCATGTCAGGGCTGTAAAACGCTCATGGTTTTGGGGGATAATGGTAAACGAGCCCTTGTTGACATGACCCAATTCACGAATCAAAAACTGAATGTCATAATTCGCCATATTGTGGAAAAAGACACCGATGAAACGAGGAGCTGGAAAGTTCAAGTTACATTTGCTATGCGCAGCTCCACGAAACTCCCCCGTAAAGTGCGAGTGATCACGAACGGTGTCTTCAGCACTGATCAGTGGCTTTCCGCAAATATGACATGTCGTGGCATGCTCATACTGCTGCTGTTGTTCTGGAGATAGGCTCATGGGTACTGGGTGGTCCAGTAATTCCTGTACATGGTCGGCCAACTTGACAAGTTCATCCAAGAACCATTTGGCACAATCTGGCCCCTCACGATATTTGTAAACGGATTGTGTGGGGTCATGGGCACACACCACATTAAATCCTATGGCAAAGGGTTCATGTTTTTGAATGGGTGTGGTTGAGCTGATGGTGGGATCTGGTTCACATCCCGCCATGGGTGTAGTGAGAGCTTCGAAATCTGCATATACCACATAGGGAACAGTGTCACGCTTGTGAATGTCCTTAAACTTTAACACAGCCTTGTCCCCTTGTGGCAATATCAATCTCACCGCTTCCTGAGTAACACAATCTACCCTATGACGTTCTAAGAGCGTAGGGGTTGTAAAATATTGCAAGCAACGGTCGCAAATGTACTTCTTACCATTATGCTTGGACACTTGACTGCTTAGCAATCTACTTAAGCATTTAATCAGGCAATAGTGATTCACTTCTCCTACAGATAAATATAAAAGATGAATGTGATGTCGTTTCGGTTCTTTTGTGGCATAAAGAGGACCCACAATCACATTACCATCAAGGCCATACACCATGAACGAAAAGTCCTGGTTATCTTGTTCAAACCTATGGATCTCGGTTAAGTCCATAGGGAACGTCACTCGAGTTAAATTTAAAGTATGTTTCAATTCAACAAACTTGGCCTTGTACATTCCTGGTCGACAACCATTATGTTGTGCTGGCTGCAAATACGCAGCCACAGACCACAGAAAGCAATCATTGTCACGATTCTTTATATTGGCCACAGCATTTTTCGAAGCTATAGCTGGTGGTGTTTTAATATAGCTAGACCCAGCATTCAATGGGTTGAATTGACAAATGTTGATTTGCAAATGATGAATTTTGTCTAAGGCTAGACCACTCGGTCCTTGTTGCAGTTTATCAAATTTTGATAGCAAGGCATTCACCACGTGGGTTTCATACCACTGTTCCAAATTATGGGCTATGAATAGCTCTTGCATTTTACTACAAATATAAAATGTGTCTTTATGCTCTACATCCTTCTTTTTATATACGAAATCGCACACCAGTTCTGTATTCACCTTTAAAGCCGTATGCAACCTTTGCGCTGTGCAAATTTCAATTTTAAAAATTTCAAAACAAGATTGTAAAAATTCTTTGGGAATCAAACTTTTTCTAACATTGACCACACGACCAGAGCACACTCGCGATTTGAAACAAGACTCAAGGGGCTCCCAAGTTAACGTATCCGCAGCAGTAAAAGACATTATTTTAGAAAGAACACTCTCACCTGAGTTTTCAGCTGTAGACTGCTTGACAATGGTCCCAAACACACACGTTCCTGGTTATTAACAGAGGTCAAGCGTTTTCCAACACTCTAAAAAGAAATAAAATAATCCACCATAAGTATATCCATTCCATATAGTTTATGCATTTCATAAACAAAACAAAACCAAACAGGTTATATATTAAAAAAACAAATCTCACCTTGACGTGTAATGCTTTGCTATATTCCCGTCTCGTGGGCTAGTGTGGAAATGATTTCCTTTTCTAGTTGTCCGTTTTTCTCTCTTTCTTTAATATCGTTCACACACACACACGACAAGTAGGCTATACCGGTTATCTGCAAACAAATAAATAAATAAAATCATTAATTACCTAATCAATAAATAATTGCATGTATTTATATAAAATCAATAAATATATAAATGAATAAATATATACCTACCCCACAACAAGGTTAAGTATTTTCCACCAACACCAAAACTGTTAAACAAGGCCAAGTGTTTCACACAACGCTGTAGCGTGTTCAAAAGTAGTCACATAAGTGCGAGTGGAAATGTCAGCGATGTGTCTTTATATATCACATTGCATGTATAATCTTTTTTTCCCACGCTTTGAACATTCTCTTATCGTGCACGTGGACAGCTAACGTCCCAGGCGAACACCTGTGCCGGATCAAATTTCACCTGAACTTGCATTTTGTCACGTACGAAGCAAAACAGGATGTGACTTGTTAACAGTTATCATGCACGTGGACAGATAACGTCCAAGGTGAACACCTGCGGTAGATCAAATTTCACATGGACTTGCATTTTGTCACGTACGAAGCAAGACAGGATGTCACTGGTTTAGCGTGCCTGTGGTTTCACAAATGTGTGTGCATGCCTTTCGCACTTCCCTGCCAGCACAATGGTCAGATTATTTCACCTTCAAGCGTCTTGGTCATTTTTTCCATTGCACCTGTTGTCAAGTCAGATCGGAGCCTTCCAATAAGCTCAAATGACCTTCACCTCCTGTAAGTTTGTTTTCTGTACTCGCTTCGACCACCATAGAACCAAGTTTTCATCACCGTTTACACGTCAAAGGTAAAATATCAGGAAAACGCACGCTCGCTCTGTCATACATCGACCCGTCGAAATATCAATTGATCTATTGAACACGGCCACCGTGGTCAGCGACAGGTTCGTTGAAACACACACACCCAGCCGTATCGTCTCTCTCAACCACCACGCTTCATAAACATTATAAACAGGTAACGGTAAAGAATTTTTTTCTCAACATGTATGGCGTTAGGCCCTTTGTGAATTATTTTGTGGAAAAAAAAATCTATCACATTTGAAAGGGGGCGTTAGCCCGAGTCCTAGGACACCTCGTACACATCTCTAGCGTTATTGGTTCGTGAAATATCAGCAAAAATCACAAAAAACACGTGTTTACCCCAAAATCGCGTTTCCAAAATTTTAAAAAATTACAACGAGTGGTCTATAGCAAAGAGGACGTCTGCCCGAATCCTTGGACCCATCGTACATGCCTCTAGCGTTATTGCTTCGTGAGATATCGGCAAAATCACAAAAACACGTGTTTACCCCAAATTCGAGTTTCCAATTTTATTAAAAATTATAACGAGTGGTCCATAGCAGAGAGGACGTCACCCCGAGTCCTTGGACCTGTCGAACATGCCTCTAGCATGATTGGTTCGTGAGATATCGGCAAAATCGCAAAAAACAGGTGTTTACCCCAAAATCGAGTTTCCAATTTTATTAAAAATTATAACGAGTGGTCTATAGCAAAGAGAACGTCAGCCCAAGTCTTTGGACCTGTCGAACACACCTCTAGCATGATTGGTTCGCGAGATATTAAAAGCACATGACCTTTTAGTTTTGGTCTTTTAATCAAATAAAGAGGCTATAGGAAAGTAGGGGGCATCACTACGAGTGCTAGGACACCCTGTATGTTCAAATCCGACCATTGGTTAGCGAGATATCAGCTTCGGGGCAAATACGAGGGTGGCTCAATAAGAAGTGGTGCAGCTCTCTCCTTACCACACTACTACAGGTTTTCATCCTAGAGACTTGACATTTATTTTGGGGGTAGAGGGCATAGGGACCTTTCATTTATGTCAAATAAACGTTTTTGTAGAGTTCCTAGTTTCCAAAATATAGGATTTTCAAAATTCGAGTGTTTTCAAAAAAAAAACATAAAAGTAAAAAAGTTTCATTATAGAAAATAAAAGGCATAAAGACCATTCGTTTGAGCCATGGCACAACGTTCTATCATGTTTAGTTTTCAAACTATCACCTAGTTTCGAAAACAAAAATTTTCAAAAAAAAATTGAAAAATATAACGAGTGGTCCATAGCAAAGAGGACGTCAGCCCGAGTCCAACGATACCTCATTTGTCAACATCGGACCACGCGTTCGAGAGATATTTAACATGGCTGAGGCTTAGTAGTGGAGCAAGGGGGGTTCTGGAGTGAGTTGGAACTCTCATCACCCCCCTACTTATTTAAATTATTTTTACTATTTTTTATCCACTACAAAAAATATAGAAAAAAAAATTGCAATCAGTCTGATAGACTAGACTTTATATCATTTCAAATGACGCATGCTACAAATGCTACCCATGTTAGAAAGCCTCAGGAGGGCTCTTTCAACAGACTCCATTAGCCATTAACTTAGGCTTCCCGTGCAGGCACCTCTTAAAAGGTCACCCTATATTTAAGTCTGACATCTTTTACAACTCTTTAAGGGTCACCCTGTATTTGAATTGAATCTAACATACTGTACACCTCGTTAAGTGTCACCCTGTATTTTGCTCTGACATCCTGCACTCCTCTTTAGGAGACACCCTGTATTCTTATCTGGCATCTTGTATATCTCTTTAGAAGTCACCCTGTATTCTTGTCTGACATTTTGTACACCTTTTTAGGAGTCACCTTGTATTCTTATCTGGCATCTTGCACACCTCTTTAGGAGTCACCCTGTTTTCCTGTCTGACATCACGCTCTCGCCGTCTCCCAGGAGTAAACTCAGACTCGGTGCATATGCACTGAACAACATGATGACGTCACTTCAGTCTCCGTAACGCATAACGTTGGACCCAAGCATAACGACGAAGTCGGCAAGATCATTTGAAAAGATAAAACTGCAACAATACTAAGAAAATTAAGGTCAGACAGCCACAAAACTCACCATATTGCTCTTATATCCCATATCCCCCAACTATTAACAATGTGGCCTTTAGTTAAAAAAGGTTGGACACCCCTGTATTAGATGATAGATAGAGATGAAACGATTAGCTCAGGACTGGGAGGAAAGGAGAGCTGCATCAATACTAGTCAAAAGACTGAATACACAGACGATAGTTACAAAGAAATTTCGAGAAAGAGGCTGCGCTATAAGCAAGCAAGGACAAAGGAACATGGATGGATGATAGTGCTTCAAATATAAGACGAAGAATCCTATGGTAATGGCATGTTATAAAAACCGGAAACATTTTTGATTCCAATTTCTTGTAAAAAATAAATCTAGATAAGAAATTTCCTTTTTTTTTCTGACATACAAATCTGAAAATTTTAGATTTTATTTATCCTTATGTGTGCTATATTTTTTAACATGTCCATTTTTGGATATTTACTTGAGTTTAATTTGGAAGATGGAAATGTTCATCCAAGTGTTCTTCAAACTATGCAATTTTAAAAATATTTATGGCATTCAAAAAAACTTTTATTTTTTCAAACAAAAATGTCGAAGTAAGGAAACAGACTTGAATTTCATCCCTGAATGAAATTCATGAGTTCCTCATTATAGTTTCTCAGAAAAAGGGATATATATATGTAGGGAATTATCATGGGCGATATAGGACATTCCGAAGTTCATTAAAGGAATATCGAGCTATATTAATTTGGAAGGCGATAGGGACCAGTACAAACCATGAGTCACATTCTAACTCACATATATTGTCAGACTTTTAATACTTTGTTTGATACTATGCAGTGATACTCTTCAACAAAGCTCAATTCACATCAAACAACGTATACACTACAATCCAAAAAATCACTTTGCGGCTACGTTACTTTGGCTAGAATTTAAGTGTGCTCCCATCACCAACACCACTCACCGATATAGGCTAGTTTCTAATTGAAGAGGCTGCAGATTATCGTATACTAGCAGTAGTGGCCGGCTTCGCCCGGTGGATTTATTTGTTTTATGGATGATAATGAATACTACTGGAGCGCTCAAGCATAAGGATCGGAAAGCACCAACGCCTATTGCAGCTGATAACCTCTGTATACTGCACCAACACCAACGCCCTTATTGTCATGATGATAATTATTTTAAGGGGCCTAAGAAATTACTCCCCGTGACTGCAATTTATAAGCAGCTCACAATTCTGCACCAGAACACTGGTAGGAGCGACATGATGCAGCCCTCATTGCCAGTCAACAATAGACTTAGGTATTATTGAAGCTGTTCTGGAGCGCTTGTTCTTCCGACAAAAATCAATCTTTAAGGCTACCTGAGAGGCGTGGCCTAATACTAAATATCCCAAACTATTCCTCTTGAATCTGGCTCTCATATACAAAAATAATTTTTCAAATCCGACTGGTAGTTCCAGAGATTAGCGCGTTTTAACACACAAACGGACAAACAAACTCTTCAGCTTTATTATATTAGCATAGATTGCCCAGCCTAATTTCCAACTTATTTCCCCGAAGCAATTAACAGGAGATGTTCTTCAAGTCTTTGACAAAGGCTTTTTGAAAATCAATATAATTTTAATTTCCACGAATCGTGTTAAAACTAGATAATTTTACTGCACTTCCCCAGAACATCTCATTGCAATAAAACATGAAAGTACGTGTTATATACAGCAAGTACTAAAGTTAGAATGTAAAAGGAAGCTTGTAGTTTAACGTGACCGTCAATCTTGAGATCATGAGCCACGGGACCTCCTTTTTACGTGGAATCCGAACCACAGGACATGGCATTTCACTTCGAAAATCTCACATGCATCGACCGGGAATCGAACCCGGACCGCCTTGGTGAGAGGCATTCAGCTAGACCGCTGAGCCACCACGCCCCAAGTTAGAATGTGACACATCTACTGGTCCCTATCGCCTTCCAAATTAATATAGCTTGATATTCCTTTAATGAACTTCGCAATGACCCATATTGCCCATGATAATTCATAACATTTATGTACCTTTTTCTGAGGAACTAATCCAGATTTTTTAGGGATGTTCTTCAAGTTTTTTTTCCCTTACATTTTTGTGTTGAAAAATAAAAAAATAAAAAAAAAATTACAAATATTTTTAAAATTGTATAAACACGAAGTAACTCACTGGTTGGTTGGTTCCTCAGTTTAGGGGCTGCGACAACGCGGTCATGTAGCCCCGTGTAGAATCTGTCTGATAACCGGTGTTAATTGTGATGGCTGTATTAGTGAGTGTGTGTTATCTGTTTTTAATTTAATTAAGGACTGCAGACATTGACTTTCAATTAGTTCATTCTTTTGCCGCCAACCGCCACCGTCATTGACTGGTAGTTCAGAACTTGGTTTCTAGACGCCACCGCAGTCGGCTCCTGGTCACGAACGTTGTTAACCTATAATTTAGCTTCACACAAGTGTAGTTAGTGGAAGGTTCTTTAACATGCCATAAATCTATGACCTGGGACCGCCGGCTTTACTTCCCCTCCGAAGGAGGCATACTGACAGATTTTAACGCTCATAAAAAACCGATGACTTCGGCCGGGTTTGAACCCGTGATCTTGGGCATACAAGCTCAGCATGCTACCCACTATGCCACCGAAGCCACCCACTACACTAGTTTGTGATACAAACTTCAACAAAGTAGGTTACCGTAACAAGGGTTAACATTTATCCTTGATGGGATTTCCTCTCTGATGCTGAATGCTGCGCTCCATGGTCAGGGGCGGGCTGTCAGCTCAAGAATTAGGGGAACAATGCCACACACACACACACACACATTACTCCAACTGTGCGGCAGCCAGAGGAAAACTTCTACACTCATTTGTCTCAAGGCTCACTTAGTTGAGAAGTTGTGAATCTCTTTCTTCATGCAAATTAAGAATCATCAAGATAAAGTGAGAAGTCTTCATTTAAAAGACAAACTTGAGATAAATTATGCTTTTTGTCGTTCTTACTGAAGACGGTCGTGTAGTTGTTAGCATGCTGAGCTTCTAGGCCCAAAATCGCGGGTTCAAACCCGGCCGAAGTCGTCAGAATTTTTTAAGAGCGTTAAAAATACGTCAGTATGCCTTCCTTCGGAGGGGAAGTAAAGCCGGCGGGCTCACGTTATAGATTTATGGTATGATAAAGAACCTTCCTCTAATTACACTGGTGTGAAGCTAAATTATAGGTTAAATTGCTTGCCATGGTGGGTGAGTGGTCAACGTGTCGGACTACTAACCCCAAGCTTGCAGGTTCGCTCCTGGCCGTGGTAAGTGATATTTTTGAAAGGCGGAAAAAAATTACGACACCATGTCATACGATGTTGGCATGTCAAAGAACCCATTTGAATTCAGTAGGCCGTGTTCATATCGGCAAAATTGATCTCGGGAGTTTCCGCCAACACAAAGTTCCTCATTTCTCTACTAGAAAGCGCTATAGTGTTCAAGGAGCTTAGATATCTAACCTCCTTGACTTTCATAGCGCGTCAAGGAACAACGAAATTTGACATGCAAGCTACCCTTTGGGTGTCAAATAACAAAGCTTGCAGCCGGCACCCCGGGGCCATACGATATTATTATTATTATTATTATTATTATTATTATTATTATTATAGGTTAAATTTGTTTAGTTTCCAAAGTTCGTCGCCAGGAGCCGACTGCGATGGAATCTAGTAACCAAGTTCAGAACTAGTTGGTCGTTGACGGTGGCGTTTGGTAGCAAAAGTTTGAACTACTTGAAAATCGAATGTCTGCAGTCCTTACTTGAATTAAAAAACAGATAACACACACTGATACAGTCATCACAATTAACACCGGTTATCAGACAGATTCTACACACACCCAAAGTACACGGGGCTACATGAGCCCATTACTTACTGAAGAGAAAGTGGGTTGTGAAGGTCACGCCATGTTTTCACGAATTTCTTTTTATCAGTGATTTGGAAGAGATGCACAACCTGACACGTTTGTTGGGACTAGAGCAATTATTATCCATGATAATGCCGGGATGGTACCTTATTTAACGTCTCGGGACATATATCCCTCCCAATTCTAACAAATCTAATAATTACAGTTACACGCTGCTATGGTGACCACTGAGTGACAGGTTATCAGACATATCCAGAACTCGCCCAAGCACACAGGAGTGATGACTAGGATGTCCCAGACACTGTGTGAATTAAGAAGAGGTTATTGCAGGAAGCACTGGCTGAATGTATGAAGAGTAACATTTCGCTTTGTGTGACACCATTCTCAAACACTGTATAATAATAAAATGAGCGGTCTGGTGGTCTCTGTTGTGTTCGTGTCAACACGTGTGTAATTACACTATCACACTACTTCAGGCTTTACAAAGAGAATGACCTCACGGTTCCCAGAACATCTCATTGTAATAAAACATGAAAGTACGTGTTATATACAGCAAGTCTGACAATAGGCGAGTTAGAATCTACTCTTGGTCCCTATTGCCTTCCTAATATTAATTTACGAAGGGCGCACCGTATTGTTTTGCACTTTTTGCCACCCAGATGAAGTACATTACACATCAGTTGCTACGTCCACCTTCTCAACATAATCTCCTGGTAACTTTATGCAGTTTTGCCATCGATGTGTCAGTCTCTCCAGACCTTCCTGAAACCATTCTTTCGGAGTGCTGCGTGCCCAAGCCTTGACAACTGTGTCCAGTTCTGCAAAATCAGCAAAACGGCGACCATGCAATGGAAGCACAGGGGCAGTCCACAGCCAAAGAAATGTCGAACAGTGCCGTTAGTTGGCAAGCGAATGGCGAAAGTGTTCTGGGACACAAAGGGCATCATCCTCATTGACTGGCTGGAATTGGGGGCCACGATCAACAGTGGCAACCCTTAAGCGCTTACGTCGTGCCATTCAGACTAAGCGGCCATGAGAACTACAGCCCCTGGCTCTGTGTTACTCCACTCCAGAGTACGCTTGTCCTGTTTGGTGCAGTTCCAGTCATGCTAAACAAGTTGACGCTACTCTTAATGAAACATGACGACTTATCACTGGCTGTTTGAGACCAACATGACGAGATAGAATCTACTGTTTGGCTAGAATCGCCCTACCAGATATTAGAAGAGAAGTTGCAGCCATGACTGGAGGAAACCAAAGCAATTACCTCATGCGCACACCCATTGTACGGATATGAACCTGCCAATCGACGACTGAGGTCTAGGAGGAGTTTCCTGAGTACAACAGAAGATCTACATTTAATCTGCTAAGTCCACAAGGTTAAGATTATGGAGATCTAGAAGTACTCAACTTGATGGCTGGATGCTGCCAATTGAACATCTCCCTCCAGGACATGAGAAACACTGGTGTAAGTGGAAGTCATTGAACAGGCTTCGCACTGGTGTTGGTAGATCAAGAATCAATATGTTAAAGCGGGGTTTTACTGGCACATCCAGGCTATGTGATTGTGGTGAAGTCCAAACCACAGTCCATTTCATGAACTGCATTGTCCTTTAAGTTGCACAATGGAGGACTTGATGGCTGCGACACCTAATGCCCGTGACTTGGCAACATTTTGGACAGAAACGATTTGATATGTGCATTATTAAGAACCATATTTTTAAATGTAAACTGTATACTTCTAATACGAATAAATAAACTAAGCGGCCAGGAAAATGGGCTGAAGGTGTGCTTCTGCAACATGCCACTTGCCGAGAGACCACCGCTGCCATTCGCTCACGGTGCTGCCACACCCACCATACTCTCCCGACATGGCACCAAGTGATCATCACCTGTTGGGGTACATGAAGAAACCTCTTGAATAAGGAAAGTAGCCTCAGGATTGAGAAATGAAAACAATAATTGTACCGTAAGAAAGTCAAAAGTTCGTCGATTAATATGGCGCAACACAACACAAAGGGCTGATGACCAAGCTGTCCCAAACTCCTCAAATGAATCAACAACAAACATGTATTTTAATATACACAAGAACCTCGTTTATCCAGCCCTCATTAGTGCGGATCGCCGGTTTATCCGGAACGAAAATAATAAACAAGTAATTCCGTGACGAACTAGAGAGCCTCCTTTTCTTCGAATTATAGAGACTATATATCAACAGTTGGCAGACCTGGCGACTCTGAATATATTCTTAGCTCCATCTCTGAAGGTCCACAATACACATGAGGTCCAATAGATAGTGTGCACGTTACATTTATTTATCAGCATACGCAAAATCAGGTTGGCGACACTGCCATAAATTGGACGCTCAAACTTTAATTGAAATATTATGATCTATATAACTGCTAATTTTGAAAGAACTCCATTTATTAGTATGGAAGTTACATGTGATTCAACATAAAACCTATCAGCAGGCATAGAATCATGTTGGCAACACTCTCATGTATGGGTTCCTGTAAATTAGTCTGATGTAATATTATCTATATGCGTGTCAATTTTGGAACACTTCCCAAGCATATCTTCTGATATATCAAGCATAGATTTGAATTTTCAATTGTGATTTTTCAGCAGTTGGTAGCACTGACGTCATTTCCAAATATGGCCTTGTGATATTCAGGCATAGGTACTCATACCAAATTTGGTTTCGATAGCTGCAGCCGTTTAGGAGTTGATAGGGACACATACACAGAGAGATAGACAGACAGACAGACGAACACACATTTGCCCGCATCGATCTCATAAGTTTAAATTTCCTCATTTTTAGCCTACTTTTCACATTTTGCAAAATGTGTGTCTGTCTGTCTGTCTGTCCTTCTGTCTGTCTGGCTGTGTGTGTCCCCCCCCCCCCCCCCTATCAACTCCTAAACGGCTGCAGCAATCGAAACAAAATTTGGTAGGAGTAAAGATCTATACCTGAATATCTCACGGCCATATTTGAAAATGATGTCAGTGCTACCAACTGCTGAAAAATCGCAATGGAAATTTGAGCTCCATGTTGGATATCTTGGAAGGTATGAATGGGAGCTATTTCAAAATTGGCACACGTGTAGATAATAATATTTCAGTTTAATTTCCAGGAGGCCATACATGGCAGAGTTGCCAAAATGATTATAAGCCTGCTGATAGGTCCAAATTTTAAATGCATATAACTTCTACAGTATCAATTGGATTTCAACCAAATTTCGTATGTACTATGTGTACATAAACAGATGGCGTATTCTTAAGAGCCACCAGGGCTGCCAACTGTTAATAAATGCTCTCAATTGTTTTTATCCAAATACCCATATATCAGAAAGTATGCAAACCGACAGCTTTAAACTATGCACACGTATAGTACCTGACATTCTATATTAATTTGGAGTAACTTATATATTTCAGTGCTACCAACATGATTCAAAGCCTGCTGATAGGTCCAATTTTAAAATGCATGTAACTTCTATACTAACTAATGGATTTCATTGAAAATTGACACAACAATTGATCATATTAT
Source organism: Meconema thalassinum (assembly GCA_946902985.2). Lineage (NCBI taxonomy): Eukaryota > Metazoa > Arthropoda > Insecta > Orthoptera > Tettigoniidae > Meconema > Meconema thalassinum. The sequence goes on from OX336395.1 coordinate 333,744,164, forward strand.
TTCAGATTATTTCTGACCAATACATGTATGTCATTGTTGCCAAAATGATTTTACGCACGCTGTTAAATCCAATGTTAACTGCATGTAACGTCCATGCTATCCATTGGACTTTAACAAATTTTGTATTCTGTACCGTAAGAGATGGAACTAAGAATATATTCAGTCACAAGGGCTGCCAACTGTAGTTCTCTATTAGGCTACATTATGCCAGGTAGCCTATACAGTATTTCGAACTAATTAAAAATTTCGATATTACCAACTTAATTTCATCATTATTCTAGATAAATCCATATAGATTAATCATTGGCATGAATCTTAAATTTTAAGAAAAGTAGGCTCTTTAGTTCGTCACGGAAATTCTTGTTTACAAAATGTGAAAAGTAGGCTAATATTTTCACTGTTCAGTATTTCCTTTACGGAGTCGACTCTTCTTGAATGTCTTTTATGCCAAGGATAGTTAAGGACAGGAATTGGAAGTAATTCAAAGATATCGTCCCGGCATTTGCCTGGAAGTGAGAATTGATGTTAGTAAAACGTCTTCGTGATCACGCTGCGCGCAAACGCTATACAAATATAAAACAGAAAAAACTCTCACATTAATTTAGTGCATAAAACAGAGTCGTAATTGTAAGAAAAGTGTTCTTATATTTCTTGTACAATTGAAGAAAGGTATTACAACTTAACATGTCTTTGTTTTCTCCGGATAATCTGCATCAGTTCCGGTCCTAATTAATCTGGATAAACGAGGTTCTTGTATTATCTGAAAGTTCAACAGGCAGCTACACTTAATTATGTTCATGCAAGAAACGTTGTATAGTTTTTACATTAACATTCAAATGTCTCGTTTTCAAGTCATAACATTGGATGGAGGTAACGCAGGTGACAGTGCAGACGTCACGGCGAGATCAAACGTTGCCATGGCGACGCGACGCTAGGGGGGTGGTACAGTGTTCCATTGTCGGGCCCGGCTATTGACGTCCGAAACGGGGGAGGAGCTTACGGTCAGCTGTTTGCAATATGGCGGCGATATAGTGACGTGAAGTAATTGGGTGTGCGTATGTTATGGCTTCTAATTTATGATGGCAAAAAACTACATATTTCCTTTCATTGATAGAAATATTTTTATAATCAATTTAAATGCAGTGCCTAATTACTACCAGTTAAAAATATTACCCACATGTAGATAGTTAATTTACTGTCTGCTGTTACATATATGAAGCCTGTACTTGGGAGCCTAGCGATATCGATGTTTTTATTAATTTCACAATATATATATCACATAACACAAAGGACGACTCCCTGATAATAAATTGAATCAAGCAACCCTGAATTTGAATGAATGTTTTGGGTTCAAAGAAGCGTTTCTTGGGATGCTCAAATCATACTTCAATATTTCAAATATTGACCTACATACTTGCTGTTCAAAGGCAAGAATGTTAATTTATTAATCTCTTGCCACAGGCAAGTTAAAATGGAGACATCCTCTTTATCAATATATATAATTAAATATTTAAAATACAGATATTTAACAAAGCTGGAGTCTCCATTTGAACTTGTCATAAGCAAACGCAACAGATCAAAAACTACACTATAAGCCAAACCAAATTCACTCCTCAGCTCGACATAAACCATAATACCAATTAAAACCTATACAAAACATACTCTCCTTACTGTTGTACAACTTTCAAACCAACCATTCGCCCTCAAAACTGTAAAACCCTGAAATGGGAACTAATTAAAGTTAGAATAGCCTAGGCCGATCCGGTCTCCTTCTACATTACCGCATATGTATACTTAACATCACTATAACTTCAAAATTACGGCTAAGTGACCTATCTGCCTGAGTAGTATAGGTGTTGCCGGCCTGCCTGGGATGATGGGTCACCAAACCGGTACTTAAAACTAAGATTTTACATTTTAATTAACTAAATTCAACAGTAGGGATATCATAGCCAAAAACACAATTTAAGCCAAATCATACTTCAATGACCTACATACTTGCTGTTCAAAGGCAAGAATATAAATTATCTGGCAAATTAAGGCTAGGAACAGCATTTCTCTTAAGTTTTCTAACCATTCGGCTATTGCCAATCGGAAGAACCCCTAAAATAAGTTTACGAAGAGCGGATTACATTCTTTGTACGGCACAGAAGTAATAGGCTATAAGTTTATCAGTATTTTTGATGTAGCTAAATCCATGTGAATACAAATTGGAGACAATAACTATCAATAATCAACAGTACCGGTGGAAAGAAGTTGTCTTCACAAAAATGCAGACTGCACACTGTCATGTAACATGTAACACGTTTTCCAATTGACAGCGCCGAAGCCCATCTTTCTCTCTGAACTTTTTGTGCAGGAAAGTAGTGAAGATATTTCGTAGCCGTTTTATACGATTTGCAACCTTATACAGAGCAGTACCTCCTCGAATTTGACAAATGTCTTTCTGTTTCCATCACGACGTCAATGCTTCACCATCTAAATAAATCTCACCAGTCACAATGTTACAGCTTCAACATTCTGCCGCGTGGCTGCGCCATCCAACTTTTCTGACGTCAATAATTCACTCCACTACCGTAACCCAACAAGATGGCAGATATGCTGTCACATCCATGTTGTGTGTCTGTCTATTCAACGACAAGCGACCAGTAAAATCACGCTCCCAGAGCAAAACTAACCTATTTACTTAATTTATTGATGTACATAATTTTTAGAATGTAATGTTTTTCTGAGATTTGCTGATGATATCGTCATCTTGGCCGACAAGCCTGAAGATTTGAATGAGTTTTTGAATGGTATGGACTCCATCTTGAGGAAATAATTCATGATGAAAATTAATAAATATAAAACAAAAATATTGGAATGCCGCCGAAATAAATTAGAATCCTCTAAGGACATCAAATTGGCAGGTGAAGAACTAAAGGAAGTAGGAGACTTCTGTTACTTAGGAAGCAAAATAACCAGTGATGGACGAAGCAAAGAGGATATATAAAGTAGGTTGGCTCATGCAAGGGAAGCATTTCTACAGAAAAGGAATCTGTTGACATCCAATATAGATTTAGGTATTAGGAAGTCATTTTTGAAGGCTTTGTTTTGTGCGTGGCGCTCTATGGAAGTGAAACTTGGACTGTTGGTGCAGCAGAAAAGAGGAGAAATGAAGCGTTTGAAATGTGGTGTTACAGGAGAATGATGAAGATCAGGTGGGTAGGTAGGGTTACAAATGAAGAGGTATTAAGACGAGTGGGAGAGGAGAGATGTTTCTGGTGACTGCTAATGAAGAGAAGAGATAGGTTGGTAGTACACGTACTAAGACACCCAGGAATAACAAGGTTAGTTATGGAAGGAAGGGTCGAGGACAAGAACTGTAGGGGTAGACCACGGTTAGAATATGTTAAACAGATTGCCTCGGACGTAGGGTGTGGTAGCTATGTATAGATGAAACGATTAGCTCTGGACAGGGAGGCATGGAGTGCTGCATCAAACCAGTCAAAAGACTGAAGACTCAAACAACAACAACAGTCAGTCGACACTATTGTACTCTATTGTAATGGGTGGTTCAATAATCCCCCCCAAAAAACATAGTTATTGGCCTACTTTTCACATTTTGTAAAAAATGAGGAAAAAGTAGACTTATGAGATCTATCCGGCAAAATGTGTGTCTGTCCGTCCTTCTGTCTAAACAGTTGCAGTTATCAGAACCAAATTTGGTATGAGTAAAGAGCTATACCTGAAAATCTCAAGGCCATATCTAAAAATGACATCAGTGCTACCAACTGTTGAACAATCGCAATTGAAATTTGAGCTCCATATCGTATATCTCAGAAGTTATGCATGCGAGCTTTTCGAAAACTGGCACAGACAGAGATAATGACATACCAGATTAATTTTCAGGAGCCCATTTATGGCAGTGTTGGCAATATGATTCTAAGCCTCTGATAGGTCCAACATCTAAATGCATGTAACGTCTATACTTTCGATGGGATTTGAACCAAATTTCGTATGCTCTTTGAGTACCATATCAGATATGGTAGAGCTATCAGAGCTGCCAACTGTTAATCATTGCTGTCTCTATTTTGTTATTCTAATACCAATATATCAGAAAGCATGCAAGACAAACTCTACACACGTATAGTACCTGACATTCTAGATTAATTTGGAGTAACTGATATACGTCGATCCTACCAACATGATTCTAAGCCAATTTTAAATACTTGTACCTTCTATATTAACAAATGGATTTTATCCAAAATTGGGACAATTATAGATCACAACGTTTTCGATTAATTCTAAGCAACACATACATGACACTGATAGATCCAATGTAACATTTCATTTCTGATATATTTATCTATTTATATTTACATTTTTGTTATTCGATTTTTAACCTATTTTCATTTCATGAAAGGCTTATGAGATCACCTTTTGTCCGCGTGTGTGTGTGTGTGTGTGTGTGTGTGTGTGTGTGTGCGTGTGTGTGTGTGTGTGTGCTTGTCCCTAATAACTTCTAAACGGCTGGACCGATTTCAATGAAACTCGGTAAGGTCACAGCCGACCCCGACCGTACCCTTCAAATTTTATTACGTCTCACCAATCCAACATGGCGGCTGTGCGAATTATTTCACCGGCATTCTATATCTTGGGACTATTACCCATATCAAGCTGGAATTTTGTACGGTGATAAGGGGCACTACTCGAAGTTCACCTATCAGACTTTCAAAAACCTGTTAACTAAAGTACACAACCAACATGGCGGCCAAGCGAAATTGAAACATTTAAATAGACTTTTCTCGCGATTTAATCACCAATCGCAAACAAACTTGGTTCAGCAAATGTTTATACACATTGTAATGCACTGGCATCTAATTTAGTTCAATTGTTTACATAACCTCAAGATGACGGCTGTGCGAAATTTTAAAATCTCGATTTTATTTCTTGTGTACTAATTATGCGATTGAAGTTTGAATATTACACCTGCACAATAATTCTCATGTATTAGTATATTACATTTATAAAAATGCAACATGGCGACCATCCGAAATATTTAGTCAGTTCTCAATATGTACGAATGCATTACAGGAACCAAACTGTAATTTTGTATGTTGATAGTGGCAATTAACATGAGTACGATATATGAAAATAGGCTGTATAGTTCTTCACGGAACTACCTGTTTATTTTTGTATTAGTTTGATTTTTATTTTCCTTTTGCGGTTTTTTTTCGTCGTTTTGTTATCCAAGGGTATTTATTAATCCCATGTAAAGTATCGTATTGGCCGAGTGAAAACCATGAAATTTACATTTACTAAGGCAACACTGTAAAATGGCTTCCTACAAGATAATTATTATTAATTTTTTCCGTCTTAATTTGAATTTTAAATTCTAGTTTTGATTTTGAAAATTTTTATTTTATTATTAATTTTATTTTAATTTTTAAATTGGAAATTTTAAAATCTTTTATTTTATTTTCATATTTATTTTTTTATCATTGGTTTTTAATTTTTGGTTTTTGATCTTTAAAATTTAATTTTTTGCGGTTTTCAATTTTCGTTTTTATGTTTTTAATGATTTTCATTTTGCCTTCTTTTTTCAGTTACATTTTAATTTTTATTGATTTTTTCTAGTTTTTATCATATTTTTCTAAATTTTATAGTTATCGTGGAAGCCTCCGTGGCTTAGGCGGCAGCACGCCGGCCTCTCACCACTGTGTCCGTGTTCAAATCCCGGTCGCTCCATGTGAGATCTGTGCTGGACAAAACGGATGCGGACAGGTTTTTCTCCGGGTACTCCGGTTTTCCCTGTCAAATTTCATTCCAGCAACACACTCCACTATCATTTCAATTCATCTGTCATTCATTTAATCATTGCCCCAGAGGAGTGCGCCAGGTCTCGGCAGCCGGTACAGTTCGCATCCTCGCCGCTAGATGGGGGCTTCATCCATTCCTTTCCTGACCCGGTCGGAGACTGGAACCAGGCTGTGTATTTTCATTTTCAATGATTATCGTGTCGGATTACTAACCTCAAGCTTGCAGGTTCACTACTGACCGAGATAAGTGACTTTTGAAAGGCGGCAAAAATCACGACAGGCATTTCAATTTTCCACTGACTCTTTCCTTTCTTTCCCAACTGCCTTTCATGGCTCTCCTTCCTTCCAAGTCCTTCAATCTTCATTCTTGCTAGATTGAGGGCATTTATTTCCTCCTGTCCATTATTTCTTTTCTTTTCCTCTTTGCTTTACTGTACTCATTTCTTCTTTAGTTAGTTGTTAAAAGGTCCCCCACTACTTTAAGACAATCTATTCATTAACATTGCTAATTATTATTTTGTGTGCCGTTCATCTCGCTGGCCGCGTATAAAGACGAATAAATGTGTATATAACTGCTAGGCTCATGACAGCCCACTATTAAGGATACTTGTGGGGATTAAATTCTCAGCTCACGAGCAGATGTGCTCTCACTATCGAATATCGATACTCTTTTTATAATCGATGCTCGTGTAACCCCCCCCCCCTTCACTACCCTCTGGGAGAAGCTGCCAGGAATCCCTAGGCTTTGCTCCAAGCGGCTTAACTGATTCCTGTTCCGATGTGTTTCCAGCAACCTCGTGCGGGTTCCAGTAACAAACTGAGCAATGCTATACAATACCGGCCATTACACACACTAACGCGCTTTCAGGGAGTGCGTCTATCGCAGGGCGGACTATAACCTGGAACTCAGGGGTGAAGGCCTAGAATGCTAGCCACTGCACCACGAGGTGGTCTATACCCCGGACCTCAGGGGTGACAGCCAAGAATGATAGCCACTACATTACGAGGTGGTCTATACCCCGGACTTCAGGGGCGACAGCCAAGAATGCTAGCCACTACACTACGAGGTGGTCTATACCCCGGACCTCTGGGGCGACAGCCAAGAATGCTAGCCACTACACTACGAGGTGGTCTATACCCCGGACCTCTGGGGCGACAGCCAAGAATGCTAGCCACTGCACCACGAGGTGGTCTATACCCCGGACCTCAGGGGTGACAGCCAAGAATGATAGCCACTACATTACGAGGTTGTCTATACCCCGGACCTCTGGGGCGACAGCCAAGAATGCTAGCCACTACACTACGAGGTGGTCTATACCCCGGACTTCAGGGGCGACAGCCAAGAATGTTAGCCACTACACTACGAGGTGGTCTATACCCCGGACTTCAGGGGTGACATCCAAGAATGCTAGCCACTACACTACGAGGTGGTATATACCCCGGACCTCAGGGGCGACAGCCAAGAATGCTAGCCACTACACTACGAGGTGGTCTATACCCCGGACTTCAGGGGTGACATCCAAGAATGCTAGCCACTACACTACGAGGTGGTATATACCCCGGACCTCAGGGGTGACAGCCAAGAATGCTAGCCACTACACTACGAGGTGGTCTATATCCCGGACCTCAGGGGCGACAGCCAAGAATGCTAGCCACTACACTACGAGGTGGTCTATATCCCGGACCTCAGGGGCGACAGCCAAGAATGCTAGCCACTACACCACGAGGTGGTCTATAACCTGGACCTCAGAGGTGACAGCCAAGAATGCTAGCCACTACACCACGAGGTGGTCTATAACCTGGACCTCAGGGGTGACAGCCAATAATGCTAGCCACTACAACACGAGGTGGTCTATAACCTGGACCTCAGGGGCGACAGCCAAGAATGCTAGTCACTACACCACGAGGTGGTCTATAACCTGGACCTCAGAGGTGACAGCCAAGAATGCTAGCCACTACACCACGAGGTGGTCTATAACCTGGACCTCAGGGGTGACAGCCAAGAATGCTAGCCACTATACCACGAGGTGGTCTATAACCTGGACCTCAGTGGTGACAGCCGAGAATGCTAGTCACTACACCACGAGGTGGTCTATAACCCGGACCTCAGTGGTGACAGCCAAGAATGCTAGCCACTACACCACGAGGTGGTCTATAACCCGGACCTCAGGGGCGACAGCCAAGAATGCTAGCCACTACACCACCAGGTGGTCTATACCCCGGACCTCAGTGGTGACAGCCAAGAATGCTAGCCACTACACCACGAGGTGGTCTATAACCTGGACCTCAGGGGTGACAGCCAAGAATGCTAGCCACTACACCACGAGGTGGTCTATAACCTGGACCTCAGGGGTGACAGCCAAGAATGCTAGCCACTACACCACGAGGTGGTCTATATCCCGGACCTCAGGGGCGACAGCCAAGAATGCTAGCCACTACACTACGAGGTGGTCTATATCCCGGACCTCAGGGGCGACAGCCAAGAATGCTAGCCACTACACCACGAGGTGGTCTATACCCCGGACCTCAGGGGTGACATCCAAGAATGCTAGCCACTACACCACGAGGTGATCTATAAGCTGGAACTCAGGGGTGAAGGCCAAGAATGCTAGTCACTACACCACGAGGTGGTCTATACCCCGGACCTCATGAGTAGGCCTAAGTAGCAAGAATGCTAGCCACTATACCATCAGGTGGCTAATGCTTGCTACTATATATTTTGACACTGGGCCATATGCTGGTGTAACTACCTGTATAATGAGTCGCCATATCTCAGTATCATTAGCATACACTCGCGATTATGTCACTGGCAGGCCCTTCACTGCACAGTGTGGGAGGGAACACACACAGGGGTACACAAAGTGTGCTGTTCAGCCTCCTTATTTTAGGATTGGTTCTCTTTCCTCTATAATCAACTTTTGTTAATGTAATCCCCACACAAGACACGGCATAAACCTAGAAACATTGCCTGAGTGTTAATATACCACCATTCATTTCACTTTATTAGCCTACTTTTCACATTTTGCAAAAATGAGGAAAAAGTAGACTTATGAGATCGATCCGGGAAAATGTGTGTGTGTCTGTCTGTCTGTCTGTCTGTCTGGCTGTGTGTGTGTCCCCCCTATCAACTCCTAAACGGCTGCAGCAATCAAAACCAAATTTAGTATGAGTAAAGATGTGCACCGGAATATCTCACGTCCATATTTGAAAATGATGTCAGTGCTACCAACTGCTGAAAAAACGCACTAGAAATTTGAGCTCCATGTTGGATATCTCGGAAGGTATGCATGGGAGCTATTCCAAAATTGGTACACATGCAGATAATACTATTTCAGTTTAATTTCCAGGAGGCCAAAAATGACAGTGTTGCCAAAATAATTTTAAGCCTTCTGATAGGTCCAATGTTTAAATGCATATAACTTCTACACTATCAATTGGATTTCAACCAAATTTTGTATGTAATATCTGTACATAAACAGATATGATTGAGCGTATTCTTAAGAGCCACCAGGGCTTCCAACTGTTAATAATTGCTCTCTATTTTTTTATCCAAATACCAATATATCAGAAAGTATGCAAGCCAACAGCTTTAAACTATGCACACGTATATTCTGACATTTTAGATTAATTTTGAGTAACTTATATACGTCAGTTCTACCAACATGATTATAAGCCTGCTGATAGTACCAATTTTTAAATACATGCAACTTCTATACTATCAGTTGGAATACAACCATATTTCGTATGTGCTATGTGTACCATAACAGAATGACTGTAGGTATTGTTAAGAGCAATCAGGGCTGCCAACTGTTAATAAATGCTGTCTATATTTTTTTTTACCCTAATATCAATATATCAGAAAGTATGCAAGCCAACAGCTCTATACTTTGCACACGTATAGCACCTGACATTGTAGATTAATTTGGAGTAATTAATACAAGGCAGTGCTGCCAACATGATTCTATGCCTGCTGATATGTCCAATTTTAAAATACATGTAACTTCTATAGTAACAAATGGATTTCATCCAAAATTGGCACAACAAGATATCATAATATTTCAGATTATTTCTGACCAGCACACGCATGGTATTGTTGGCAACATGCTTTTACGCGTGCTGATAGATCCAGTGTCTAACTGCATGTAATGTCCATTGGACTTCAACCTAATTTTGTATTCTGTACCTTAAGAGGTGGAACTAAGAATATATTCAGTCACCAGGGCTGCCAAATGTAGTGCTCTATTAGGCTATATTATACCAGGTATATTTTGAACTAATTTGATATTTCGATATTACCAACTTAATTTTGTCATTATTCTAGATAGGTTCATATACTGTAGAATAATCATTGGCATGAAAAGTAGGCTGTATAGTTCTTCACGGAACTTCTTGTTTTATTCTGGCATCACTAACGGGCCAATGGGTGATCTCTCGCATGTGTGTAAACTAGGGCTGGGACTTCTAGTCGCCTCCGTGCTTAGTTACCGCCCTGGAGGTCCGAGGATCAATTCTCGGCACTGCCACGAATTTTGAAAAGTGGAATGAGGACTGGAAGGGGATCTACTCAGCCTTGGGTGGTCCAAATGAGTAGAGGGGGTTTGATTCCCACCTCAGCCTTCCTCGAAGTGGTTTTCCGTGGTTTACCACTCCTTTGCCTATCCATCCCATTCTTCCCATCGCATTCTTCATATCTCTCTTGAGGCCCCATGTTCGCTTTGGAGGTGAGGCCGCCTGGGCGAGGAGCTAGTCCTGCCTCCCCAGTTGTATCCCCGGGTCGTTGTCAAGCTTCAGGACACTGCCCGTAAAGGCGGTAAAGGTAGGATCCCTCGCTGAGTCCGTGCGAAAAGCCTACCTGGAGGGTAAACTGACTACGAAAAAATAAATTTGTTTGATCGGTTGGTGAGTGGTTATTGTGTCGGACTACCAGCTCCAAGCCTGCAGGTTCGCTCCTGGCCGTGGTAAGTGTTTTTTCAAAGGCGACAGAAGTGACGGTACGCATGTCATACGATATTGGCATGTTAAAGAACCCATTTTAATTCAGTAGGCCGTGTTCATAATGGAAAATTAATCTCCGGATTTTCCGCCAACACAAAGTTCCTCGTTTCTCTACTAGAAAGCGCTACAGTGTCAAGGAGCATGTATATCTAACATCCTTGACTTTAATAGCGTTCCAAGGAACGATAAAATTCGACATGATAGCTGCCCTCTGGTTGCAAATAACAAAGCTTGCACCCGGCACCCGAGACCATACGATATTATTATTATCATCCGTGTGAAGAAACATTCTGTCTAAAATGAAAAATACAAAAAGATATTCACAGATCCAAATATACTGATGAGCATTTGGAGTCGCTGGTGGTAAACTGATCCACGACTGCAAACAATATTGTCAAATGAAAGTTTTAGTTACATAATCATTATTATAATATTTAATTTCATTTTGTGAATTACGTATCATTTGAGTATAAATGTGATATAAATACAGGGTGTCTCTTACTTTGGAAAACATGGAAAAGAGGGAATTCTCAGGGAAGTTTTAAAACGGCGAAAACTCAGGGAATTATCAGGGTATTTTAGTTTTACCTTGAATAATTGGAAATTACGCATTCAAGTATATTTCTAGTGATGATTGTTCGTACTGACATTAAATCAGTAAGGTCTCATTTCTTGCGAGATAGGGCACACTGTATTACTATTGACGAGCTACTTTCACAAGTTTTCTGCATGAAAAATTTAGAAATTGGCAAAATGTAGAAAAATATATTTTTCTGTTTTTTTTTTTTTTCAACTTTGTCATGCTACCCTTTATTGTTCAAGCACTTTTTGAATTGCTCTTAAGTACAAGCTCTGTTTTATATGATCGTTACTGTTACTCCGGGAAATCTGACACCCTGTACCTGAATTAAAATCAAGTGGAAATTTGAAGCCATTCTTTATCCAGTCTGTCCTATAAATATTGTCTTTTGCTGCTTTACAGTCGCTCAATTCGATAGTGCGCAATGAATGGGCGGGGTACAATATATTATACATATGTAAACACACTCCTGGAATAAATTACATATATTAGTTATCACACTTAAATGGGCAATTTAGGATTACACGTTTCGACCCTGAAGTGACCCTCATCAGATCTGATCACTGTGTTAAGGTTATATTCACTATTGGTTCAATAGTGCGTCGTTAGATGATTATAGTGTAACGGGATTCAAACATTATACTATAATCATTTAAGGACGTTTTAAACAAATTGTGGATTGTTATGAAATCAGAGTGCAATTCGCCATTGCTCAGATACTCGTATATAACACTTGTTGCCATGGTAACTACCGTGTCCATTTGCTCTGCTCAGTTCTTTTTTCTTCCTGTCCTTTATTTGCCTTATCCTTTATTTGTTTACCATTTCTTCTTCTAGTTTGTAAGTCTGTAGTTAGTATTAGTTATAGTTTTCATTCTCATCTCATCTTTCACTATCACCCAAACCATTAGGGGCCGATAACCTACATGTTGGGCCCCTTAAAGCAACAATTATCATCATCATCATCATCATCATATTTTTCCATCTACTTTTCCTTCTATAATTCTTTGTAGTAGTCAATTTTGTACACATCCAAAATGTTTTCCTCTGTATCATTCTCCTCCTCTCCAACCCTTCTTAGCCCCTCCTCATTTCTCATTCTATCGCTCTATTTCACTTTCTCAACAGCGGCTTCGGTGGCGTAGTTGCTAGCTTGCTGAACTGCTGTGCCCAACATTCCGGGTTCAAACCCGGCCGAAGTCGTAAGATTTCTTAAGAGCGTTAAAATCCTTCAGTATGCCTTCATTCGAAGGGGAAGTAATGCCGGCGGTCCCATGTCATTGATTTATGGCATGTAAAAGATCCTTCCATTAACTAAACTTATGTGAAGCTAAATTTCTAGGTTAGACTTCGTTGAAACGCTCTATCAAAGTTCCAACGTTCACCACTAGATGTCAGTGACATCTGGTAGCGAAGGTTGGACCAACTTTAAATTTAACGGAACCTGTAGCTCTCCCTATGGGTGTCCGCTTGAAGCAGCTTCAGCCTCTGGCCTCGGACACTCCCGGCACTTAAACCAAGCCATACGCTAAATAATAATACTTTCTCCATAACCACATTTCAAAACTTTCTGAATATATATATATGTTCTTTCATTCTGACTGACCATGTTTCCGAACCATAAGACACCACACTCCATACAAAACATTTTGCAAACCGCTTCCTAAGTTTTATTGGTCTCCTTCTGGCTGTTAATAAACCTTTCACTGCCCCTAAAGCTTTCTTCCCCATGGAGATTCTGCGTCTCCCTTCCGCTGGAGATTATCAAGCTTCATAAATACTGGAATGATTGAACCTGTGATAATAAAGTTCGGTGAATAGTCCTGTACTATCAACATAGAAGAACAATGCACGACAGTGACCCTATTGTCCATCGAAATAGTCCCCTCCCGTAACCATGCAATGTTGAGATCGGCGATACATGTCCTGGAAACTTTGCAAGAAGGCGTCCTTTGGGATTGTGTTCAAAAGGCTCGTCACGTGACCGAAAAGTTCGGTGAATGGGTCAATAGTACGAACGGATTGTTGGCTTACCTGAAACAGCAGTTACTGTCCTTCGAAGTAATCCCCGTGGATGGTTATGCACTTCTGAGAACGTCTGTACAAGTCCTGGAAACTCTTTAGGGATAGCCTTCAGTTGGGTCGTCACATTACGTTGGATGTCCGAAATGTTCGAAAACCTCTGGCCCTTCAAGGCTTTTCGGTGACCCTGGACCTGGACCCCACCACTCCATACTTTGACGCTTGACTTCGGGGTCGTACCTCAGATACCAGGTCTCGTGACGATGGTTTTCAGATAAGCCATTCCATTCCACAGAACATTCACCCTTCTCACTGCCACCCGCCAAACAGTTGTGCATGGTAGGTTGCATAAATTCTTCCTTCTCACTGCAACCCGCTGAACAGGTGTGCATGGTAGGGTGCATAAATTCATCCTTCTAAACACGCACTGTGTCAAAAAGGTCTTACACGTTGAGTTGTGTGTCGCCAGGCAGACCGTTCTGACTTTATTCACCGAACTTTATTGTCACAGGTTGTATTACACGTCTTCGTCTTTTCCTATTCTCATTCTGTGGTCTTACTTATGTTTAATTTCATTTATAACTTTTTACCCATACTCCATCATTACCCGGGGCTCTTCCTCCGTTTCTGCTAGAACAGCCATGTCATCAGCATACTTCCTCCTGCCACTACCAGTCCTTTTGATTAAGGGGGCTCACACTCTTAAGAATTAAATAACAACTTCACTGAAAACTGATAAACTTACAGTCAGTACATAGGAATTTAATTTCATATATAAAAGGGAACATTGCATAAAGTATTGCTTGATTATTGAAAGGACAATTCTTGTGGTTCTTCAACGCTATGAATCACAAAAACATGATTTTACAAGAAATACCAGTCTGAATGGAATGACATTTTTTTCGTGTAAAGAAAACACACGAATGCCGAGGATGAAACTCATTCATGCAACTATATTCAAAAGTAATTGATATATAATTGGAGAATTGAGCCAAAAAGCTATTGATTTAAAAATCATACTAATATATAACAAGTATTTCCGTGAAGAACTATACAGCCTATTTTCATATATTCTAATTATGTTAATTGCCACTATCAACATACAAAATTTCAGTTTGAATGCTGTAATAGATTCGTAGATATTGAGAACCGACTAAATATTTCAGATGGTCGCCATGTTGGATTTTATATATGTAGGTCCTAGAGTTATGTACTGTTACATGAAGATTATTGTGTACGTGTAGCATTCAAACTTCAATCGCATGATTAGGACACAAGAAGTAACAAGGAGATTTTAAAATTTCGCACAGCTGCCATATTGTGGTTATGGAAACAATTGAAATAAATTAGATGCCAGTGGATTAACATTCGTATAAGGATTGACTGTACCAAGTTTCCCTGCACTCAGATGGTTAAATTGCGAGAAACGTCCATGTGAATATATATACTTCGCGTCGCCGCCATGTTGGATTTGTGATTACCAGGTTATTTAAAGTCCAATAGGTGAACTTAAGTTCATAGCCCCTATGAACATCAAAAAATTCAGTTCGATTGCTATAATAGATTCGTAGATATTCAGAGCCGTCTAAATATTTCGGATGGTCGCCATGTTGGATTGTTAAATGTTTAGGCCATAGAGTCATGTACAATTAAAAGAAAATTATTGCGTTGGTTCATTATTCAACCTTTCACTTCGATCGCATGAATACGACACAAGAAATAAAAACTTAATTTTAAAATTCGCACAGCAGCCATCTTGAGGTTATGTAAACAATTGAACTAAATTAGATACCAGTGCATTACAATGTGTATAAACATTTCCTGTACCAGATTTCATTGCGTTTGGAACATTAAATCGCCAGATAGGTCTATTTAAAATTTTCTAATTTGCTTGGCCGCCATGTTCGTTTTGTAGTTAACCGGTTTTGATAGTCTTATAGACGAACTTCCAGTAGCGCCCTTTATCTCAGTACAAAATTTCAGGGTGATACCGTTAATAGTTTCAGAGATATAGAATGCCGGTGAAATATCTTGCACAGCCACCATCTTGTGGTTATGTAAACAATTGAACGAAGTTAGATGTCGGTGCTTTACAATGTGTATAAACATATACTGTACCAAGTTTTATTGCGTTTAGTTGGTTAAATCGCGAGAAACGTCTATTTAAAAGTCGCAAATTCGCCTGGCCGCCATGTTGGTTTGGTAGTTACCAGTTTCTCAAAAGTTACATAGGTGAACTTCTGGTAGTTCCGTTTATCACCGTAATAAATTCCAGGGTGATATCAGGAATAGTTTCGGAGATATTGAATGCTGGTGAAATATTTCGCACAGCCGCCATGTTGGATTGGTGAGACGTAACAAAATTTGATGGGCACGGATCTCATAAGCCTATTTTTTCAAAATTGAAAATAGGCTAAAAATGAGATGGTGTTTGTCTGTCTGTCTGTGTGTTACTCAATCACGCAAGTACCACTGGTCCGATTTAAATGAAATTTTGCATGGTTGTAGCTGATTTACCAGGTTTACATATAGGATACTTTTGATTTCGATATTTTGCACTATTAAAAATGGCGACTATTTTCATATTTCCATTTCAAATAAAAAGAGAACGCTAAGAATTAGCAAACTTTTGAAGGCACATTCGAGCTTGAAAATTTAATTTTCTATCTGGAAGGTCCTTATCACTTTTCGTGTATCTCCAACGGTTAGCGAGTAAAACCTAAATATGTCTTATAAAACCAGTCAACGTCTCTACATGAACTGTTTTATTTATAGAGGTAGTTTGTGGGGTCCGAAACGAGACGTGATTCTGGGTCTAATTTTATACTCTTTGTGCCGGTTATTATGTATGAGTATTTGGAACTTTACGCTGTTTCACAATGATATAGTGCTTTCTATTTGCACGGTATGCTTTCATCCTTTTTATCGTTTTTTTTTCGATAAATGAATATTTCAGTTGGCCAATATTTATCTGCTTTTTGTCGTTTTTTTTACCATGATCAGAAACCCAAATTCACAGATGAATGTGTCGAAGACTAACGAATGTCACATTAGTTTATTTAGTGTTCATATTAATCTTACTGCAGAACTGGGCAAATTTATTTCAATAAAGTTGGTATTTTGCCTTTCACGGCCAATTAAAAAAGACCGCACAAAACACGGCGTAAACCGAGAGTTTTAATTGCTTGGCCCTGAAATTCAGTATACAATCATTTTGGAAGTATTTATAGGGAGGTGAAAGACTGTTTTAGCGTTTAGCTCTCGCAGTAAAGTAGCGGAGGTGTTCTAAATAAGAATTGAGGTATCGCGCAGTTTGCTACTCCTTTGGTAGTCCGCAAATAGACCACAAAAGCCCGCTGATGAACCATCTCGGAGTTACTAGGCATAATCTCGCACAAGACACGGCATAAACTTAGAAAATATTTCTGTGATTAATTTCTTTTTGCTATTTTTACTTGGGATGATTGAAGTTTGTTCCGTTACTGTATCTCTTTATCATGACATGTTACGTAGTTTCCGCAATATTACTTATTGCGGATATGATAATTGCTATCAAGTTTGATGGATTTTTAGTATAATGTTTATATGTTTAAATATAGAATGAAGACGTTAAACGACAGGTGTTCAATATTTAAGACAGGTTATTTAACTTTTACTACAAAGAAGCTGATACTTATTTCCAATATATAAACGCACTTTCTCACCTACAAAGCGGAGGCAGACAGGCATTTCTCCGGGTACTCCGTTTTTTCCTGTCACAATTTCATTCCAGCAATAATCTCCACTATCATTTAATTTCATCTGTCATTCATTTAATCATTGCCCGAGGGGAGTGCGACAGGCTTCGGCTGCCGGCACAGCTCATATCCTCGCTGCTAGATGGGGGTTTCATTCATTCCATTCCCTGACCCGGTCGGTCGACTGAAAGCAGGCTAAGGATTTTCACTTTCCTACCTCTGATTAATAATTTGGTGAGTGAAAATGCATGTAGTCTACACATGTAGTTGGTAACATGGAAATAACATAACTACATTAGGAATGTGTGATTATATATATTAATGATTTAGGCCAGCAAGTACTAAATGCCGTTCGAAGAACGGGTACTTCAGCTAGTAAAAAAATATAGAAAAAACATACTATTTGCAGTATACCATTCATGGTGGTTCATCCTCGGTATTCATGTGTTTTCTTTACACGAAAAAACAAGATGTTCAGTAAATAAAACATAGCCTAGTTTCTCCTAAATGCATTGGGTATAGTTATAACTCTTTGTCCTTTTCAAGGAGTATAATTTAATGATGGTTGTAGCAGATTGTTGAAATACAACGTGCTATACGGATATTAAATGTTTATTTATTAAATCCTCACCTAAATTATATAAGGTGCGTTCAAAAAGTAACGAGCCGGAGGCTGTAATGCGCAAACCGGTGACGACATCGGCTAATCGTGGCGTGTGTAACGAGGTGTGGTTCCGACCAGAGCGTGGAAGGTCACAGCCCGTCGCTAGAGGGCACGCGTGCACGTCACGTGACGATACAAAGCGAGCAGCAGCATGCATCAATCGTCCAACGCTGCAAACAGTGACATGGAGGCGTCAAACGAAGAGCAAAGAGGTGTTGTTCGGTTTCTGACAGCGGAAGGAGTAGGGGGAACGGACATTCATCGCCGAATGTCACAAGTGTACGGCGAACACTGCATGTCCCTTGCAAGGGTCAAGGCGTGGCACAAGTGCTTCAGGGAAGGACGGGAGTCGTTAGCCGATGATGCCCGGTCTGGGGCACCCCCTGCATTACCGATGATAACGTCCAGCTGGTTGATGCACTCATTAACCAGGACCACCGAGTGACAGTGAACGCCATAGCCGTCGTGGTCGGATTGAGCGTCGGAAGTGTGCACACCATCATGAAGGAACGACTGCACATGCGCAAAGTGTGTGCCCAATTGGTGCCCCACAGTCTTCAACCACACCAGGAAGCATGTCGAATGGCCCACTGTCTTGGTCATCTGCAGCGCTATGCGAGGGAAGGGAATGGGTTCCTGGCACGACTGGTGGCTGGAGATGAGTCATGGTGTCATACTTCGAACCAGAATCCAAACGACAAAGCCTCCAGTGGAAGCATCCAGGGTCACCACCACCCAAAAAAGGCAAGGCCATCCACACGAGTGCAGGAAAGGTAATGCTGACGTTCTTCCTTGACCAAGATGGGCCCCTTCTGATACACTTCATGCCGCACGGGACAGCAGTGAATGCCCAGCGTTACTCGCAAACCTTGACCATCCTTCGCCAAGCGATCAAAACAAAACGACCAGGCAGTCTCACCCGTGGGGTCATTCTGCTCCACGACAATGCACGACCTCATACGGCCAACACAGTCGCGGAACTCCTGCAGAAATTCAAATGGGAGGTTCTCGGCCACCCTCCATACAGTCCAGACCTCTCTCCCTGTGATTACGTCATGTTTGGTCCCCTGAAAAGGGCTCTGTGGGGCCAACGATTCACCTCAAATGTCGACGTCCAGCTGTACGTGCGGAGCTGGTTCACATCGCAGCCCAGGGAATTTTATGAGACAGCCATTCACCGCCTCGTGTCACAGTGGGATAAATGCCTCAACAGCCAGGGCCAATACTTCTAACATACAGGTACTGGTTTCTGTAATTATGCCTCCGGCTCGTTACTTTTTGAAGGCACCTTATATATACATTAATACAGCCATCACAATAACACAGGTTATCAGACAAAATTCAACACTCACCCAAGTACACGGGGCGAAATGAACATGATGTCCATGGATCTCGAATGAAACAACAACAACAGCTTCCTACCCAAATCCTTCCTCGTATAAAAGTGCACACACTAGTAAGCCTACAGACACAGACAACTACTACACACACCCAAGTAAACGGGGCTACTATAAAATTATGCCGCAAAACCCCTAAAGAATCAACAACGAAGACAACAACAATAACAATAGTCTCTACTGCGGATCAAGATCAAGGAAGATTAATCGCTGTATTGGAGTGTTGAAATATGTGGTGTTCTAAGTATATATATATAATATTTTCGATTTCAAATACACACTATAAATGCATAACATTGTAACGTGTGAGTAATTATAAATCAATCAATAAATCAATAAATACCAAAAACACGAAGTAAAAAATTTTAACCTACAGAGATTTGATACACGAACCCCCAGACTATGAGCCCAACTCGCTACCGTTACGCCACGGATGCGCTACGATAATACTTGATAAACAACTGCTTTAGTATAACTGTATCATATCTAGCGTTGAAATCAACGATTTCATTAGCGTTTCCTGGCGTTCTTATAAACTATTTGATAAAAATGTATTATTTTGTTCAGTGCATTTCTAAAAGGATATAAACTTAGGGAGTTACGGAAATATATGTATTTACGAGCAAAATAGCGGCCATTTTGACAACGGGACGGCACGGCCCACAATGTAATGGCACGGTAAGCCTGAAATGTTCGTCACTTATACGGTTACATATTCTATTATAATATGCTAATATCCTACCGGTCACCTCCATATGTACGATAAGCTGAATTGTTGAGGGCAGGCCTTGTTGAATTGAAAGTTACCATCTTGAAACTATTTGGTCGATGACCTTGTAGTTTGGATAAAAGACGCTTCCCACATTAAGGTATATTGTTGTGAAATTTGGTAGAGATCAGATGATTAGGTTAGTCGTAATTTGATATAAGCTTTGAACATTTGGGTGGCCGCCATTACTATACCGTCAAGATGACGGTGATATAAAACATGACGCCAAGGTGCCCTTTGCTAGTGCTACCGCTGTACCAAATTTCGTTCAATTAAGTTTCACCGTGTTTGAATTGGTAGGGGGTAGCGGGGGCGGGAAGGGGACGGGGGGGGGGGGGGACGACGACGACACGCAGAGTACACACACACACACACACTCAAAGACACACAGGCAGACACACAATTTTAGCCTATTTTCATTTCATGAAAAAAATAGGCTTATGAGATCACCCTTTGTCCGTGTGTCTGTCTGTTGGAGCGTGTGCGTGTGATTTTTGTGTGTCCCTCACCCTAATAAATTCTAAACGGCTGGAGCGATTTCAACCGTGCCCTTCAAATTGTATTACGTATCGCCAATCCAACATGGTGGCTGTGCGAAATATTTCATCAGCATTAATTATCTCCGAAACTATTACCGATATCACCCTGAAATTTTGTACGGTGATCAAGGGAACTACTAGAAGTTTACATAGCAGACGTTCGTAAACCTGATAACTACAAAACCAACATGGTGGCCAAGCGAATTTGCGACTTTCAAATAGACGTTTCTCGCGATTTAACCAATCAAACGCAATGAAACTTGGTACGGAATATGTTTCTACATATTGTAATGCACCGACATCTAATTTCGTTCAATTGTTTACATAACCTCACGATGGCGGCTGTGCAAAATATTTCACCAGGCATTCCATATCTCAGAAACTATTAACGATATCACCCTGAAATGTTGTACGGAGATAAAGGACACTACTAGATGTCCATCTGTGAGACTTTCAAAAACCTGTTAACTACAAAACGAACATGGCGGACAAGCGAAATTGAAAATTTAAATAGACTTTTCTCGCGATGTAATCATCCAAACGCAATGAATCTTGGTACAGCAAATGTTTACACACATTGTAATGCACTGGCATCTAATTTAGTTCAATTGTTTACATAACCTCAATATGGCGGCTGTGCGAAATTTTAAAATCTCGTTTTTACTTCATGCGTCCTAATCATGCGATTGACGTTTGAATACCACACGTACACAATTATCTTCATGTAAAAGTACATAAATGATAATCCAACATGGCGACCATCTGAAATATTTACACGGTTCTCAATATCTAGGAATCTATTACAACAATCAATTTGAAATTGTGTGTGTTGATAGAGGCAATTGACATGAGTAGGATATATGGAAATAGGCTGTATAGTTCTTCAAGGAACTACTTCTTGGCCCTGTGTTGATTTCATAAGTCTACTTTCATTTTTTGCAAAAGTCGAATGTAGGCTAAAAACCATTCCATTCTGATTGGTATTTCTTGTTAAATCGTGTTTTTTGTGATTCATAGTGTTCACAAATCACAAGAATTGTCCTTTCAATAAATCGAGCAATAATTTATGTACTGTTCCGTTTATGTATCAAATAAAATCCCTGTGTATTGACTAAAAGTTAATCAGTTGTCATAATTCTATGTTACATATTAGTGAATTTATTATTTAATTCTTAACTGTGTGTGAAAACTCCCAGTCGCGTTTATGAGCTCCCTTAAGACATACGTTACATTTGTATAAATATGGCACCACTGTGTGATGTGAATAATATAATGGAATGCACTCAGTCTTCTGTTTATTTTCCGTCTCGCTGACTCTGACGCGAATTCTCACTACATTGTAACTAGAAGCAACGCTCAACTTTCTAGACAGTTGTTGAGATGCGGGTTTGAACCCGTCAAGTTTACATTTAAAGTAAAGAGGCAAGACATTACCAGCTATGTTCTGATGCAGGGTGCAGGGGCGTAAAACACGGCCTACCCTCAAAAAAGAATAAAAGTTAAATAACCAGAAACTCTTCTTTAAACGATTTACTACGTTAGGAGGAAAATGGGAAAAGCCATCTTTCCTTGCTTACTCAAAATTTCTTTATTGTACCGAACAAATAGTCTGCTTTTTCTCCCTCTGCCGTTTCCCGCCGAGGCGCTTTGAGCATTGTCCACTTAGCACGACGATCCGAAAAGGTACATTTTCACACTATTATTTCTTATCCCTGCTTTAAAACTGAGTTACGGTACTGGGACACACAAGATCATTGCTCTTGCCCGGAAACAACAGCGCGCGCGTCGCTTTTGAAACAGGGCAAATGACTGGGGGTATAAAAAATATATTATTTTTCACATTTGTAATTGGGGGGTAATAGATGCAACAATTTTATGGGTGTGGATTCTATTTTATGAAATATGGGGTGGGAAATTATTATCCCATTGCCCACACCCGAGAGTATGTTTTCTTAAAACAGCAATGGGGTAAAAATATCCCACCTACAAATTATGATGATACTGTGTTTATCACTCAATAATGCGGTTTATTTAAGGGGGGACCTACACCTTTAAGGATCAAAATTTGTCATTTTTCATTTTTTTCTATATTTATTGATCCTTCCTCTTCGAAGCACTGCAACAATTTCTTTGAAATGTGCAATACTTTTTAAGTTAAGACCAAAAACGTGCAGAGTAGTTTTAGATGTTTTCCTACACATTGGTAACTCTGTTGCTCGTTTTCAGCAACTATGGATTTTCAAATCCTTTCCTTAGTAACTGCCAGAGTTTTCAAGATAATGAAGTGAAATTTAGTATACATGTGTATCTTATAGGGGAGAACAATATGACCTAGAACTGTTGCTGTACAATTCATAGTTTCGTTTTTGTTGTTGTTAAATATACAGTGAAAAAACTTGCAAAAAAGTTACACTTTAATATAAGCTTTAATTTTTTTTCTATATAGATTCCAATGATTCTAGGTCAATCTCTAGCATTATTAAATACAATGAAAAAAGAATTTTTGAAAAACAATGATATTACTGTAAAATATTAGGGAAACGGTGGGACAGTGCACAATACGCAGCCGCCATTTTAAACGCCCAATTTGCTGAAATGCATTCGCCGTATAACTTGTAAATACACGGACATATTGGCAAAGCATAGTGTGATTGGCAGAACAAATTACAATTCTTTAGTACTTTCTGTTGCTGAGGAATAAAAAAGTGAAATTACATGGTTTGTATCCTCAAAGGTGTAGGTCCCCCCCTTAACAGAATATCTATATTTATAAAAATCAATGTAACGTGATAGTTTGTCTGTGGGTATGTCTGTGGGTATGTCTCCTATGCGTTCATGTACCATTCGTCCGATAGCGATGAAACTTGGGTGAGATGTTGAGTACACTCCAAGGAAGGTTTCTGACTTAGTAAATCCATTTTACAATAGGTAGCGCACGCGTAGATTCAACAAATGAGCGACGATGCGCGAAGCATTTCAACAAAGTCCCGTATGTGTTCATATACCATTCGTCCGATAGCGATGAAATTTGGGTGAGATGTTGTGTACACTTACGTGAAGGTTTCAAAATTAATGAATACATTTCACAGTAGATAGCGCACAAGTAGATTCAACAAATGAGCGACGACACGCAATGCGTTTCAACAAAGTCCCGTATGAGTAGTGGTTTTGTAGGGGTTCAGATGCCTCCACCTCCACACCCTCCACACAAGATGGCGGCAGCCCGATAACTCCCGAACCCGTGGTCGGATTTTGACGAATGAGGTGTCATTGAACTCGGGCTGACACCCCCTTTCCAATGGAAGACATATTTCAACCCCAAAAATAAAACCTACCCCTACTAGAGGGTGAAATTGATTTTTTTACAGAATCTCTGTTACCAATTGCAACATGTGAGAGTTTGAATGCCGATATGGATTTAAACGTTGTTCCACATAAAGTGCATATGTTCGGTGGAAAGCCACTATGAATTAGCATGCCCACTCATGGCTTTCGTAAGAGGGTGGGAGAGCGGATCCCTATGGATGGGTTATTGTTGACGGGTCATTGTGGGCAGGTCATTGATGACAGGTCCTTGTGGACAAGTCTGTGTGGACAGGTCCTTGTGGACGAGTCCTTGTCCCTTTGGACTGATCCCTTTGGACGGGTCCCTTTGGCCTGGTTCCTACGGACGAGCCCATGAATTTATTTAAATTATGTCAAAGGGCCTAACTACATTTGTGTGTGTGTTGAATTGACGTTGTTCACTAATCCCCCACTACTATAATGGGATAACGATATGAAAGGAAAGTGACGAAATACATGTGAACATACAAGGGATCTAACTTGGTGGATGGATGTGTTCTAACGAGTCATTTGTAGTTGAAAGAGAATAATACATGTTCTTAAGATGTTAAAACTGAGGAGATGGCATGTACAGTAAGACGTCTTGTTACTTCCTGTGTCATATTACAGACATGACAGAGAGCGCACAGATCTGTTGCTATGACTGACGCTGCAGTAATTTGAAACCCCATATGTTGATTAAGACAATGGGTGATGATCATGCAAAGTCAGCAGTCATTGGATACCACACAGGTGTTCCTAGTGTACTTTGAGCTCTCAGCTGTATTGGGAAAGGAATTGCAATGATCTGCAAAAAACTGCTGACACGAGCGATGAGAGTTTATATAAGAGAGGTGTCCTAAATCTCCCTACTGTCAGTCTTTATTACTCGCTTTGAGTGAACAGTGCTCTATTACTGCTCAAGAGTTGTAAAAAAAAGCCGTTTTGGTAGAAAATCATTACATTATTTTGCAAGGTAAGTACTTATTATTAATGGATTGTAGTCTTTTATTACTAATTGATATTGAAGTTATTGATTGGAATGTATTTATTGATTGATTGTTTGATTGTTTTGTTTACAGATAATTGGGTACCTGTAGGCTACCAGATTCCTACAATCTGTTCATTCAGTGGCAGCAGTTGATCAATTATAAAAAGGTAAGTGCCCCTCTAAGAACTTTTAAACAGCTAGAGTGATATTTTCCAATGTTCACTACTACATGTTAGTGAAAATGGTATATTTGGCAGTCAAAAGTTGGAACTACTTGACCATGGTGTATAAAGCTAATTTTGTAGGTTAGATTTTGATTACCGCTCTATTAAGTCTGAATGTTCATTGCTAGGTGTCAGTGACATAGGGAATATTTAAAGTCTTAACCTCAGTTCACCTAACATTACCTAACTTTACCTAACTTAACCTTATCACTTGACATATTTTACAAGTTTAGACTTGTTTTAAGACTGGCTATGACGTCACACTTAGCTCACTTAACTGGTGGCTGCTGGTTTCTATCACGTGACATGTTCTACAAGTTTAGACTTGTTTTAAGACTGGCTATGACGTCACACTTAACTCACTTAACTGGTGGTTGCTAGTTTCTATCACGTAACATGTTCTACAAGTTTAGACTTGTTTTAAGACTGGCTATGACATCACACTTAGTTCACTTAACTGGTGGCTGCTGGTTTCTATCACGTGACATTTTCTACAAGTTTAGACTTGCTTTAAGACTGGCTATGACGTCACACCTAGCTCACTTAACTGGCGACCGCTGGTTTCTATCACTCTATCAAGTTCCAATGTTCACCGCTAGGTGTCAGTGACAGTGGTATATAGTAACCCCCAGTTAGAACTACATGAAGTTAGACTAGCTAGGAGTTCACAGATGATCGATTTAAATACCCTGCTATAACCATTGACTGGAATGTAATTAAACTATTTATATATTGTACTTTGTTTTTATCATTTATTAACATTTATGATGTCTTTCTTTTATAGGTAATTTCGAAAGGGATCATCATGTTCAAGTGTGGTGACTGTAAGAAACAGTTCTCAAGACCTGACAACCTTCAACGACACGCAAATGTTAAACATAACATTAACATGTTTGTGTGCAGTCATTGTGCTACCACATTTAACAGACAAGATAATCTTACACGTCATGTAAATTTAAAGCATGTTAGTTCAGCACCATTTTCATGTTCAGTTTGTGAACTTGGTTTTTCTGCTGTAAAGCAATATCAATCCCACATGGTTGAAGTGCATGGTGAACAACAAGAATTGAAATCTGTAAAACCAACAACTAGCACGGAATCTTTAAACGAAAGTGATGCTCAAAAGCGTAAACGTTCTCAAGATTGTGAAAATAGTTGTGCAACAAAAAGAAAAAAGAATGGTGAACCTTCGATAACCCATTGTAATGTATGAAATATTGATATACCTTCTTCAATCATTCATGGACATTTACGAAGTATTCATCATAAAAATAACGCTTGCCATGAAAGAAATTCTGGAAATGTTCAACAAATTGGTAGTGCGTTTAAAAGTCGAATTGCTAGTTATAGACTTTATAGTAAAGAAAAAATTCAAAGTATTGAATCATTTTTAAAAAATGTTCAACCAACTGTGTTTGGCTTAGTAGAAAATGTTTTAGTAGAGCATAAAACAATTAAAATGAATTTTGAACTTTTTGGACTCTATGTAAAAACTGGGAGTGAAGGTGAAATTACAGATATCAAATCTTTTAATACAAAAAACATAATTGTTAGCGAATCAACTAATATTAGTGATATATATCAAAATATTTCAAGTGCCATCATCGTGAAGAGTGAATAGTTCCAGGAAAGGGAGTCAGGCTGGGCGTTGGTTGAAGTACTTTATTTAGAAACCAACCTGAATAAATATAATCCACTTCGAGCATCATCATACGTTGATTTGCCAGGATGGATTAAACGTAAGCATGCTTGTGTAAACGTTATGAATAATGATGACGCATGCTTTGCATGGGCTGTAACCTCAGCTCTCCATCCAGCAGTGGAGCATCTTTATAGAACATCATCATATCCTCACTATTCTTCAGTGTTAGATTTAGAAGAAATGGAATTTCCTATGGCGATAAAATACATTCAACGTTTTGAAGAGCTGAACAATGTAAGTATTAATGTTTATGGAATTGAAAATAAGAGTATAGTTGGTCCTCTATATTATACTCAGGAAAAAAAGGATGCTCATGTAAATTTACTTTACATAACCGAAGGTGAAAATGCTCACTATTGTTGGATAAAACATTTATGTAGACTTGTTGGTAGTCAACTATCAAAATACAAAGGTAAGAAGTGGTTGTGCGATGGCTGTTTGCTATATTTCAGAAAAGAGGACCAACTAACTCAACATCAAAAATGGGGGTGTAATCATGTGTGTACGGTATTACCGACTCCTAAAAATAACATTCTAAAATTTAAGGATTATGAGAAACAGCTTCGAGTACCATTTGTTATATATGCTGACTTCGAGGCTTTGCTAAAACCATTTAATACATGTTCATCAAATCCAGCCCAACCTTTCACCAACACTACTCACATTCATGAACCTTTTAGCTTTGCATATTATATTAAATGTAGTTATGATGACTCTTTAAATAAGTTTGAGCTCTATAGAGGACCTGATGCACCTAAAGGTTTTATGGAAAGGCTTGAGAAAGATGCCGTCCGTATATCCTCTATTTTAAATACGATCATTCCAAAGGAGCCACTAACTTCATTAGAGGAAATGAATTTTGAATCTAAAACTAATTGTTTTATATGTGGTGAATGTTTATATACAGACAGGGTTCGCGATCATGACCATTTAACAGGAAAATATCGTGGTGCGGCTCACCAAGAATGTAATTTAAATTATAGAGTAAGTAAATTCATTCCGGTCATTCTACACAATGGTAGCAAATACGATAACCACTTTATCGTTAAAGAATTTGGAGCTTCAGGTGTGAAAATTGATGTTATTGCAAATAATAAGGAACAATACACATCGTTCACAAAATACATCAAAACTAGCAATAAAAAAAACATTAAACTGCGATTTTTAGATTCATTCCGCTTTATGTCGAGTAGTCTTGATAAGCTGGCTAGTAATTTAAAATCAGATCAGTTTCATGAAATTCAACGTGTCTTTCCTAAAGAAGATGATTTCAATTTGATTCGTCAAAAGGGTATATTCCCTTATGAATATATTAACTGTGTGGAACGTCTTGAGGAGTGTTCTTTACCACCGAAAGATGCATTTTACAGTTCCTTAAACACAAGTCATATCAGTGATCAGGAATATTTACACGCACAACGTGTATGGACACAGTTCGACATTCAAACTTTAGGAGAATTTTCAGACATATATTTGAAGACAGATGTGTTGTTATTGTCAGATGTTTTTGAAAATTTTCGGAATGTTTGTATGAAAACTTATGACCTTGATCCTTGTCAGTATTTCACAGCTCCTGGGTTAAGTTTCAGTTCAATGTTGAAAAAAACGAAAGTAAATTTAGAATTAATGACTGATATAGAAATGATCAATTTTATAAAATCATCAATTCGAGGTGGATTAAGTCAATGTAGTGGACGGTACTCTAAAGCGAATAATAAATACATGCCTAGCTACAACCCTTGTGAAGAGTCAAATTATATTGTCTACCTCGATGCAAATAACCAATATGGTTGGGCTATGAGTCAATATCTACCACTGAAAGATTTTCGCTGGCTGACACAACCTGAAATTGATGTCTTACATGTTGACACTCTTAATGATAACGATGATAAAGGATATATTTTAGAGGTAAATCTTGAGTACCCTAAAGAGTTACATGATGATCATAATGATTTACCATTTTGTCCTGAGAATATGAAATCTCCATACATCACATCACGAACAAAAATGTTAATTGCTAATGTAAATGATAAATGTAAATATGTAATACATTATCAAAACTTGAAACAGTGTCTACAGCATGGATTGAAATTAACTAAAATTCATCGCGTATTGCAATTTCATCAGTCAGCATGGCTCAAACCGTATATTGATCTAAACAATAATTTAAGAACGCAGTCAACAAACGCGTTTGAAAAAGATTTTTATAAACTCATGAATAATAGTGTTTTTGGAAAGACTATGGAGAATGTTGATAAACGAGTTGATGTAAAGCTGATAACAAAGTGGGAGAATGATCGTAAAAGGTATGGTGCGAGCAACTTAATAAGCAAGCCTAACTTTCATAGCTGTTCAATTATTCATGAGGATTTAGTTGTAATACAAATGAATCGTCTTAAAGTAACTTACAACAAACCCATATATGTGGGTTACACCATTCTGGAATTATCAAAAACACTTATGTATGAATTTCACTATGATTATGTAAAGAAAAAATATCTTGATAATGCTAAATTACTCTACACAGACACAGATTCTTTTATTTATGAGTTTTAAACTGATGATTTTTACGAGGATATCAAAACTGAGCTAAATAGGTTTGATACAAGTGACTACCCCAAGGATAATATTTACCATTTACCTCTAGTAAACAAAAAGGTTCTTGGAAAATTTAAGGATGAATGTGCTGGTGTTATTATAGACACCTTTGTAGGCACAAAATCTAAATCATACAGCTATATGACAATTAATGATGTAGTAGTAAAAAAATTAAAAGGAGTGAAAAGGAATGTTGTTAGTAAAGAGTTAGATATAAGTGATTATAAAAACTGTATAGTTAGTAACCCACCTGAATTATATAAGAAAATGAGTGTATTTAGAAGTAAAAATCATCAGCTACATACCAATTTGTTGAACAAAGTTGCTTTAAGTAATGAAGGCAACAAACGATTCATTATACCCAACACATTTGATGCTCTTGCTTGGGGAAACAGTCGTATTGACGACTAAGTCTAATGATCACTATATTGTAATATTTGTAGTGTGTTTTATATTGTAATATTTTTTGTAAAAACTGTAAGTAGAATGTATAATGTTAGGCTACAGTAGTTTAGTAAAAATAAGATAAGTAATACATTTTAGTGTAAAATGTTTGCTTTTGTATATTACGAAAAAGATTTTAAAAAATTTACTGAATGTGTGAACTAAACAAGGGGGAATGTAAAAAATGTAAAGTGGAAATTGTAAATATCCATGTGTGAAAAAGTGAAATGGCTATCACCATTTTAAAATTAAAAAAACATTGTAATCTGGTAAACCTCGTTTTTTATTTCACAACAACAAAAATGTACAGAATGTGTAAACTAAAGAAGGGAATGTAAAAAATGAAAAGTGGAAATTGTAAATATTCATGTGTGAAAAAATGAAATGGCTATCACCATTTTTAAAAATAAAAGATATAGTGATTTAGTGAACCTTATTTATATTTCACAAAAAATGTACAGAATGTGTGAACTAAACAAGGGGAATGTAAAAAATGTAAAGTGGAAATTGTAAATATTCATGTGTGAAAAAATGAAAATGAAGAAATGACTATCACCATTTTTTGAATTAAAAGACATTGTGATCTGGTAAACCTTGTTTTTATTTCACAACAACAAAAATGTACTGAATGTTTAAACTAAACAAGGGGAATGTAAAAAAAAATGTAAAGTGGAAATTGTAAATATTCATGTGTGAAAAAAATGAAATGGCTATCACCATTTTTAAAATAAAAGACATTGCGATCTTGTAAACCTTGTTTTATTTCACAACAAATAGAGCTTTACAAAAATAGAATACAAAAGAAATACCAATTCCTCAATCCTTTTCAATGTCCATGTCCACTCATTATTAACTTTCCTTTTATAACACTAATCACAATGACGACTGCCAACCTCTCTCCCACTGAGACATCACAGGATGTCAAACGTTGTTTAGCTTTTCAACGATACTTTATCCGCTACACGTCTTAATGCAGAATTACTGTGGTGATAAGAAAGGTGCATGCTTGATCCAAAGGATTAATAGGTATATCACTATGCTGCAAAGGTTCTTCAAGACAAGTTCCAGGACTACACAAATAATAACCAGGTAGGTAGATTTCGAAAGTCAAGTATTTAATTACTTTGTTAATGACGCCATTGCCAGTACAGGTCTGGCATATCCTTTTCCATCGATGGTAAAAAGGTTTGATCTTCCTCCTCCTCCTCCTCCTCTGTGGATGATGTTTGTTGTTGTTGCTTTTTTTCTTCATTACTCTCGTGGTATGAGGAAACAAAGTCTTTACACTGACTTTTATGACCATGATACAGTTTGACTAGCTGACAAGTAGCACACTGTCGCATAGAGGGTATTTTTGCCATAGCCACTTGCTTATGGTGATCATAGTCCGTACATGGTTGCAATTCACTTAACACAGGGTCTTGAGTCCATGATTTTGGTACATGTTGCCAGATTTCTTTCACTGCATTTGCTGCGACATAATAAATGAATGATTTTGGAAGAGCCAATAATTCTTCTTTAGTAAAACTGTCTAGTTTCTTTTTACACACAAAGAACTTCCCAATCGCTTTATCGGTAGCATCCCCTTTCTCCATGGTATTACGTTGATGTTTACACGTCGCTTGTAGAAATCTCACTGGTGTCATCCACAGGTAAACCTTTAGTTTTAATTTTATTTAACAACTCCCAGCAGGCATTGGTGGATAGCCAATGAAACAATTGCCACACCTGTGCCAAGGCTTTATGGGTAATATTGTCACAGGGGCAGCGATCCATGAGTGTTTGCAGCGATGGACAGCCCATGTCCATTAAATCGATACATTGACAGTAAGACGCTAAAAATGATTGTAGCCATTGACGTTTTTCACTACCTTTCACAAATATTACATGGGAAGAAGACAAGTGGGCTTTCATGACCATGTCCAGGTGCTTATATGAAATGGTTCCTTGCTTCCAGTCTAGTTGCATATGAGTTTCAATCCACTGGGTTTGTTTACGGTCTTTATCACACAACAAATCAAACGCATAAGGTGGTTTAAACACCAAATGAGTAGCTTGTGATATCCAAAAAGTGGAACAATCGATGATGGCCACTTCCTTAAATATAAATTTATCTCCAATTTTAAACCCTTGACAGTCGACAATCAGTGTACGCAACATGTTCACTCTTATCTGGATCAAGTCCAACTGACCACAGACTGACAATTGTTCAGTAAGGTGTACCCATGTCATTTACTTACATTCCATTCTAGTAAAAGAAAAGAAAAACATCGAGTAGTCACTATAGAGGTTAGGATATGACAGGGGGGGGGGGCATAAGAAATAATAATATAACAACAACAACCATTTTTTATTTCATTATTTTATTAGCATAACAAGTTTTACATTCTTTTTTCATTCTAGGATTGAGGCGGTACCATCTCATACAACAAAAAAGTCTTTTGTGTTTATAGTGTCCATAACACCGATGATATCCCAATGTCTCTAAACTGGATGTTTTTAACTGTGAGCTGCTCACTGAAGCACTGCCGGCACCATAAAGTCCACACGTATCATAACTTATTTCATCACTCAGAGGCATGAGTGAGGGGTAACTTGAATGACAGGGTATATTACCCACCTCCATTCTGCACAGGTAGGGGCAGGTAGGTGACCAGCGCTGATGTTCCTGCATGGGTTCATCGCTCTCTTGCCATTGGTCTAAGATGATGGGACAAAACACACATTTCACTTCATCTCTTGTTTTTAAATAGTAGAATCCAGCGGCTGCTAAGGCTTGAGGGTTTATAAAAGGCACCGGCCACGTCGCAAAGGTCTTGAAACGTTGTTCCTCAGATTTTAAATTCATGGATGTAACTTCTCTTGAGGCTTGAAAGCAAGACATGACTGAGCGGTTTGATGTGTGTTGACCTGCTATTTATACACTTGTCACTTGGTTGGACAGTGGATAATAGTTGACTTGTTTGTGATGAATAATCAAACAGTAGGCCGTGGTATTTGCTGGAACATTGTCATGCGTTTCAAAATCTAGTCGAATGTCAATATTGGATGGTTTGACAGACTCTTCCAAGTAGGAACAGTCACAGACAATCAGTGGCGCCCTTGTCTTAAAAGCTTGGGGTGATAACATTGGACAATTCTCTTTTTGATAATACGACCATCTAAATTTAGAAAACAAGTCGTACCGGGGGGCAAACTTATTTTTTGAAAAATCTAAATCCAGTCCTTCATAGGGAAACACAGCACCGTTGAGGAAAAGACGTGCATTTCTCAATTGCAGGTGATCAAATTGCGTGGCATCTTTGGTTTGTTGATACTTGCGATTTGTTTGAAAACCCACAATCATGTAGAGAGGTCTCTCTGTATAGCGGGCTGTTTTATAGACCAACTATGTGTGTTGGTGGTAGGCAATAACGGGTACTCATGGAGTGCCCAGCTTCTAAATTCCATGGGTAGAGGTATATCTCTCTTTACCATTTTAAGTATGTCCAGTTTTTTGCTATCGTTAAGGGTCACATGAGGCACTTTCCATAGCAAGCGTTGTAGTTGAATTTTTGAATCAATGGGGGCATTGTCGACTCCCTTGAGTGCATTATTATCACTCCTGTCTCTCACCAGATAAAGCACTTGCCTTGCGTTGACCACAATGCGCTGGTGATCTTCAGCAAAGCCTAAAATCAGTTTAAGAGTTAAATATCCAGTAAAGGTGCCATCGGTGTGTACCATCCAGTCATTGGTCGAGTCAGGGCACCAACCCGCCATGCAAAGTGTTTTAGATTCTTCCTCACTATAAGAGGGGTATAGTTTCATGACACTGGAAATACCCACATTTCGAGTGCTATCCACTACTATATCGTTAATCACATAACGCACTTCAGAAAACAGAAAGGCGAAAGCATGGTTGGCTAACTTGGATGTAGTGGGTGTAGAGCCATCGGCTTTGGTGAGCCGACCTTCAATCTGAATAACACTTTCATGCGGTAGAGTGTAAATATCTTGGTTGTTGATAACAAATTGAATTTCATCATTGTTATTGAGTCCAGGTGTTTGAGCTTGATATGAATGCAGATCAATTCTTACCACTCCTGGTTGCTCCTCGATGTGGTTTGCTACCTCTAGGATAGAATTCATCGCGGGGGTTAATGTGGTAACCCAAATGCTGTAAAATCTGCTTGTTCTGAGATGTTAACGTGTATTCACGTGGTAAACAACTAACACCATTCCTAGACGGTGCTGTTGCTTTATATACAAACTTCATAGTGGTTTTAGCACCAACTTGTAAGTCACTGGTGTGGTAGAATCTAGATCAATGAGTTGTTGCTCTCTATTGATCAGTCTTAATGTTATATTACTAATACCATCGACAGCCACAGAATGAAAAAGCACCACTGGAGGGTTTTCACGAATAATATAACCATTTGGCGATGTTACAATAAAGTCATAAAGCGAATGCGATGGTTCTTGATTGGTGTACACTTGACTAATAATATTACACGTCACCGACACATGATGGTCCTCAATGAATTTCACTTCATGGTCTGATTCATGTTTTTTGTTGGGCTCCAACACACGTGGTTTAAATCCTAGTAATGGACCAATGGAATCGGGGTGAGTTTTAAAGTCAATTTTGAATGTAGAAAAAATACTGCAGTGATGAGTGTTGGTATTTCCTACAAGTTCAAACTTGCGCGTTCCATCGAGAAATGACTTTAAACCATATTCATTGATCAACACCACATAAATGTGTTCATAAATGTCATCTATCGTGTATCCACCAGAGTTCAGGGTGAGCACAGAATCATCATAGTAAAACTTGTTGTTCACATTTTCACGTATGTTGTATATTCGATTGTATGTTACAAGAGAAACAAGTCCTAAACCATAAGGTTTTTCACTCAATTCGATAGGAGGGTAAAAGTCTAGGCTCACTTCAGGTCCACGCCCATGCAGTGTAAACGTCTTACTTTCCACCGACATACTGTTGACGTTTTTGCTTATGTTGCGTTTTATATAAAAAAATTAAACATAAACGTCCACACTGTTGGCTGTTAAACGTTTGCTCACGTTTCACATTATAATATATCTTGATCCTGTTTCCAAAATAGGCCACTAGTTCCATGGGCGGGGGCAAATTCCCAAAACTGTCAAAGTACCATACAGTAGATCCCTCTTTGACATAAGCTACATAATGTGTTCCAGGTCCTCGGTGATCATCCAAATTGACAACAGCACATTCATGTTTCCAGGGTCGTGAGGGTAATTGGTTTCGCATAAACACACCTCGAAAATGAGAAAGCTTTAGTTGTTTAGCATAGCTTTCCACTTGCTGATGCGTCAGGGCATGTCTTGCTATGGCTGAGGTTAAAGATGTTTTTATTTTATTTCGAAAAGGTGAAATTCCAAATCCTTGTTGATAAAAGGCTGGCTTCAAATTGACATTTCTAGCCCCCATAGCAATGGCCTCCATTGTTTCATTGTGTCGCTGACTTTCTTTGAGTTGTTGCTTGCCCTGTTGCGCGGCTTTAATAGTTTTTGCCACTGCACTGGCACCGCCTAAAAGTGAACCCAGAGCAGCCAGACCAGCAAATAATGCAGGTAAAAATCCCGCTCGTTTAGGGACGGGAATCACTCGTCCTTGTTTTGAACCCTGTCGCTGACGTTTTGGAATAACATGTCTCTGTGCTACACGAAGAGCTTTCCTTATGGTCAACTGATTATTTTTTCTTTTTTTCTTTCGCAAGGGCTTGTCCACGAATGTCATAAGCCCAGGCTTTGCCAAGGACAGGCTCATATTTTTAGTCTTTCTCACCACATATCTTTGTTTCACCATGATGATGATGACCAACAACCTTACACAAGAAAGTTTAAGTCACAACTAACGTCAGATTGTTATTTCATGGCTGTATATTCCAATTCTACATAAAGTGGGAAATCGTTTATAGTTTTTCCAGCTTGCTTTTCATTCCATGTCAACATGAGATGAAAGGATAATTCGTCTCCTGCATTGACCATTTCATGGTTATGGACCAACATCCTATGACCATTTATCTCTATTTGTAAATGGTTCTCATCAGGTATGGCATATTTGATGTGAATGGTTCCATTATAGTGTAGTCGATAGTAGCTTAAACCCGAAGCAAGCACATAGGTCAAGTGCTGGTCATGAACTAGCGGTATATGGTTTCTCTCATTCACAAGTTTTACATTTGTCAGATGCACTAAAAATACAGATGGGATAAATTTATAAAGCCTTTTCATTTCATAGGTCACGTATCGCTTGGTACAGACATCATTATCTTCTTGTGGGTCTTCCACGTGAATAATGCGGTGATGATTAGCGCTATAGCCATCCACCGTAAGCTGAGGCACTTTATCATAAAACTCATACACCTTGTTATCCACATACTTTTTTGTAGTAACGTCTGTAGACACTTGAGGATGTTTTACATGAGTTAACCGCTTTCCTTTAAAGTCATAATCTCCTTGTTTTGTGCGTGGCACTACTGACCTATCCACATAGTGTTTATTAGCAGGATCTGTTTCTTGTTTAGGATCATGTATGGGAACAGGCCTAGCTTTGACCATCAACGCACGTCCAAAGACATCCATCGTCAACCTGTAATACGAGTCTACTGTTTCTATGACAAGGCTCGGTGCGATGTATATAGACAGCCTGCTAGCCTCTCTAAGCCTTAGTTGAAATGAAGCTAATTAAGCAGCAAGAGTCATTCCCCGTGAGGGACATGGTTTCCCATCTCTGCCCCACATCACGTGAACAACGCCATGGTTCACTGTTTCCATCTTCCATTCGCTGCATCATTGTGGGACCTTCCGGCTGTGGAAAGACCAATCTTTTGCTGACACTTATTACAGCGCCCAATGGTCTGTGTTTTCAAAATATTTATATTTTCGCAAAATCTCTCTACCAACCCCTCTACGTGTTTCTGGATCAAGTCATGTCTGGATTAAAAAATGAGAATATGGGGTATTTTACATTTTCCACGCAAGAAAATGTTATTTCACCGGATGAGGTAAAGCCTGATTCACTCATGATTTTCGATTATGTATCCACTGAACGACAAGGTATCATTCAAAGCTATTTCAGCATGGGTCGACACAAACATATCGATTGCTTCTATCTTGGACAAACGTATTCTAAAATGTCCAAACAGTTGATTCGTGACAATGCCAATGTCATTGTTTTATTTCGCCAGGACGAGAGGAACAGTCGTTACATTTATAATGAACATGTGTGCCCATTTAGCAAGAAATATGCCAATCACAGTATACCAGCGTAGCTCAATTCGGGATTTCGGGGCAGCGGTAAGTTCCCCCACTCTGTGACTCACATATTTTGGATTAATTAGAGGATACACTTGCAAAATAACAACAAAATCAATTCCTATTTAAACACATTTAATTAATAAAATTAATGGCGCTACAAACATTTTTAACAAATTAATTACTGACCCAAATATCAACTGCTTGTTCCAAATGAACAAGGGATCACAAAATAAAATAAACAAATATTGTATTCAAAACCTATGGTTTCCACATAAACCAATAATTCTTACTTAGTCTCACTTCCATAAAGCACTAACATTAAGTTTACATAACTCCGAGCTCTTTGGCTCCCTGCATTTACATTATTATGGTGTCATTCTTGTACACCTCAAACACTAGCTTTTATATTTTCTTATTTCTCAAAAACAAATATATAATTATATTTAAAATCTATGTTAATTATCTAATTCAATGTTTTGGGCATGTCCACACATTCAGTTGTTATCATCTCTCTTTATTTCACAAACATATTAAGGTAATCAGAAAATCAATTGTGTACTCCAGAGCGTGAAGGTACTTGACACAGTCAAAAAACTATAGTTACTCCCGAACTCAGTTGCCTTCAATCAACTCGTGGAATCCCACGTCCTTACATTATTACAATAGGGATTGTTATTTATCTCTTATGTCTTAATAGACCATTATCATATAAGAAACTACGATCTGAACCGGCAAACGAAATATCCCTCTTTAAGGACCTCGGTTCAACGCCCGGGTCGTTTACAACTTTAAACACTCCTGGTGTATTCATGTCTCTTTACAACAGCTTACGAGACGGTCTCTGTTCCTTCTCGCTTTAAGAAAGCTAGACTCTACTCCTTGGGGTGCGATTTATGACATGTTAGGGTGGAGGAGACATCCCGTCTGACCCAACATTTAGTAGCTTATTTTCAAGGCTTTCAAAACAAACCTTTCCATTCTATCCAGTTCTGGGGAGACCGGGCTCTATTGTACCGTATACATTCAAACAACTATTCTTTGGTTCACAGACCATTTTCATATCCTTGGCATTTATTAATTATGAGAGGGTCCTCATTGATTGGGAAGATTAAATACACATACGACGACGGAGAATTTCAGGGGCTTTTATCATAAGAAGATCCTGCATTCGAATCTCTTCAGGTGCCTCGGGAACTAATCCCGTACAGAGGACTTATTTCAAAAATGCGATTTAGAGTCGGCCGTGGCCCATATGACATACGCTCAATAATACCATATATTAGCTCCCCTTTTTAAATACATACACAATGCCTCGTGATACTAATGTCACTAATAGAGGACTTACACAATTATCAATTCACTGCAATCAACTACCCTCCATAAGTAATGTACCAAGTATTTAACCACTACGCGTTCCTAGCGTGACACTTTAATATTATATTTGCGCTCATTATGCGCTATGCATTATTTTAAGCCGAAAATGTCTTCCCAAGAACTGATAAAATCTCTTTAGTAACAATTCATATTATTTTAATTCACATATTAATCTTTCCATGGTCGATAAATCGCTCCCTGTTTTAAAATATTCCATTGAACCTCATTTCTTACACATACGTTAAGGCTTAACGTTCTTATGTTCATATCAATTTATTTGATTTTTATTTAACATTTCCATATTTAATTATTATTATTATCTTTATTCTTTATACAAGCTCAAAAGCTATTTCTTTCATATCTCAACTTTACTTTATTTCAATGTCTTTTATGATAATTAATGATATTTCGCTTGCTCTTATGACATTTGTTAAATACATTAACCCTTTATTCACATATTTCCTCGACGGGATTTATTCTTTACATAATTATTCATAATTTCTCTATTTATTTTATTATTGTTCAGACCGTATTCTTGATTATTCAGCATTTATTTATTAAAACACATCCCTTTCACTCCAAACTCCGGTGGATCTGTACACAATCAATTTCCGACACCAAAATAAAACTGAATTTTGTACTCACATATTTCCAGATCATCCCATGATCTTAAATCTGGTGTGGTGTTTCATTTTTGGGCCCACTTCGAACTTTTTACACCATATTGAAGGTATTCATCTTACGTAAAAACACTTTTTGACCTATATCTAGAACACTTAATATTGACGACATTTTTATATACTGGCGTGTCCCTTTTGAACACATAATAACACTAAAAATATTATCTAACACACAATCTTGATTATTTTACACTTCACAATTACTCGATCACTAGGCCGTACTTCTGAGCCTATCACACGTGATCTTATTAAATTCCCGTTTCCAAGGGTGGAATTTATCCGATGTCGGCTTCCTATTCTGAAGAATGCGAAAGTCCCGAAACATCTACTGTTCCCTGGAGTTCAATTCTGCTATTCCTATCCTGGATAACCGGCTATTTATCTAGCTTGAACGGCTTCTCTGTAGATCTGTCTATTGATCCTAACGAGAGTCTATATGGATCGAGGTCTCCTCTAAGACCTATAGATTTAATTTATATCAGATAGCACTTCTCGATTCTAGTACTGTTAGAATTGTTCACCCGCTTCTTGAGCTAATGTTTATAGTCTCCTATCCTCTTTATTTGGACTGTTTTAACACTCCTACGTTCGAACCTTATTCTGTTCTTCCTTTTTAGGTTTCTTCAATTTAAATAACAGTTTATCTGTCTGGTACGATACTTCCGTACGTTATGATCTGTTCGTTCGTACATTTAACGACCTATCGCCTTTAAGTCCGACGTTCGCAGCCTGCTCTGACTATATCTTGCGAATTTTCACTTTAACTTGTATACAGTCGGGCCTAAATCCTATAATTAGGATTTTCCTAATATTTCACAACGGCGATACTTTAAAATTTCGTCTTGAATGCTCCTTATGGAGGCAAGCAAGTCGTTACTCCTGTGACGCCTGTGGCTATTGGATCTTACTTCGGTGATGTAAAACAGCGTTTCTCCCCTCAAGGAGTACTGGTAGCTGTTATCGATGTAACGCAGAGTTACGTCCCCTCACGGACCGTCGGAATGATTATTTCTACGTCGTGGAGCAGCACTTCCCCTCACGGAATGCTCGTAGGACTGCATGCGATGTGACACAGTGACGTGCCCTCTGGCTGTCTGAATACTGCATTCGGTGCTTATACTTGTTGCGCAGTATGACCTCCCCTGAGGTTCATACGTTTGAAGACTTTGATGCAGCACCTCCGGTCACGGAGTGCTCGTTGTAACTGCATTCAATGATGATCGTGACACAGTGTCATGCCCGCAGGCTGATAATAACTGCATGATTGGCTTGGAAACGCCCGAAGCTTTATACTGTTTAACTACAAAAAAAAATAAGACTCAAGCCTTTTCTGTGGTCAACTTCTAAAATAATGGTGCCACAAATATAAAATTTATACCTTCCGAAAGCTCGTCTTCTCAATGTCAAATGATCTTATTGCACCTAAGAATCGATCGTGCAATTCGGAGATATTAATTAATTTCTCGTCCTCAATTGTGTGGGTGTTGCATTCTTTTTGCTCTCTCCCCTCCACAGAGGCTTAGGTAATTCCCAGATGACGTCGTCTTACGTCGGCAGTTTATTTCTGCACAATTATTACATGGTTTCTCTATACTGAAAAATCTCTCATTCCAAATGATTCACTGTACTGTGCTTGTTTACTCATTATTATGCTCGTAAACGTGTTAATTTTAATTATTCCTCTTATGGCGCGTATGCGACGTTGTCAATTTCCAGCCACGTCAGCTTGAATTCCGATTCAGGC
Source organism: Meconema thalassinum (assembly GCA_946902985.2). Taxonomy (NCBI): domain Eukaryota; kingdom Metazoa; phylum Arthropoda; class Insecta; order Orthoptera; family Tettigoniidae; genus Meconema; species Meconema thalassinum. Next base: position 333,785,033 of record OX336395.1, read on the forward strand.
TTCTCTTTCTATCACGGTGGAAAATTCCACTCAGTTATTAATACTCGTGACCGGCCCTCTCTGACATGTCGAGTGGGGTGATCTCATCTAAGGAGCATCTGTCCCTAGTCGCTTGCACAATGTTAAGCTATATTCCTGGCTTAAAATCTCTCTCCGTTCCTTTAAGAAACTATACGTTTCTTTCATTTCTTCCTTAAGGACATTGGTTCGACCGTCATGGACCCTATGGCCCAAGGGTTCATCTCTCCCCTCCTTAGGTAAATAAATTTTCGAAAATTTTGAGGAAATTTATTTCCATTTAATTTGTATTACTCTTTTCGTCGAATCCATCATAACGTCATCCGTATTTACTGTTGTTTTTACTTCTTTTAAGTCGTATCCGGTAATTGTGTAGGTCGGGTATGCTCTGTCCCTACCCTTTCTTTCTTTCTTTCTTTGTCTGGACTTTAAGTTCCCAGAACCTCATTCTCCCTTACGGGTTTGGTCTATCCCTACCCGTTTCCTTATTTCATCATTTTCTTTTCTTAAATTGGAATTTTCTTCTTCAATAAATTCAATTATTTCTTTAATTTCCCAATATACTTTCTCCAATTCGCATTCGCACTCGAATGCTTGAGCTCTATGTTCTATTTCTTCCTTATTCTTATTTATGTCAAAAGCGGATTCATCTCTAAATGTTTCCATGACCAGGGCTTGTTTATTTTCTTCATCAAAATCTTCGGGAGGGTAATATAATTTCAAATTTGCTGAATTCATAGTCACTTCGTGATCCGTTTCACAGTGCCGAATTCTATATGCGTTATTCCTCAAATCTCTGATTATCTGATATGGTCCGTGGTACATTTTCTGGAACTTCTTGTACACACGGTTCCCTGGATCCGAAATGGCTGGTCTTTTCACTAACACCATTTCTCCTGCTAATAATGGTCGATGATACCTCTTATGCCTATTTCTTCTCTGCCTCCTGTCGGCTTGAGCTTTTAGATGCTCAAAGGCTCTCCTAATTCGTACATCTCTTCCCGGCTGAGCGTCTGCTGGTCTAGGAATTACCAGATTCCAAGGTCTTTCTGGTTGCTCATTCCGATGTAACGTTATGGGTATCTCTCCTGTGGATTCATGGATTGTATTATTTATACAAAATTCAATAATATCCAAAATATCTATCCACTTCCAATTTTCTTCGGCACAGTATATTCTACAATACTTGGCCGTTTCTCTCATAACTCTCTCTACAGGGTTTGCCTCAGGATGGCGAATACTTGACAAAATTTGACGTATCCCAAGTCTTTCTAATTCTCGTCTAAACTCTACACTGGTGAAACAACTGCCGTGATCCGACAACAAATTCTCAGGTTTCCCCAGAATCGGTATCACTTTTTCTTTAAGTCGTTTTAACACCTGTTTGGTACTAGTCTTCTGTATGGGAGCAAGGACAACCATTTTAGTGAAGACATCCATAGCCACCATTATGTGTCGATTTCCTCTTCTCGCCTTTGGCAAAGGTCCAAAATTATCGATAGATATGATTTGGCCGGGCCTTTCGGGCAACAATGGTATAGGCTTCTGTCTCATCAGAAATGCATTAGGTTTAATCCTTTGACATAGATCACATGTCTTTAGCGTGTCCCTTACAGTTTCTCTCAGTCTCGGCCATATAAATGCTTCTTTCAGCATCGAGACTGTTTTGTCGACTCCCATATGTCCGAACGATCTATGGGCTAACCATACTATTTTCCTCTGCAAAATTGCAGGTACAACAATCCTTAATTTCGTATGGTCAGAGTCCACAAACTTATATAATAACCCATTATAAAACGTGTAGTCTTGTGCTATCTTCTCAGCTTCCGTGTACGCTGGTGTTCCTCTTATCAAGCTTCCCTCAAGGAATGATATGAGCATGTTCATCCATGGATCCTCCCGTTGCCTTTGACTAATGCTTCTTAACTCATTAAGAGTACGCTGATCCCTGTCTTCCAAATCTATAGCCATTACTTCCTCTTCTATGGACTCTGGCTGTCTACTTAAGTAGTCTGGAACTATGTTTTCCTTTCCTGGGCAGTACTCTATCTTGACATCAAATTGTTGAATATATAAAGCCCAACGCATCAACCTTTGACTGGATAAATCAGTCTTCATCAAAAAGGTTAAGGCTTTATGATCCGTCCTTAGAATGACCTGAAACCCATATACGATCTTCCGCCAATATTGCAACGCGTGCAATATCGCTAACAGCTCGATCTCGCTGATCGTATAATTTTTCTCGTGTGGTTTCAGTCTCCTACTTGTGAAAGCTAGATAGTTCTTTTTATCAGGGTTTTCCGGGTTCTCCTGATATAGCATTGCCCCTATTCCAATCTGGGATGCATCTGTCTGAATGATAAATCTCTGATTAAAATCAGGATATCCTAGCTTCACGTAATTTAAGAGCATTTCCTTGGCCTCCACGAATGCTTTTTCTGCTTCCTCCGTCCATTTCCACTTGCCTCCCTTCTTCAGAAGGTCCTGTAGTGGTGCAACAGTTTTGGTGTATGATGGACAATGTCCTGAGAAGAACCCAATCAATCCCAAAAACTGGCGAACGTTCTTCACTTTCAAAGGCCTTGGAAAATCCCTTATCGATTCCAATTTGCATGGATTTGGTTTAACACCATCCTTGTCAATCACATGCCCTAAAAATGTCACTTGCCTTTGACAGAAGTTCGACTTCTTTAAATTTATCTTAAAATTTGCCCTTCTTAGGTCTTCTAATAATTTCTTCAAATTTTCTAAATGTTCCTCAATGTTCTCCGAGGTAAGCAAAATGTCATCTACGTATCGGATAGTGCACTCTTTCACTTCCTCTGACAGGTTTCGATCCAGCGCTCTTATTAATGCGGATCCTGCAGTCTTTAATCCAAACGGACATCTTCTAAAGCAGTATGTTTGTTGATAGAACTGAAATCCAGTCAACAAGCTGGTTTTCTCTTCCAGTTCGAGATGATGATACGAAGAAGTCATGTCAATATTTGTAAAAATCTTCTTGCCTTTAAACTTCCTCAGTATTTCTTTTATGGGTGGTGCCGAATCATTTTCTGGTATGATTTTTGCATTTAGATTTCTGGCATCTAAACACACCCTTACTGAGCCATCCGGTTTACTCACAATCACTAATGGACTAACATATGGTGTCGCCATCTTTTCTATAACACCTGCATTCATCATCTCCTGCAGTGTTTTCTTGGTTTGTGGGTAATGTTTTTCCGCAACCGGGTATGGTTTTTGTTTGAACGGTGCCCAATCGTTGACTTGGAACGCGTATTTAAAATTTTCAATCTTCCCTGGCTTGGAATCAAATACGTCCCTATAATCCAATAATAATTTCTTTAACTGTTCCTTAATTTCAAGGCTGACTTTAGCTTCCTCCACTTTTCCTGACAGGTTGGTCTCGAACTCATTTTCCACATTATCTTCGAGTTCTATGTTGAGGACTTCAAATATTTTTTCTATGTCCTTATAATCTCCCTCAATCACTTCTTCCATATGCCATACCTGTTCTGCTATTTTCGCATCCAGTTCCTGTAGGTTAATGTTTTGCTCATCCACATCCTCTCTTTGAATTCTAATGCAATTTTGCGCTAGGTCTATAATGACCTTGTTCTCACGGATAAAATCAATACCTAATATGACATTATACGGTAATTGATTTACCAGCAAAAAGCACTGCGAAATTTCAGCGTTACCCATGATTAAATCAATGTATACCTGAAATTTACATGTCAAAGATTTTTCAGGGATAATTCCCTTAATCTTTACACTTGATGTGGGAATCTTTAGTACTCGGCCCCTTGTTTCCAATTCATTTAAAAGGGTTTGTGTAATTAAACTTATTGTGGATCCAGTATCAATCAACGCTCTGACCAGTAATCCTTCTATCCTAAGCATAATTATAGGTAGTTCTCTTTTAACAGGTGGGATTCCTTCCACATCCTCGTTAATTAGTTCATCTGGTCTGGCTATCCAATTTACAATTTCTACCTCCTCCCAGCTCCTGGTATGTTTCCACTTTTGACAATTTAAATTTGGAGTTTTTTTTTATCCTGAGGGCTCCCTTTTCCCTCATTCTTTAGCTGAGCTTGTAGTTCCAAGCTTTGAGCTCCGTCTAGTCGGTCGGGTGATTTCCTGTTCTTGATTGCCTCACTCCAACGGACTTTTTGCCTATCAGGTTCATCTGGTCTTTCGTTCATATAACGAAGACTCTCCTGATATCTTTCTTCTATTTCGGCCCGATATTCATCATCCCTATCGTCTGGCCTTACATTCCTCCTGGGATAATTCTCCCATTTCTTTCTATTGTCCGGCCTTTGCTGGTTATTGTTATAGGGTCGGCTTTCCTGTTGCCGATAACCCGTCGTTCTAGGATTTCTTCCTCGATATCCTCCCCGGTAATATGGCTGTATCCTTCTAGGCTCCTGGTGCCCATACTCTCGATCTCGTCCTTGAGTATCCGTACTGGTGGACTGATTCCTGGTCGCTGGTTTTTCTCCAGTTTCCTGACTGCTGGCCATGTGTACTTGCTCAGTTTGTCTCTGATGCCGAGGTGTTACGTGCGAAGTCGTCATATCTAACTGACGTAATACGCTTTCCACTTCCACAGCACTTCTGGCTTTGGATGAGATTAGCAGCCTCTGAATTTCATATGGAAGCTGTCTTGCAATGGCGGCACACAGGTCGTTTTCTGCCGGAGCAATATCCAGTTCGCGGAATTTACACAGCTGAGCGGTGAAAAATTCCGAGTATTTAGTAGGTGCATTGGTGCTGTACTTCCTAGAGTACAGATCTAGCCTTAAATTTTCTTGGACATCTGCTGCCCAATATCGCTTTAAAAATGCTTCCCTAAAGCCTTCCACCGTATCAAAAGTGTATCTGAAGCTTCTGAACCAGGTGAGACAATCACCTGCCAACAGCTTTTCAATAGCTCTCAGTCTCCGATCCTGAGGAACCTTCATTTCATTTAGATACTCTGCCACTTCTTTTAGCCAGTATTTTGGAGTAATAGACATGTTATTACCCGTAAACTTTACTGGTCTATCCTCATTGGATTTAATAATGTTTATTATTTGGCCATTTGTCTGATTCGTGTACGGGGTTGACATCGCCATTGGATATCCTGGGATCTTATAAGGGCTCTCCCCTCCTAAGTCCCTCTCCGCATCTGTGCCTGGTTCACGAGAATCTGCCCATCCTGTTTTTGGAAACTCCTCCTGATTTTCGAATTCTAGCTTCCTTTCTCTTCGGGCACTTTCTTCATTTGCCATGAGTTGGATTTCCATTTGACTGTTCTTATGTTCCGTCCTCTCCAATCGGGATCTTAATTCATTCTGAATTCTTTCTTGATTCCTTTTAATCTCTTCCTCTTCCTTTTTGGATTGGAATTTCTCATCCCTGTAACTATCCCTGAATTCCTTTAGTTGTTCTTCTACCTCTTTCTTAAAGATCATGACCCTTTGGTCTATAATTTCTGGCTTAACGTCACCTATGGTCTCTAAGCCCTCTCGTATCTCCTTTATTTGCTTATCCACTTCTTTTCGTCCTTTGACCATATCTATTTTCATTCCTTCAAGTCTTCCCTCAGTCTTCTCTTGACTCTTATATAACTTCATCATTTCATCTTGGACCTGATTAATTTCCTTATTGGTTTTTCCTACATGAACCTTTAATGTTCCGATGGTTTCCTGAACCTCAATAATACCCTGACTTATTTCATTTATTTTATGGGTACTTTCCTTACTTTCGTTCTCTCGTTGTTTTCTTTCACTCTGGAGATGCCCCTCGTATACACCTAATCTTTGATCTATTTTCGTTTCGTATGTCTTCAGATTCTCATCTACCTGCCCGGTAAAATGATCAATTTGATCTTTCATCTCCTTAACATCCTTTAGATTTTGATTTTTCATCTCAGTTACCTTCGTTTGAACTACACCGATTTTGTTCTCGAGGGTCCCTACTTTCTCCTCAACCTTTCCAAATCGGGTCCCTAGCTTATTCACGCTTTGTTTTATTTCCTCCCGTGAGGCCTCACAAATATCGCTGTTAGATTTTATCTGATCTTTCAATTCTTTCTGCACACCTTGGATCTGGGTTACAAGTTTTTCCTCACATGCCTTTACATTTTTTTTACAAGATTCTTCCATGCTATTTAATTTAGTTCCTAAAATTTCAAAATTTCCTTGACATGTATTTCGGGAATCTACCATATTTTTGTTCATAGTCTCTATTTGGACTTGCATTCCTGAGTAAAATCCTTTACTTTCCTTTTTAATCTCACTTGCGATTTCCCCTTTTAACTCAGTTAGCTTGTCCCCAAACATGGTGTCAAAACCTTGGAATTTGTCATTCATTATCCCTTCTAATTTCTCATTTATATTACTTTGTATTTTAGTCTCCATGGCCTCTAGTTTAGTGTTCATGGCTTGACTTTTCAAGAAATTATCACCTATAATCTTCTCCTGAAAGGAATGTAGTTCGTTTTTAAATTTCCCTTCCATTATTCCTAGTTTATCTTCCAAAGCCCTGGATTGTGCTGACAAATGATCTGAATTTTCTGTTTTTATACTATTCAATTTGCCCTCTATCTCAGCCTTCAATTCATCGTTCATTTTTACACAGTTAACTTCGATAGCTTCTAATTTGGTTCCCATATTAGCACTATCAGTTTTTATTGACTCCAAACTTTCATTTATGGATTCGAACACTATGTTATTTTCCTCCTTTTGGAGACTCAATATATTGTTTATAGCTCCTAACCCTTCTTTATTTTCAATCTGTTGGCTATCCAACTTATTCAAACTCTCATTTATGGATTCGAACACTTTGTTATTTTCATCCTTTTGGAGACCCAATGTATTGTCTATTGTTCCCCATTTATTGTTTATGGCCTCCCACTTCTCATTGCTATCGGCTTTTAAAGCGTTCAAAAGTTCCTGCCTCTCTTCCCTATTCTCTTTTTTTGCATCTTCCGTACTTTGCGTACTTATTTTTATTATCTCGTCCCTATTCTTTTGGAAATGTTCATCCAAACACTCCTTTAACTCAATCATCGTCACCATCTTTCTAATATAAAAATACAGTGGGCCACAAATGCCACCACACTAGTACATGCTTGAGAGATGATACTCTGAATCGGTGTGTCCCAATTTCTTTTAAGATATTACTTTGGTACGGGTATTCACTTACAACGTACCCTTTTACTACTTTTATTCAATTTCATAAAACCTTTATGGAAGTATTCAAAATTCAAAATTTCGAAAAACCATTTTTTTTTCAAAAAATGAAAATTTTGATTTTCCGAGAAAACTCGGGTTTTCCCTAGGAAAACTCAGCCCTGCGTACTGGGCGCCATGAAGAGTTTTGCTAGGGGGTTTAATATATAATATATTTATATTCAGGGCTGCTCGGTATGAGTTTCCAGGGACCCATGCGGTCAGTTAATATTTTACGTTGTAGCTTTTCCTATCATTACTTTAATTTTACATGATATGACCGACTTAAGTGTTCCTCTAGTTATTAATCCAGCACAGTATTTATATATCCCCCTGTGCCAATTTAGCAAGAAATATGCCAATCACAGTATACCAGCGTAGCTCAATTCGGGATTTCGGGGCAGCGGTAAGTTCCCCCACTTTGTGACTCACATATTTTGGATTAATTAGAGGATACACTTGCAAAATAACAACAAAATCAATTCCTATTTAAACACATTTAATTAATAAAATTAATGGCGCTACAAACATTTTTAACAAATTAATTACTGACCCAAATATCAACTGCTTGTTCCAAATGAACAAGGGATCACAAAATAAAATAAACAAATATTGTATTCAAAACCTATGGTTTCCACATGAACCAATAATTCTTACTTAGTCTCACTTCCATAAAGCACTAACATTAAGTTTACATAACTCCGAGCTCTTTGGCTCCCTGCATTTACATTATTATGGTGTCATTCTTGTACACCTCAAACACTAGCTTTTATATTTTCTTATTTCTCAAAAACAAATATATAATTATATTTAAAATCTATGTTAATTATCTAATTCAATGTTTTGGGCATGTCCACACATTCAGTTGTTATCATCTCTCTTTATTTCACAAACATATTAAGGTAATCAGAAAATCAATTGTGTACTCCAGAGCGTGAAGGTACTTGACACAGTCAAAAAACTATAGTTACTCCCGAACTCAGTTGCCTTCAATCAACTCGTGGAATCCCACGTCCTTACATTATTACAATAGGGATTGTTATTTATCTCTTATGTCTTAATAGACCATTATCATATAAGAAACTACGATCTGAACCGGCAAACGAAATATCCCTCTTTAAGGACCTCGGTTCAACGCCCGGGTCGTTTACAACTTTAAACACTCCTGGTGTATTCATGTCTCTTTACAACAGCTTACGAGACGGTCTCTGTTCCTTCTCGCTTTAAGAAAGCTAGACTCTACTCCTTGGGGTGCGATTTATGACATGTTAGGGTGGAGGAGACATCCCGTCTGACCCAACATTTAGTAGCTTATTTTCAAGGCTTTCAAAACAAACCTTTCCATTCTATCCAGTTCTGGGGAGACCGGGCTCTATTGTACCGTATACATTCAAACAACTATTCTTTGGTTCACAGACCATTTTCATATCCTTGGCATTTATTAATTATGAGAGGGTCCTCATTGATTGGGAAGATTAAATACACATACGACGACGGAGAATTTCAGGGGCTTTTATCATAAGAAGATCCTGCATTCGAATCTCTTCAGGTGCCTCGGGAACTAATCCCGTACAGAGGACTTATTTCAAAAATGCGATTTAGAGTCGGCCGTGGCCCATATGACATACGCTCAATAATACCATATATTAGCTCCCCTTTTTAAATACATACACAATGCCTCGTGATACTAATGTCACTAATAGAGGACTTACACAATTATCAATTCACTGCAATCAACTACCCTCCATAAGTAATGTACCAAGTATTTAACCACTACGCGTTCCTAGCGTGACACTTTAATATTATATTTGCGCTCATTATGCGCTATGCATTATTTTAAGCCGAAAATGTCTTCCCAAGAACTGATAAAATCTCTTTAGTAACAATTCATATTATTTTAATTCACATAATAATCTTTCCATGGTCGATAAATCGCTCCCTGTTTTAAAATATTCCATTGAACCTCATTTCTTACACATACGTTAAGGCTTAACGTTCTTATGTTCATATCAATTTATTTGATTTTTATTTAACATTTCCATATTTAATTATTATTATTATCTTTATTCTTTATACAAGCTCAAAAGCTATTTCTTTCATATCTCAACTTTACTTTATTTCAATGTCTTTTATGATAATTAATGATATTTCGCTTGCTCTTATGACATTTGTTAAATACATTAACCCTTTATTCACATATTTCCTCGACGGGATTTATTCTTTACATAATTATTCATAATTTCTCTATTTATTTTATTATTGTTCAGACCGTATTCTTGATTATTCAGCATTTATTTATTAAAACACATCCCTTTCACTCCAAACTCCGGTGGATCTGTACACAATCAATTTCCGACACCAAAATAAAACTGAATTTTGTACTCACATATTTCCAGATCATCCCATGATCTTAAATCTGGTGTGGTGTTTCATTTTTGGGCCCACTTCGAACTTTTTACACCATATTGAAGGTATTCATCTTACGTAAAAACACTTTTTGACCTATATCTAGAACACTTAATATTGACGACATTTTTATATACTGGCGTGTCCCTTTTGAACACATAATAACACTAAAAATATTATCTAACACACAATCTTGATTATTTTACACTTCACAATTACTCGATCACTAGGCCGTACTTCTGAGCCTATCACACGTGATCTTATTAAATTCCCGTTTCCAAGGGTGGAATTTATCCGATGTCGGCTTCCTATTCTGAAGAATGCGAAAGTCCCGAAACATCTACTGTTCCCTGGAGTTCAATTCTGCTATTCCTATCCTGGATAACCGGCTATTTATCTAGCTTGAACGGCTTCTCTGTAGATCTGTCTATTGATCCTAACGAGAGTCTATATGGATCGAGGTCTCCTCTAAGACCTATAGATTTAATTTATATCAGATAGCACTTCTCGATTCTAGTACTGTTAGAATTGTTCACCCGCTTCTTGAGCTAATGTTTATAGTCTCCTATCCTCTTTATTTGGACTGTTTTAACACTCCTACGTTCGAACCTTATTCTGTTCTTCCTTTTTAGGTTTCTTCAATTTAAATAACAGTTTATCTGTCTGGTACGATACTTCCGTACGTTATGATCTGTTCGTTCGTACATTTAACGACCTATCGCCTTTAAGTCCGACGTTCGCAGCCTGCTCTGACTATATCTTGCGAATTTTCACTTTAACTTGTATACAGTCGGGCCTAAATCCTATAATTAGGATTTTCCTAATATTTCACAACGGCGATACTTTAAAATTTCGTCTTGAATGCTCCTTATGGAGGCAAGCAAGTCGTTACTCCTGTGACGCCTGTGGCTATTGGATCTTACTTCGGTGATGTAAAACAGCGTTTCTCCCCTCAAGGAGTACTGGTAGCTGTTATCGATGTAACGCAGAGTTACGTCCCCTCACGGACCGTCGGAATGATTATTTCTACGTCGTGGAGCAGCACTTCCCCTCACGGAATGCTCGTAGGACTGCATGCGATGTGACACAGTGACGTGCCCTCTGGCTGTCTGAATACTGCATTCGGTGCTTATACTTGTTGCGCAGTATGACCTCCCCTGAGGTTCATACGTTTGAAGACTTTGATGCAGCACCTCCGGTCACGGAGTGCTCGTTGTAACTGCATTCAATGATGATCGTGACACAGTGTCATGCCCGCAGGCTGATAATAACTGCATGATTGGCTTGGAAACGCCCGAAGCTTTATACTGTTTTACTACAAAAAAAATAAGACTCAAGCCTTTTCTGTGGTCAACTTCTAAAATAATGGTGCCACAAATATAAAATTTATACCTTCCGAAAGCTCGTCTTCTCAATGTCAAATGATCTTATTGCACCTAAGAATCGATCGTGCAATTCGGAGATATTAATTAATTTCTCGTCCTCAATTGTGTGGGTGTTGCATTCTTTTTGCTCTCTCCCCTCCACAGAGGCTTAGGTAATTCCCAGATGACGTCGTCTTACGTCGGCAGTTTATTTCTGCACAATTATTACATGGTTTCTCTATACTGAAAAATCTCTCATTCCAAATGATTCACTGTACTGTGCTTGTTTACTCATTATTATGCTCGTAAACGTGTTAATTTTAATTATTCCTCTTATGGCGCGTATGCGACGTTGTCAATTTCCAGCCACGTCAGCTTGAATTCCGATTCAGGCTTCTCTTTCTATCACGGTGGAAAATTCCACTCAGTTATTAATACTCGTGACCGGCCCTCTCTGACATGTCGAGTGGGGTGATCTCATCTAAGGAGCATCTGTCCCTAGTCGCTTGCACAATGTTAAGCTATATTCCTGGCTTAAAATCTCTCTCCGTTCCTTTAAGAAACTATACGTTTCTTTCATTTCTTCCTTAAGGACATTGGTTCGACCGTCATGGACCCTATGGCCCAAGGGTTCACATGTGAATCCGGATATGACCTTTCAAATGTTTACAGAATTGTGTGGCAAGTGCTGGAACACACAACGTCATGCCTGTTTAGTGATTGACAAACAAAGTGAACTCAACCAAGGGCGGTATCGCTTAGGGTTTGATCATTTTATTGCTATTTAAGGCACTGTATCATTCCCTCTCAAGTCATTTGTCACGACATCATGGCGTTAGCAGAGAGTCAATTGAAAAAGCATATTATTAGAGCAAAAAATACTATTCGCCAAAAGTTTCGTCAATTGAAACGATCGCGTGCGGATCATGCTTTGTTTATTCAACAACATTTAGCACCTCCGCTAAAAGCTATGTTGAAACCCTCTTTCAAGCCATCTGAAACGCTACCTACCGTTTCACAAGCCAGTCAGACGCACCACGAGGACTCTGAGGAAGAGGAAGAGGAAAATGAAGAGGAACAGGAAGATTTAACTAGTGTTAGCGAAGTTGAGGATAATGAGGAACAAGTGTTTACGCCTCAAAAAAAGGCATCACCCCTTGCAGAGTTTTTAAGAAAAAGGAAATTCTTGGCCATGGCCGAAACCCCCTGCCCTTCCAGATAGTCTCCATTTTCACAACTCTTGGCCACCCCTCAACATAAAACTCAACTGAAAAACATTTTAATAAAATATTATGGATCAACACTGGAACCCTATTTCACCAATCTATTTGTTGGAAACACAGATACCACATATGGCGTTCGCTATGAGAATGATAGTTTTAAAATTGGTGATTCATCGATTAAATTTAGTCGTACTAAAGCTGTCATTAAAAAGATCAACTATAAATTAACACCAGGACTGTTAAAGCTACTATTCTCTCGGACTCCCTCATCTCAAGATTATACGTCAGAGGACCTTAGTAAATATAAATCCATTTTATTGGATACCCATGCTCACAAAAGACAGTATGATCCCACTCAACAAGTGAATGCTAATATATCCCAAAAATATAAAACCATCATTGCAAAAATGTTCCCCACTAGTCAAAGTGGTCGTCGTAAAGTGTCCGCTTCAGGAGTGACATTTAAACCATTAAAACCCCTTGTGGATGTTACCTACTGGCACAATCCAAATAAACTCGTCCAGCGACTACAGCTGTTGCATGCTTCACGTCAAGCCGGCCATACTGGTCACGATTGGGAAATTCAAGAAATTGAGGAAGAACTTCGAAATGCCAAAATTATTGTTTAAGCCCTCACTCATTAAAATGGGTATTGCTCACGAGTTGCATCGTCCAGCTAGACGTCACTATCAGCGACTCAAGGTGATTTCACAGGGTGTGGATGAACTTTGGCAAGCAGACTTGGTTGAAATGATTCCCTATGCTAACGTTAACGATGGTGTACGCTATATGTTGACGGTCATTGATGTTTATTCCAAAATGGCGTTTGTTGAACCTGTGCGTCGCAAGTCTAGCCCACTAGTCACTAAAGCCTTTCAACATATTATTCAACAATCTAAACGTCAACCTCACCTGCTACAAACCGACCATGGAAAAGAATTTTTCAACAAGAATTTCTCCAGTTTTCTCAAATCTAAGGATATTCACCATTACACCACGTACAGCAATCTCAAAGCCAGCGTGGTCGAGCGGTTCAACCGAACATTGAAAACCCATATGTGGAAAGCGTTTACCGCTCAGGGCACTTATCGCTGGTTGGACTTGTTACCTGAGTTAGTGTCACGTTACGACAGCAAACACAGAACCATTGGGACCAAGCCACGACTTGTAACTAAAAATATTCCACAACTGGATAAACTGTTTAACCCCATAAAAACAGCAGACCCTAAACGTCATCGCCTTAACATTGGGGACCATGTTCGTGTGAGCAAATTCAAGTCCGTCTTCGACAAGGGCTACACACCAAATTGCGGGACTGAACTATTTCGAATTCGTCAAGTCAACCTGAACAGTCCAGTCACCTATTTACTCGAGGACCTCAACCATCAACCCATAAAAGGCAGGTTTTATCTTCAAGAACTTCAAAAGACAGCGTTTCCTAAACATTACCTTGTGGAAAAAGTGTTGAAACAAAAAGGAAATAAACTATATGTAAAATGGTTGGGATTTAGCTCAGCCTTTAATTCTTGGATTAATAAATTACATGTTGTGTGAACCTGTGTGTCTTGTATTTATTTATTTACTCATGTTGTACTTAACCTACAGTCCTATGTACAGTCCTCAGCTATACATGTATTATGAGCAATACATATTTCTTTCTCTCTTCACCTGTGTTCTCTCTTACACTGACTCTCCCCCATTCACCTCCCACCACTGTCAAAACAGGTTGTGACTTGTTAGCTCTTATCGTGCGCGTGTACAGGTGAACACCTGTGTGTTAGATCATATTACACATGAACTCGCATTTTCTCACGTATGAAGCAAAACAGAATGTGACTTGTTTCACAAGGAGGACGGTAATAAGGTCATTTCACACGTGTTCACATGTATTTCGTCACTTTCCTTTCATATCGTTATCCCATTTATAGTAGTGGGGGATTAGTGAACAACGTCAATTCAACACACACACAAATGTAGTTAGGCCCTTTGACATAATTTAAATAAATTCATGGGCTCGTCCGTAGGAACCAGGCCAAAGGGACCCGTCCAAAGGGATCAGTCCAAAGGGACAAGGACTCGTCCACAAGGACTTGTCCACAAGGACCTGTCCACACAGACTTGTCCACAAGGACCTGTCCACAAGGACCTGTCATCAATGACCTGCCCACAATGACCCGTCAACAATAACCCATCCATAGGGATCCGCTCTCCCACCCTCTTACAAAAGCCATGAGTGGGCATGCGTAAAAAACAAAAACAAGCATGTTAATTCATAGTGGCTATCCACCGAACACATGCACTTTATGTGGAACAACGTTTAAATCCATATCGGCATTCAAACTCTCACATGTTGCAATTGGAAAGAGAGATTCTCTAAAAAAATTCCAATTTCACCCCCTAGTAGGGGTAGGTTTTACTTTTGGGGTGGAAATATATTGTCCACTGGAAAGGGTGTGTTAGCCTGAGTTCAACAACACCTCATTCGTCAACATCCGACCAAGCGTTCGGGAGATATCGCGCCGCCGCCATCTTGGAGGTGGGGAGGAGGAGGAGGGCCTTGAACCCCTCAAAAACCACTACTCGTATGCATTCATATACCATTCGTCCGATAGCTATGAAACTTGCGTAAAATGTTGTGTACACTGCAGGGAAATTTTCTGGCTTAGTACATCCTCTTTACAATAGACAGCGCACGAGTAGATTCAACAAATGAGCTACGACGCGCGAAGCATTTCAACACAGTCGCGTTTGCATTCATATACCATTCGTCCGATAGCGATGAAACTAGGCTGAGATTTTGTGTGCACTCCAGGGAAGGTTTCTAGCTTAGTAAATCCCTTTAAAAATAGGTAGCGTACGAGTATAATCAACAAATGGGTGACGGCGCTCGAATCGTTTCAACAAAGTCCAGTATGCGTACATATACCATTTATTTCATTGCGATGAAACTTCGATAAGTTGTTGAGCACGCTCCCATGATTAGTTTTGAGTTAGTAAATCAATTTTACAATAGTTTAGAGGTGGTTAACGGAAAATAAATAAATATTGGGAATCCAAAAGGACTTCAACAAACAAAGTTACAACGCCAACACTTTCTTTGATTGGCATTGCAACGCATGCCGGGTACAGCTAGTCTTCAATAAAAACACCTTGTTCTGTAACACTCAACACAACCGAACGGGCGAGCACGTGGAGACCACCTTTGGTTTCTGATGACAGTATACATTAAAAAAATGGGTTTTCAATATTTCTGTGCATCTAGCTTGTGGATGCATAAGGAACTGCTTGAAATGAAAGGGGTCGGAAGATTCTCTCCCTAACACCATTCTATAAAGGGTTACTAAGTAAAATAACATGCTACGCATGCGCCTTGCGTTCCGCCGACAAGGTTCGAAAAGCATTGAAAAAAGTCCATTTCAAATTATTAAAAAAATAAAGTTTCTTTTAATGAAACACTGTTTTAATTATTTATGATCGACGATGTCAAAATTTAAATATTATACGTCAGAAAACTGTATCGCAATGATGGTCATTATAGTACTGTTTTTCATTAAGAGAGAGTTTCTCCAGCCAATCAGAGCTCATTCATTGAGCTCAAAATCCAACATGTCGGACATGATTTACATGATTTGAAGGTTCAAATTGGATATCGGATCAACCATTGTAGTTACAATCCCAAACACAAACACAAAATCAGCATGAACCTTTACGGTAACAAGAAAATACTATGACATAAGCAAGAAATTTATGAATCTACGTCCAGAAGTTAGCAACACAGCATCCTTCTATATAAATTACTGACATGGAAAGTGCACCGTCCATATGTTCGCGTAAATAAACTGGCTATTATGAGACAAGAAATAGCACTGTACCTTAATATTCCCATCACCATTTTCTACACAGCGCATTGCTTTCAAACGACTTCGGTGACAATATTAGTGAATGCTAGAGCTGGAATGCACTAGTCATCATGCAGACTGTAAACAATAGCATTGCCAAGCAAAGTAATTGGTCTCTGCTTTCGAAGTGCTTTGGCCCACGCATGCGCTCTGTTCACTAACTGAAGTTACTGAATCTAATATATATTTATGGATATTTATGTTAAAACATATAATAAAGTTATAATTATCGTCGAACATAAGCAGTCGTATGCAACTCGCCTATAATGGTAATTAAGACACTCGTATGCAAATTATAAAACTCGCTTATTATTGCCATTATAGGCTCGTTGCATAATGTACTATTAGCATCTCATTACTATATTTGCCTCCTACAGCCAAATATCAAAATCTTAAAAACATATAGGAACGCTATAATGTTTATCAAAAACTTGTTATTTCATTAGACTTAGCTTGGCATCCGAAGGGTTAATGAGAAATAATGAATCAAATTAAGGTTTCTTTTAAATGTATCGTTAGGCCTATATTATCGTGTTATGTCAAGTTTTAAAGCCTAAAACGAGAAGTAGTTCTCCCTGATAGGTAGGCAACCTCAGTTTATAAATTACGTTTAGGAAGATAATCCATATTTCTGAACCGATTCTAACGGAACCTTGACCACATGAAACCCAACCATCAATTTCTTGTATCAGAAACTTTGTTGTTTTCTGTTTTCTGTTATCTGAATGTTTGAAAAATAGTATAACATTTTTCAGAATGCCCTAAAACTATTAAATATTATTCAAGCATCAAATTTATTTTACTGAGTTCTTCTATTTAACCGGATATAATGTTCTGAACTAGAATCGCGCAGTTATCTACACACACAAGAGTGTAGGAGTTTATTAAATTAAACGCAAAACCGAAAACACAAAGCAAAAAGCAAAATAGGAAAACAAACAGAAAACCGAAAAGTGCAATTGGTTGAGATTTGACACCGCCACTGCTTACCCTGTACATCGTCATCTTCATGTGTGGAGTTGATTTGGTCTGGTTTGGAACCCAGCGACGCGGAGTCGGCTACGCGTGCATTTGAGATAGCCTGTCAGCCTGAGAGGCCTTTAGAGCGAAAATTAAGCCTCAAAACCCCAAAAAATCAAAGAAAATCAATTACAAAACAAAACAAAATTGGAAATCGTAAAATTCCCAACACAAAAAACAGCAAATAAAACTCAATATAATACAGAACAAAACTCCAAAACAATAAAAAGCACCGCAAAACCCTAAAAAAGGAAAAAGAGAACCCGAAAAATAAATAAATCAAAACACAAAGCCAGAAATCAAAAATAAAAACAAATGAAATTAAAATAAAGCAAAAAAAAAATGAACGTATATACATACCTTAAAGTGCCAACTAACGATAATCACTAGTGCTACCAACCGAGCAACAAACACACAGAACAAATAAAGAACCGTAGATGGAGGTTAGAGTCTGGTACAGCATGCGGGAGCAGTTTGGTCCCTCAAGAAGAAGGCGCATCAGGAAGGAATCGTCGAGGGTAATTTAAGGCGGAAAAAATATACTCCAGAGTCCTTGGATATCCTAAGGGTAGGAAGAGAAGAGTTGACCAAGGTAGATCGATAGGAGTCCGGCATTGTTAAGTGGACGCATTGCTGGACTCAGCTGGAGTCCTGTGATCACCTGTGCACAGTTCACTAGTTTTGGGCCCCTATGAGACAGATTGCTAGAAATTGGGATTCAACTCTCAGCCTCGCGAGGCAAAACTGAGAAGAGACGGGTTCGATTCCTACGTCAGCCATCCTGGAACTGGATTTCCAGGCGAATGCTGGGATGGCTCCTAACTTAAGACCATGGCCGATTCTTACCCAATACCTACCTCCTACACACACTAGGACAGACATTGCAGTGACACAGGTTATCAGACTACTTCCGCACATACACCCAAGTGCACGGAGCTACACGACCACGATGTCGCAAAGCCCCTAAGAAATTAATAACAATATAAGAGAAACCAGTAAATATGGGAGTTGCAGGAAGTCACTAAACACAATATTGCTCAAGTCTAGTGTTCGCCGTGATGTATTTCTTTAGGCAACTCTTCTTACATTTATGTACAGTGGGTTGCATTCATATCCCGTAATGAAATATTACGGACTGTACAGTGTTACGGCATTTCTTCTTCAGCATTATTGTTATTTGTGGTGGAAGAGTGTGGTAACCGACCGTGGTAGCTACGAGGGTTAAAGTACAAGGTCAAGTGGCCAGGCTATCTCCGGACTTGGGAGATTTGTTATGGTTATTCATCGAGTTCTCCCCATACAACCGTTCAAATGCTGTAGCAATTAACCCAATAGTTTGAAATATTCAGCGTCTTCTAGTGGAATAAAATATACGATGCTCAGTTAACAAGCCTCAAGGAATTCCCGCGGGACTAAATTACCCAGCCATCAATAAATGAATGCATTTATACGATAGGATAGTGGCTTGTACTGTAGACCAAACACCTGTCTTAAATACGATTTTCATTATCAAAGGCTCTTGCCACGGTGGGTGAGTGGTTATTATGTCAGACTACCAACCTCAAGCTTGCAGGTTCGCTCCTGGCCGTGGTAAGTGATTTTAGAAAGACTACAAAAATATCCGCACGCATGTCATACGATGTTTTCTGGATGTTAAGGTATTCATCGGCCCTTCCATTAGTCATTTTCAAGAAAATTTTCCATTTTCTTTATTGTCTCATTCAAAAGTATGCTCTCTCTAGTTTGCATAAATATATAGTTTATACTAGTTTCAGTGTTGTTTAGCTCATTTATATTCACTTTAATGATCGGTGTGCACGCTTTTCAGCAGCTGTCACTTTGACGCATAGGTGCAGCAGATAAAGTACACATTAATCTGCCTTTGAAACAGTCTACTCCAGAACTAAAACAATGTAGGAGATGCTCTCGGGTCGGAGTATGCAGAAAGGTAACCTAAAATCCTATGAAAAGGCAGTTTTTAGGGGTAGAAAAATAAGATACTCTAAATGTGTACCTCAACTTTAAGTTAAGATTTCTCTCACTTCATTTTTTTCAATATTTGTCTTGACTTGGGCAGTAAAATGTCCACTTAGAATGCAGATTTTAGTTTCATTTAAAAAGTAAAATATAGACAAATAATGCAGGTATGTTGTAACGCAGAATGATGCTGTTAAATTGAAATTAGGAGTCGTTCCCCCCACAATTAATTAATTAATTTTTTCAATCAAAATAACGTAAATTGTAAAACAAAGATAATATATTTGCCTCAATCAATGATACAAAAACGATTCTGCTATACAACATTCTGAACATACAGCTGATCAATTTGCATCAACAATGACTCGATTAAGTTGAAAAAGAGCAAAGATATCGCGTCCTAAAAATGCACGATATTTTTGTGATTAATCTTTGAAAAAGACACCCCAAATGTATTTAATTTTTCTTTTTTGGTAAAAATCCACTAGTTTATATTCTTGGTATCAGTGATATCAATTTCAAGAAAATAAGATAATTTGTAATGAAATGTCTTCAGTATTGTCGATGAGTAGGCTACCTTAAGGCGCAGTCCTTTCCATCCACATTTGCGCTTGATATTTCTACTCCAAGTGGACTGTATCTTAAATTAGAGCCACAGCCAACTGCTATATAAATCGCAGCCCCAATTACAGAAGCACAGACTAATTCATCCATAACTATGACACAGGTTGTCCAACATGCACCAAAAAACACGGGGTTACATGTCCCTTAAGGACACCACGTACTCTTGCATGATGAAAAAAATCGATTTTTTTGATTTTGGCGCCATAAAATTCTTCATTCTTTTGTGAATCCAAATATATATAGTTTGTTGGGGTTTTGATGTCTACAACTACCTTAAATTCGTTTTTTAAAATTAGCGTCGCATGCTCTGAATAATACACTTTTAACTTTGCCAGCTGTTTTCCGTTAACACTCATTTTTCATGTTTAGGTACCAATAACTAGGAAACCATTTAAGATAGAGGGCTAATTTTTACATTAACTTGCCTAATGGAGTACTTGAATGTTAACCTATTTTCACTTCCAAAACATAGTAGACATGGATTGGGAAGAGAAAAATTGATACATATTTTTGAATAAATTTAAAAAGAAAGAGTTCGGATTTTTTTCTTGTATTCTGTCCCAATAATAATGAAACAAAGTGGTTACTCATCTGCCATGATCCATTCCAAGTATGTGAACAAAATTTGAGAATATTTGATTGAAAAACAACTGAGAAATGTGTACCTGAGGCAACTTATTCAACATTTTTTTGAAAATGTATCTGTCCGAATTTGTATTCATTTCACACATCCTATAAAAGCAAAGTAGCACTACATGGTAAAAACAGCTCAGAATATACCGCTTCTTATATGTGACAAGAATCATAGCGGTACCTTTAGCATAAACCCAGAAAATACTTAGTAAAGTGATGCCACAAAAGTAGACTTTTTCATCGTGTAAGAGTACGTGGTGACCTTAAGGAACGAACAACAACAGAGGAAACGTACTTTCATCATGCGATTTCGGAGACGAAGCGAACAACCACACACTTCGAACAAGTCCATTCTCGAAGAAGGTTAACGGCCTTCTGAGACAGCAATGGAGGCTTCTGGTTGATTTCCTCACCTAGGGAACGAAGATGAATCAAGACTGTAAGTGACCACCCAGTGGCTTGAGGGGCTGGTAGCAGATGTCTTTGTTACCTTGGCGACCGTTTGAACAAGTGCTTGGGTTCCCTAATTCTGTGTAACCTTTCATCTGCCTGTAAATTAGATGTCTTCCTGAAGTTCCTTTTTATTTTAATTTTTGTTATGGTACAGCATGAAAGCACAGCTGGTATGTTGAAGACTAGGCCCTCGTCTCCTCTATATTAACGGAAGGTCAGTTGCCAGTTGTCAAGAGCACTGATACTGTCGCGAACCTCTTCTAGGAAGATCGATACTCCTTGAGGAGGCGTCAAGAGGCTGCTCGCCTGTTGGAACCAGCCAGCCGCAGTCCTTGAGTGGAGGGGCTGTGGTATCCAAGATACCGTGAACATTGGACATATAGCGTCATACACACAGAAGGTCTTGGTATCCAAGATACCGTGAGCACAGTCCTTGATTGTGTGGGGAAGGACTTTGATATCTAAGATACCCTGAGGATATGACACAGCTCCATTTGTCTGAGATCGTTCCCCTCTCCGAAGTGGCATGAACTCCTATTAAGCTTAGATGTGCTGTAGCGAAGCATTTAGAAACAAAGCATGTCTAATTCGCCAGTATTAATTTTCCCGTACCCAATCACAATATAACGTCTTTTTTTAATGGCCTCATACACGTAAAACCTTGAGTCAACTCTTGAATGTGCGTGCCAGGCGCGTCAGTGATGCGTGCACGGTCTAGGAGTGGAGTGAGGAGTGCTCGAGTTGCATATATAGGAGCATATATACGAGGGGCATTTTTTAAATAATACCCGTTGTGATATTACGCCATTGCATCGCTGTGGTCGGCATTCCGTGCAGGTGCGCTGTGTACCTGCATCTATTGGCAAGGCTGAGACGCCATTACGGCATCAGTCGCCCTTGTGTGGGTGTGTTGACAAGCTTTTGAAATCGCACCGCCGACTCGTAGACAAGAGAGAGAGAGAACTCCTAAACATACGTAGTGACAAAATTCAGTGTTGAAATCTCATCTATGAATTTACATTATCCTCCTGCTATGTATGGCTACTTGGCTGCAATTATTAAATTAATTAATTCCTATGAACATTATAAATGTGAATTAACGTATTAAAATGTAAGTATTTATTTCATACCCTGACTATTAATTTGCTGGCACAGTAATCAAGAATCTAATTACCGGTATTAATATTTACCGTCGTTTTCTTGCAGGCAGCCAGAGGAAACAGATCTCACAACTTCATGGAATATAAAAGGCGCTTCATATTGGAGTTCCATGTAGCCAGTAACCCACACAATTGATGAAGGCCGGTCTCGAGCCCAAAACGTTATCTCAAATAGGAAATAAAAAATAAAATATGCACCAACACAATTATTTTGCCAGATGAAAACAATTGCTTGGTATTGAAAGGGTTAAACACCCCCTTCGGGGCAGAATTCCTACACCCCGGCGTCTGTAAAAGATGCAGTAGTTAAAAGGGTCCAATTACATTATTGGTATAGTCTATTAGCTTTCACAGCCAGTGAATTATAACTCAGCAATTCTTTTAGGCTTGTGCCGTGTCCTGTGTGGGGTTTCGCCTAGGACACCAAGCTGGCTCATCAGTGGGCTCTTGGTGTCACCGCCGGGACCCCCCCAGGAGTAGCGAACTGCGCGCTACCTCCCTTTCTATTAAACGCACCTGCGCCTCTTTACTGCGAGAACTAAATGCTCAAGCAGCCATAACCTCCATATGAAGGCTTCCAAAGGGATGGTTCTAATAACATTATTATTATTTTTATTATTATTATTATTATTATTAAAGCAACCTTAATTATCTATAGGTGTCCAACAGCGCCTTTGTGAGTACCGTATCCTGTATGTGAACTAAAACTAACAACACAGGGAATCTGTTGGCCATTGTGCTGGAGTATGGAATTCTCATCAGTGTCCTCTCATACACGGAGTTAATAACCCGAACAACAAAATTACAGTGTCCATATTGTGCCGTGATGAATTCATCCGCCTCGCGTCCAGGATCCATTAGTCGCTGTGCGCGCTATCAGAAATATACTCCAGTGTGACAGCATGAAATGGGGTGGAATAACGTTGGTCCGCGTGAGATATGAGATGCATTCCCCTTCACGCTCACCCTTATACACAGAGGAGTTCTATTGATTGGTGTAGTGACTAGCATACTTGGATACCAACGCCTCCTATACACAAACACTGTGTGTATGACGCTATATGCCCAATGCTCACGGTGTCTTGGATACCAAGGCCTTCTACACAACACTGTGTGTATGACGCTATATGTCCAATGCTCACGGTATCTTGGATACCAAGGCCTTCTACACAACACTGTGTGTATGACGCTATACGTCCAATGCTCACGGTATCTTGGATACCAAGGCCTTCTACACAACACTGTGTGTATGACGCTATACGTCCAATGCTCACGGTATCTTGGATACCAAGGCCTTCTACACAACACTGTGTGTATGACGCTATACGTCCAATGCTCACGGTATCTTGGATACCAAGGCCTTCTACGCAGCTCTGTGTGTATGACGCTATATGTCCAATGTTCACGGTATCTTGGATACCAAGACCTTCTACACAGCTCTGTGTGTATGACGCTATATGTCCAATGCTCACGGTATCTTGGATACCAAGGCCTTCTACGCAGCTCTGTGTGTATGACGCTATATATCCAATGCTCACGGTATCTTGGATACCAAGACCTTCTACACAGCTCTGTGTGTATGACGCTATATGTCCAATGTTCACGGTATCTTGGATACCAAGGCCTTCTACACAGCTCTGTGTGTGTGACGCTATACGTCCAATGCTCACGGTATCTTGGATACCAAGGCCTTCTACACAACACTGTGTGTATGACGCTATATGTCCAATGCTCACGGTATCTTGGATACCAAGACCTTCTACACAACACTGTGTGTATGACGCTATATGTCCAATGTTCACGGTATCTTGGATACCAAGACCTTCTACACAACACTGTGTGTATGACGCTATATGTCCAATGTTCACGGTATCTTGGATACCAAGACCTTCTACACAACACTGGGTGTATGACGCTATACGTCCAATGCTCACGGTATCTTGGATACCAAGGCCTTCTACGCAGCTCTGTGTGTATGACGCTATATGTCCAATGCTCACGGTATCTTGGATACCAAGACCTTCTACACAGCTCTGTGTGTATGACGCTATATGTCCAATGCTCACGGTATCTTGGATACCAAGGCCTTCTACACAACACTGTGTGTGTGACGCTATATGTCCAATGTTCACGGTATCTTGCATACCAAGGCCTTCTACACAGCTCTGTGTGTATGACGCTATATGTCCAATGTTCACGGTATCTTGGATACCAAGGCCTTCTACACAGCTCTGTGTGTGTGACGCTATATGTCCAATGTTCACGGTATCTTGGATACCAAGGCCTTCTACACAGCTCTGTGTGTGTGACGCTATATGTCCAATGCTCACGGTATCTCGGATACCAAGGCCTTTTCTATGTTGTTGAGGACTCTACACGCTTTGCCCGGGTACTACTGATATTACGTTTCAATTGCCCGACATTTGCCATACCTTGACGTCACACAGGGGAAGCGAGGACCATATCACAGCATGTAAATTGAATTTGTGGAAGTGTCCGGGGGAAAAGACTGACTTCGCCTCGATCGACCTCGATAAGCAGGAAGTGGAGGAAATTGAATGTATCGAGCTGTAATGTCGACAGCTGGAGGGAGACACGTGTAGGTGGAAATATTAGCGCTTTCTAAAATTGACTGGAATAGCTGAGCGCGTTGGAGACTTCACACCAGCCCTGGACATGTCAGTGAGGTGTCGACTATTACGATTACTGGTTATGTTTCATGCCTGAGCGTCTGTCTGGGATTGGAATGAACAAATTACCGACACGTACAGTAGTTGCCATGGCAACTCGTGTCTCATAACCGGCGTTAATTGTGAAGACTAGGGTTCGGATTTTTAGGTAAATAATTATTTTTTATGTAAATACATATTTTAAGCATTTTTTTCAATAAATACATACATTCCTGTTTCTCACTTATTAGCATATAAAATACATAATATTTACATTTTTGAAAATCAGTTTGCCAGATCTTTCAGCTTATTGCATTTTTGTTCTGTGTTACTTCAACGGGGAAGAACCTGTGAGCTATCTAATCTTCATGCAGAGCGTATGTCAGCTTGCAGCTGTTTTATTCTTAACTTGACGCCCCGTGCCTCTCACTGTGGAAGCCGGGGATGCCTAAAGTTAAAGCAACTACAAAGCAGCAGTATGTTTCAGAATTTAAGGATAATTTTAATTCTGATGGGGGGCGTTCTGTTCTGCCAACCATGTGGGAAAGCAATAAAGGCTGAACAGCGATCTCAATTTACACAACACCTCGACAACAAGAAACATATAGCCGCAGTTTCGCGCCTTCAGAAGAAGTGTTTCGCGATAATCGCCGGTCATTTGTGATGGACAGCCTGAAGATGTATCTCGTTGTGAATTGTAATGCTACAGCAGTCAGTGGGACTTACCATAAATTGCATTCGTGAGTACTGCTCATTGCTGAATTGTAATCTCATATTTATACCTTTTTGTCACATATTTCATGTATCTTTAATACATAAAAATAATTATTTTCCCGATTTGTAGCACCTAAAACTCAAATCCCTACTGATGACTGTGTTAGTGTGTGTTATCTGTATTAATTCAAATAAGGACTGCGGACAGTAATTTCAAGTAGTTCCTACTTTCGCTACCAAATGCTATCGTCCACGACACCTAGCTGTGAACTTGGCTACTTCTAGATGCCATCGCAACCAGTGCCTGGTGACGAACGTTGCAACTTAAGAGCATTAATCAAAGCTCACGTACAAATTTTCTTTCACGCAATAATTGTAGTTAGTGGAATGTTCTTGTACATTCCATAAATCTATGACATGGGCCCGCCGGCTTTACTTCCCCTCCAAAGGAAGGCATACTGAGGGATTTCTAACGCTATTAAAAATTTTGACGACTTCCGCCGGGTTTGAACCCGCGATCTTGGTTATAGAAGCACAGCGTGCTACCAACTACGACACCGAAGGTGCCTTGAAGCGTGTTCAGCCGCTAATTTCTGACATCCAGTTACCATGACAACAATACGAATGCGCGAAGGAATCCCTCGCTATGCCTTCCTTTCATTGATGAAATTATATTAAAGAATATTAAGATATAGCCTACTTGGAAAATGTAAAAAAAATATTTTTGAAAGAAGATTATTTTTAAAACATACTATTGACAAAATAACATTACTCGTGGTTTATCCTCGGTATGCATGTGTTTTCTTTGTCTGAAAGAAAAACCTTTCCATTCAGACTGGTATTTCGTTTGTGATTCATGATGTTTAAAAAATCACAAATATTGTGCTATCAGTAAATCACGCAATACTTTATATGTACTGTTCGCCTTTAGATATGAAATAAAACCCCTATATATTAACTGTAAAACTCGGCAATTCTTCTAGGTTTGTGCCGTGTCTTGTGTGGGGTTTCGCCTAGGACACCAAGCTGGCTCATCGGCCGTGAAAGCCAATATACCTTCTTTTTGGAAGCCTTCATAGGGAGGTTGAGGCTGCTTGAGCTTTTAGTTCTCGGAGTCAAGTAGTTCAGTTGCACTCTATATAAGGGAGGTAGCGCGCAGTTCGTTACTCCTGTGGGGGGGTCCGGATGGGGACACTAAGAGCCCGCTGATGAGCCAGCTTCGTGTCCTAGTCGAAACCCCACACAAAACACGGCACAAACCTAGAAGAATTGCTGAGTTTTAATTCACCGGCCGTGAAAGCCAATATGCCATATTAACTATAACTTTCTAAGCTCTCATAATTTATGATTTAATTGTTAACTGAGTGCAAAAACTCCCACTGGCGATGTACGAGACCCCTTAAATTCTACCTTTAGGAAAGTTTGAAGCTTGTTTCCAGAAAACATTATTTTCACACAGCGTTTACTTGATAAATCAATTAACCTACTATTTAAGATATCTGAATGAAATTTTGCATGATTGTGCTAGTATGAACAACATACACCAAAATGTTCCGTGGATCAATCATACTTCCCATTTAAGAGAATAGTTTTTACCCAACGAAAGTATGAAGCAAGTAGTTCTGCGAAGAACTGAAGCCTATTTTCATATATTCTACTTATGTTAATTGCCTCTATCAACATAGAAAATTTCAGTTTGATTGCTGTAATAGATTCGTAGAACCGTCTAAATATTTCGGATTGTCGCCATGTTAGATTTTAATATATGTAGGCCATATAGTTATGTACTATTAGATGAGGATTATTGTGTAGGTTCGTTATACAAACGTTCACTTCAATCGCATGATTAGGACACAAGAAATAAAAACTTAATTTTAAAATTTTGCACAGCCGCCATATTGAAGTTATGTAAACAATTGAACTAAATTAGATGTCAGTGCATTGCAATTTGTATAAACATTTTCTGTACCAAGTTTCACTGTGCTCGGATGGTTGAATCGCGCGAAAAGTCTATTTAAATGTTTCAACATTGCTTGACCACCATGTTTGTTTTGTAGTTAACAAGTTTTTAAAGTCACATAGGTGTACTTCTAGTAGTGCCCTTTATTGGCGTCCAAAATTTCAGGATGATATCAGTAATAGTTTCGGAGATATAGAATGCCGGTGAAGTATTTCGCAAATTCGCCATGTTGGATTGGTGTGACGTAATACAATTTGAAGGGCACGGTCGGTGTCGGACAAAATAGTACTATGACCTTACCGAGTTTCATTGAAATCGCTCCAGCCGTGCAGCTGTTTAGATTTTATTAGGGGACACGCACACAGACGGACACACGGACAAAATGTGATCTCATAAGGCTATTTTTTTCATAAATGAAAATAGGCTAAAAATTTACATTTAGAGTAAGAATACGAAAAAACAATATCCTGAATATGTGTATCAATTATTTTGGTGTTTGTAGTAGCCGTGAATGTTACCAACAGCTCAAAAGAACATCCATGTGAAAATCCACAGCCTGCTTCCAGTCTCCAACCGGGTCAGGAATGGAATGAATGAAGCCCCCATCTAGCGGCGAGGATATGAACTGTGCCGGCTGCCGAGGCCTGACGCACTCCTCTGGGGCAATGATTAAATGAATGACAGATGAAATGAAATGATAGTGGAGAGTGTTGCTGGAATGAAATTTTGACAGGGAAAACCGGAGTACCCGGAGAAAAACCTGTCTGCCTCCGTTTTGTCCAGCACAGATCTCACATGGAGTGACCGGGATGTGAACCACGGATCCAGCGGTGAGAGGCCGGCGTGCTGCCGCCTAAGCCACGGAGGCTTAAAAAAAAGAACATCCATGTAAATGTTTCAAATTGTGGGGTAGTTATCATGTACACGCTGTCCAACTGTACAAAAAATAGCTGAAAGTTTGGTGGTATAACAATGAGTGAACTGTGTTTTATAATCCTGCAAAATTTTAATTTTTTTTAATTCTTTGCAAATATTACATACAATTAACCTCCCCTAAGTTATGCCAATTCTCAAATCAAAACACATCTAAAGAGACAGTGGAACAAGCTCTGTGTATCCAGTACAAAAGGGTCTGTCACGAGAGAATTATTTTCCCCCGACATATAGCCTATCGCCGACTCCAGTGCAATACATTAGTGCCCGAATGTATCCTTACGCAGTTTCTCTCTGGTCATGGAAAGTTTAAGCGCTACTTCGAACGTTTTAAAAATTAACATTGCAGGCGATTGATTACTTGTGCCATTGTGGATCTTCTCAAACAGTGGACCATTTACTGTTCGACTGTGACATGTTTAGCCGGAACTTGAGCGTCATCTGAACAATTGTAATACGGAACTTTCAAAACCATTATTCCACCTGTTTATGAAATCCTGCTGTTACAAACTGTTCCTTAGTTCAATCACCACATCTACAATAATCTAGTTTCATAATTAACTGATCAAAACTATAACCCTAAATAATCATGTACAATAGGGTTCAAACTGTTCGGATATTAAATCTCTATATACAGGGTTATTCACCTAAGATGTTACCCGCCAATATCTTCTAATCCGTTAAAGATTTCAATATTCTGTCTTCACTTTTGGAAATGGTGCTAAGGGGCTCATACATTAAATTATACTGTTTTTTCCTATTTTTGTGAATAGCTGAGATATTGGTACCTACTTCGTTTTTCTTAATGTGACTATACTAATTTTTTCATACATGGTAAATGATTTCACTGAGACATATTCAATGGTGTTGTTATTTCCCAAACCGGACGAGTACTTTTTGAGAAATCGAGGGTTTAAAAATTTTGCTAGGCCCCGCCTTCTTTCGGTGACGCGTTGTGGGAGAGCGAATGGCTGGTACATAGCTTGTTGGTGCACTCAAATAGCGTCACAGGTGTAGTCTGTTTGAAAACAAAATGAATATCCTGTAATCAAAATCGTAGTCGTTATTGTCGGAGTTCGGTATTTTGGGAAATGTCAATAAGTGATGAAAAGAAATTGAAAAATGAAGTTTCATTATTTGTTGTCTAATTAATTCTTCCGTCACTTGATGTTGGGAATAATGGGACGATTTAACAGATGGTGGCATAACATGTAGAATAAATAGGGTTATTCACCTAAGATGTTACACGGAAATAACGTCTAAACCATTAAAGATATCGGCATTCTGATTTTATATGCGTAAATGATATCCAGGGGATGGAAAATAATGTGCTACTTGTTCTAATGGGGTAAGTAATAACCGAGATATTGATACTATCTCCATATTTTGAATGGAACGGCACGAATTCATACGGCTGGTCTAAAAGTTCAACTGCGAACAAGTTTAAGTACGGTATGTAAGTATTTTCAAAATCGGACAGTTACTTTTTGAGATATCAACAACAACAACAACAACAACAACATACGCTGTTGTGCATGCCGCATCAGACAGCGTGCAGTCGGGCAAACAGGTTCGTGGGTGTGATTCCAGCCACAGGACGGATACCAGGCATGTACTGTAAACTATCGTACACGTAATGTGATGTACCGTAACATACCCTGGGTGTGCAACGTTATTGTATGACTGGCGAACTCACCACACACACCCAAGCAAATGGAGCTACCTGACCACGCTATCAAAGCAACGGGAATGCAATACTGTAACAGCAAACTGTCACTCTTCTCCGTACCCCGTCGACTTTCTTAATCACGTGTAGCGGCTTGGATTCTTAGTTGTCGCTGTGGTGGTCCGAGTTCAATTCCCAGCTCTGATAAGCAATTTAATTCTGGTCGGAGGGCTGGAACGGGGTACACTCTACCTCGTTAGGGAAACTGAGAAGAGGTGGGTTCGATACCCATCTCGGCTATCCTGGAAGATTTTTTGTCGTGTGGCCTCCTGAGAGGCCGAGTGCAGGTCTTTCTAGTCGACGCCCATGGGCGACCTGCGCGTCGGGTTGAGAGATGGAATGGATGAAGATGAATGAATTTGGGCAAGGATGTGGAAGGAAGCGGCCGTGGCCTATCAGAAGGTACCGTTCCAGCATTTGCCTGGTGTTGAAAATGGGAAACCACGGAAAACCATTTCGAGGACGGTCGACGGTGGGGCTCGAACCCACGCGTCTACCGAGTCAGCAGAGAGCTTGGCCCCATGACCTAACGCTGCGCTTTAGCCAGCGTAGCCACTGCTGTCTGTATCCTGGAAGTGTTCCATGGTTTCCCACTGCTACTCCAGGCAAATGTCGGGAGGGTTCCTTACTGACGACAACGGCCGCCTCCGTCCCAATTCCTCACCTAAATTAGGAATAGAGTACACCACTACAGACACCATAATAACACAGGTTATCAGACACTTTCTAACATAAATACAGTACACACACCCCCAAGTCACGTACGTCTGGAGAGGTCACCTCCGTGGTGTAGTGGTCAGCATGCTTAGCTGCCACCCCGGAGGTCCGAGGTTCGATTCCTGGCTCTGCCACGATCAAGTGGTCAAGCTGTTGGCCTCTCACCAAGGTGGTCTGGGTTTCGAAGTGAAATGCCATGTCTTGTGGTTCGGATTCCATGTAAAAAGGAGGACCCGTGGCTCATGATCACAAAATTCACGGTCACGTAAAACTACAATCTTCCTTCCTTCCTTTAATGGTTTAGACGTTATTTCCGTGTAACATCTTAGGTGAATAACCCTATTTATTCTACATGTTATGCCACCATCTGTTAAATCGTCCCATTATTCCAAACATCAAGTGACGGAAGAATTAATTAGACAACAAATAATGAAACTTCATTTTTCAATTTCTTTTCATCACTTGTTTACATTTCCCAAAATACCAAACTCCGACAATAACGACTATGATTTTGATTACAGGATATTCATTTTGTTTTGAAACAGACTACACCTGTGACGCTATTTGAGTGCACCAACAAGCTATGTACCAGCCATTCGCTCTCCCACAACGCGTCACCGAAAGAAGGCGGGGCCTAGCACAATTTTTAAACCCTCGATTTCTCAAAAAGTACTCGTCCGATTTGGGTAATAATAACACCGTTGAATATGTCTCAGTGAAATCATTTACCATGTATGAAAAAATTAGTATAGTCACATTAAGAACAAGTAGTTCCGTGAAGAACTATACAGCCTATTTTCATATATCCTACTTATGTTAATTGCCACTATCAACATACACAATTTCAGTTTGATTGCTGCAATAGATTCGTAGATATTGAGAACCGACTAAATATTTCGG
Source organism: Meconema thalassinum (assembly GCA_946902985.2). NCBI lineage: Eukaryota > Metazoa > Arthropoda > Insecta > Orthoptera > Tettigoniidae > Meconema > Meconema thalassinum. The sequence continues at coordinate 333,816,649 of OX336395.1, forward strand.
ATGGCCGCCATATTGGATTTTATATATGTAGGTCCTAGAGTTTACTGTTACATGCAAATTATTGTGAACGTGTAGTATTCAAACGTCAATCGCATAATTAGGACACAAGAAAAAACAAGGAGATTTTAAAATTTTTCACAGCTACCATCTTGAGGTTATGGAAACAATTGAAATAAATTAGATGCCAGTGGATTAACATTCGGATAAAGATTTACTGTACCAAGTTTCACTGCACGCGGATGGTTAAATTGCGAGAAACGTCCATGTGAATATTTATAATTCGCGTCACCCCCATGTTGGAATTGTGATCACCAGGTTATTTAAAGTCCTATAAGTGAACTTAAGTTCATAGCCCCTATGAACATTAAAAAATGCAGTTTGATTGCTAAAATAGATTCGTAGATATTCAGTATCGTCTAAGTATTTCGGATGGTCGCCATGTTGGATTGTTAAATGTATAGGCCATAGAGTCATGTACCATTAAAGGAAAATTATTGCGTAGGTTCATTATTCAAACTTTCACTTCGATCGCATGACTACATCACAAGAAATAAAAACTTAATTTTAAAATTCGCACTGCCGCCATCTTGAGGTTATATAAACAATTGAACTAAATTAGATACCAGTGGATTACAATGTGTATAAATATTTCCTGTACCAGGTTTCAGTGCGCTTGGAACATTAAATCGAGAGAAAGGTCTATTTAAAATGTTCAAATTCGCTTGTCCACCATGTTCGTTTTGTAGTTAACCGGTTTTTGAAAATCGTATAGATGGACTTCAAGTAGTGCCCTTTATCTCCGTACAAAATTTTAGGGAGATACCGCTGATAGTTTCAGAGATATAGAATGCCGGTGAAATATTTCGCACATCCGCCATCTTGTGATTATGTAAACAATTGAACGAAGTTAGATGTCGGTGCATTACAATGTATATAAACATATTCTGTACCAAGTTTCATTGCGTTTGGTTGGTCAAATCGCGAGAAACGTCTATTTAAAAGTCGCAAATTCGCTTGGCCGCCATGTTGGTTTTGTAGTTACCAGGTTTTCAAAAGTCGCATAAGTGAACTTATAGTAGTTCCCTCTATCGCCATAGAGAATGTCAGGGTAATATCGGTAATAGTTTCGGAGATATTGAATGCTGGTGAAATATTTCTCACAGCCGCCATGTTGGATTGGTGAGTCGTAACAAAATTTGAAGGGCACGGTCGAGGTCGCCGGGAATAGTGCTATGAACTTTCCGAGTTTCATTGAAATCGCTCCTGCCGTTTAGATTTTATTGGGGGGGGGGGGGGGACACACACACGAATCACACACACACACACACGCACACACACACGGACAAAAGGTGATCTCATAAGCCTATTTTTTGAAAATTGAAAATAGGCTAAAAACGAAGTAGGTACTGTACCCATGTGAGTAATCTCGTTGGATAATATGCATCCGCCTCCAACTAGCATCAGCTCTCAGGCGTGTACGGTAACCCCAATTTTGCGGTGCATATTTTGGATTTGAGGCTAAAAGGTATCAACTCTACAATGATAAGGCACAACTCTATTCTAAAACTTTAATTCATTAAAATAACTCATGGCTTCAAACACAAAACAATACCCAAAAAGCATAAAATAAAAGCAAACAAAATTTTTACTTCCACAATCCACAAATAAACAAATATGAAATCACAACAAAGTCATACCTAGCCATAATGCTTTACCCTTCTGTGAACTTCACAAGGATATACTAGTGCGCTGATGCACCTACGACTTCAAAACAACTTTACATTAACATAACAGTCATACAATGTGACTTCTTTAATATTACAACAAGGATTATTCCTTAAACCTCTTTATGTTAAACAATTATGTGTGCCGTGCGTGTTTTAATACTTTTCTTCTCACCAATGAAATGCTTTGCATGCATTTACCTATTTGGACGTTGCACCAAAATCAACGTGCAACTCCATAATTATGTAAGCTACCCCCGACACATCCTTCAATTATATGGTTACACCGCATGCTGTCTGTGATTCCTAGATAAAACGTTACGTTATAGCTTATGTCGGATTGTACGATAGACTGCCTCGCGCTCATGGCGATTGGCATCTAGTAACCCACTACATGACTTGGTTCCAGTGACAGTACAAATATATCATGTAACTATTCGTCAGATAGCTAAATTAATGAACCATCAGGATTGACTATAATTATCCATGTGTTCACAAACCACATGGCTATAATACTCAACATAACAATCTCGCATTATATGTCATTTTAACAAGGTCTAGAATCTCTTCCCTTTATAACTTGCCTGAGCGGTTCGAGTGGTTGGCACCGACCCTCGGCTAAAGAAATCGCTACACAATAGAAAGTCGGATGGGTCGTTCCACCAATTATCTCGACCTTTCTAAAAGTTTGAAAGCTTCCCTCTCTAAGCAGTGGAGATTTACAAGACAAATACTGTGTCCTAACCGGCACACATGTTCCCAAAGGATCTTAATTGACTATTATGCCAACAGGTATTGAATGAGCTTTTGTAATTATTCCTACGTCGAGGATAACGATTAATTAATGGCCTCACATGGGTCCATTCAACATGAAGGTTCGGGGTTCGTAATGCATGAGCCTGGCGGTTGACCGATGTCTCAAGTATAATATAGGCGCACAAAACCACTGTCGCCATGAGTTTTCGCTGCCCACGAGCGTAAATAACTCATCATAAGTTCTCGGGAAATCATAGAGCTGCGAGGTGTCCTTGTTATCCTCGACTCTATCATAGGATTCCAGTCCGGAACACATTTCAATCCTTCTTCAGAGCTAGGGTCAATTCACTAAAACTCTGGCAAATAATGTCTCCAACAATGTCCACGACATAGGAGAATTCATACGTAGAATAGACTATCTGGCCCCTAATGCTCCATGCTACGACACACCGACCTCTAATATTAAGAGAAATCTAACATTTACTCTATAAGCTTCTCAATTAAGCTGCAAATTCAATTCAATGAAAGCTCTTTCATTACTGGTATCATTACCGAATATATGCAATATTCTGATATAAAACTTCTTTCCATAATTACTGAAATGTAATCTCACTGTAACATCTTCCTGCTTAGATTGATAAGTCTTGCACTTAGCGTTAATAATTCTCGCTTACAACAATTTATTTGTTTCCTGATGTGTTCATTCATACTCTTAATAACCATTATTATTATTATCATCATTTCTCACTGACATAAATGACCAAAATCATCCTTTATTATTATTATTGAAAATCTCATTGACATAAATGACCAAATCATTATTTATTATTATTCTCACATAAATTACCAAAATTTCCGACATAGCTAAACGTTTTAAACTCGAACAATCGCGTTCGTTACATTTACATAACTGATTGCCATTCTTAATTCATAGTGGGAAAAATTACTCCACTTAATGATGCAAATCATCATTTCAACTCTATCAAAATCAACTCAATACTGATTAAACATGGAGGATCAGCCTCCTAACTGACTTTTACTGGCATCTATAAGGAATTCACAATATCTTTACGGAATCACAGACATGCATCGGTCCATACTTCTACATAATTATAACCATAATTTGTGGGGTACTTACATCTCTATAGGCATCTAAGGTGGCTCCAACCAATCATATTCTTCCATGTCGCCCGCCATAATGGGTTTAACGCGACATATTTCTCTTGTTTACACACATTTGATTATACATTTCTATCACCAACACGACACGTTGCATACCTTTCGGGAAGTTATCACTCCCCAAACATGTGAAACACTTCATCAAACACTACTTTAAATGATATTTTTACATATACATTACACTGAACACTCGTCACTTTATATACACTTCAATGCTGAGATTCCCTAGCAGAGATCGAAATTGCAGGTGTCGACGGCATTTTACGTTACCAACTCCTGATTGAAAGTCTGGTTATCTGCTCTCGGAACTCTCCAACAGTTTTTGTGACGATCATTACTCCTACAGTAAGCGTTACCATCTGGTACTCTCATGGCAATACCAAACACTTAGTAGAGTTTCTTTAGCGCATTCTATCGTCGTTACACATATACGATTAGTTACTACAATACACACTGCGCTTAATAAAGTTCAACACTTCCACAAATAATTATATACAATAATGCTACCGTTAGTCTATACGGTGCTTCATAACTGAACACGTCATAGTTCGTGCGGCTAATTATGCCTATATCACGACTATTATTCATACAAGCATGTTTACTGTTTCTATTACACATACAAGTCCTTGTTCGGCGTCTCGATGAATAGATCCGTCATGCGTTATGCCTTGACGAACTTGCTTCACCCTGGCTGTAGCTGACTGAAGTTTCACTCGAAGACTGCACGTAGCTTATTTGAAGACTTCTGTCTGCGGCTTACACGCTGTCTCGTACTGCTGCATATTTGCTGCATACTGATTGCAACTTATTTCCATTGTGCTACCATTGACAATTGAGTAAAACTGTAACTGGCTGTAACTGCGCTTGGCGGTATGTAGACTGAGCTACAAGTGAGTTTCAACTGAGAACAACCGAGTAACAGAGTAACACTGAGAACAAAGTAGGACTGAGTAACAACTGAGATTCAAGTGCGTAACAGAGTAACTGCGGTTCAACTGAGAACAGAGGGCTCCTCCTGGGGTCTACTCCCTTATATCGGATTTCCACAGAAAGTAGAGCAACATCTTCCCGCGTAATCTTCGCTCCTCTCACAGCATGATTCAGGTCTTCAAACCATGATCATTGTGTTCCTCTTTCTTCACAGGTCCCAAAACTATCTGTGTGCAAAGGAATCGCTCGTTCAATTAATTAATATTAATTCCTTTCTCCATGGCGTGGGACGCTACCTAACCGGGAACTCCCCGTCAACATCTTCACATCCCTCCGCGAACAATGGTCGCTTCACAGTCCTTACGCACATCACTAAATATGCACCAATTTCGCCGGTAAAAGACTCTAAAATTATCTTCTTGCCAAGATATTCACCTGTGTGCAACTCTCATCTCGATTCGTTACTCCAATCACGAGTAATCAATGATTTTTCTGGGCATTTCACCGCCCCTCCTCTACATCTATTCTCCGTCGGGGAATAACTGTGTCATTTTTCAGGCCTCTCCCCTGCTCCAGACGACATAATGGGGTGACAGAGATGGACGTGGCTCCACTGGGACCAACCCACAATTCTGGGCCGATTAGTAAATGTCAGCTCTGCCCTCCTCTCTGCTTCAAACCTCCAATAGCTTACACCAAATCGTCTTATAATGATATAATCCGCTCATTATTTCCTACATTATTTTAATAAATAATGCCATTTCATCAAAAATCACACCAGTGATTAAATATACATCTCTTTCGAGGGGTTTTTACCAAGAAACTCCCTGTACAGATCTCTGGTTCGCTTCCTGGCGGAACCTTTTTACTGAGATCACAGTCTCTGAGAACCATGTTCGATTCCAGTCAGCATAACCCCATCGGGTTCATGTTCCCCTTGCAAAACTTATAAAAGTCCAATGCAAGTGGCTTATATAAGTAACCAGCTGACTGTCGACCACCGTCTGTGTTTACGTCTGGGGTCCTTCACCTTGTCTGGCTGCGAGTGGGTTAGTAGTATTCCCCCTTCCACACTCGGCCTTGTTTCTGAGCTGTCTATTCTCCCTGCGAAGGGTCGCGTTTACAGCCTCAACCTCTCTGGCTACCCTGACCATTTCTTCATAGAATTCTTGCAAACACTGGCATTCTTTCTGCTCTCCGCTTACACTGGGTAAACTGTCTGCTTCTCGTCCCGTCTCGCCGTTCCAACATTCAGGTCTGCCTGCTTGGCTGCCTCCGCTCTCCACGTTGAGTTGGGTGTGCGTTACTAATTCTTCTTCTGGTTCATCGAATTCTTCTGGCGAGTAATAAATTTTTAAGTTGGCTATGTTCATAACGACCTCGTTTCCATTCTCTAAATGCCTTAACCTGTATGCATTGTTCTGGAGGTCTCTTATCACCTCGAACGGGCCGTGGTAAGAAAAATTAAACTTCTTATACTTCCGTGCCTCTGGATCTGAACTGGCGGGTTTCTTAATTAAAACTTTCTGTCCCACGAGAAGCGGTTTATGATACCTCTTCGCACGATTCCTTCTCTGACGTCTCTCCGCCTGTGCTTTGAGATATTCAGAGGTTCGTTGGATCCTCAATTCTCTACCGAGCTGTGCGTCTACTGGTAATGGAATAACACCATTCCACGGTCTCTCTGGTCTCTGATCCAGATGTAGAGTAACGGGAACCTGACCTGTCGCCTCATGTACAGTATTATTTATACAGTATTCAATGACTTCTAGAAATTCAATCCAACGCCAATTCGCTTCAGAACAGTAGATCTTCATGTATTTCTGGATCTCTCTCATTACTCTTTCAACGGGACTTGCCTCAGGATGGCGAATGGTAGATAAAATCTGCCTAATTCCTAGAGTTTCCAGTTCTCGACGAAATTCTGCACTAGTAAAGCAACTTCCGTGGTCCGAGAGGATGTTATCCGGCTTCCCAAGAATCGGAATAACTCTCTCTTTCAGGCGCTTCAAGACCTGTTTTGAACTTGTCTTTTGAATGGGGCACAACACCACCATTTTCGAAAATACATCCATGGCTACAAAAATGTGTCTATTGCCTCTACGTGCTCTAGGCAATGGTCCAAAGTTGTCGATACTCAATAGCTGCCTTGGCTTCTCTGGTAATAACGGGATAGGTCGTTGCCTCATTAAAAAGGGATTCGGCTTTACCCTTTGGCAAAGATCACATGTTCTAATAGCATTTCTCACCGTTTCTCTCAATTTTGGCCAAGTAAATGCTTCCTTCAACAGAGCACAGATTTTATCAATCCCCGGATGACCAAATGCTCTGTGGGCTAGCCATACTAACCTCCTCTGCAAAGATGCAGGAATTACAATCCTTTGACGTGTGTGATCCACATCGTCCCACTTGTGTAATATCTGATTATACCATACATAATCTGTTGCCAATGCCTCCGCCTCTCTGTATATCGCAGTTCCCCTTGCTAAACGTCCCTCAAAGTAATCGATTATCATCTTCAACCATGGGTCTTCGCGTTGTAGGTTGGTAATGTTCCTTAAGTCATCCAACGTCTTCTGATCTCGATTCTCAATCTGGACCGCTAGTACTTCTTCTTCTCTAGGGTAACGACTTAATATGTCCGGTATTACATTCTCTTTCCCTGGACAGTATTCTATTTCCACATCAAATTGCTGGATATACAGGGACCATCTCGTCAATCTCTGACTAGACAAATCTGTCTTTAACAAAAATGTTAAAGCTTTATGGTCTGTTCTCAGGACTATTCGGAAGCCGTACACGAGTTTGTGCCACGATTGCAACGCGTACAAAATTGCGAGCAATTCTATCTCTGTGATCGTGTAATTTTTCTCATGGGCTCTCAGTCTTCTGCTGATAAAGGCGATAAAAACTTTCTTCTCAGGCTGGTCAACATTTTCCTGGAATAGCATCGCTCCAATCCCAATAAGTGATGCATCCGTCTGTATGATGAACTTCTGGGTATAATCTGGGTATCCCAGTTTCACATATCCCAAAAGCATTTGTTTTGACCTCACGAATGCTTCCTGACATTGCTCCGTCCAATTCCATCTGCCGCCTTTCTTCAATAGGTCCTGCAGTGGTGCTACTGTCGCAGTATAGTTTGGGCAGTGGTTCGAAAAGAATCCAATTACTCCCAAATACTGTCGGACGTGCTTAACTTTCGTGGGTCGAGGGAAATTCCGAATTACCTCCAATTTATCTGTATTGGGCTTCACTCCATTTGCATCAATAACATGCCCTAGGAATTTAACTTCCCTCTGACAGAAGTGCGATTTCTTGATATTGACCTTAAAGTTCGCTTCTCGAAGGTCATCTAGCAACTTCTTCAGGTCTCTCATGTGCTCCTCCAGAGATTCTGATGTGAGTAGAATGTCGTCTACATATCTGATGGTACTCTCTTTAACCTCATCTGATAGATTGCGATCTAACGCTCTTATCAGGGCTGAACCAGCTGTTTTCAACCCAAAAGGTAGCCTTAAAAATGTGAATGTATGTTGATCAAACATAAATCCTGTCAACAGACTAGTTTTCTTCTCTAATTCAAGATGGTGGAAACTGGATGTGATATCCAAGTTTGAGAATATAGTTTTCCCTTTAAACTTCCTGAGGATCTCTTTAATAGGTGGCACTTGGTCAAATTCCGGAATAACTCTCAAATTTAAGCGTCTCAGGTCCAAGCAGACTCTGACAGATCCGTCTGTCTTTGGTACAATTACCAATGGACTTACATAAGGCGTAGGTGTTTTCTCAATAACACCGGCCTCCAACATCTCCTGAATTGCCTCTTTCACTTTAGCATAATGCTTTTCAGCTATAGGGTAGGGTTTCTGCCTAAATGGTGTCCAATCACTGACTTGAAAAGCATAAGTGAAGTTCTTTATCCGACCAGGTCTCGAATCAAAGACTTCCTTCTGTTCCAGCAATAACTGCTTTAAATTTTCCTTCTCTTTTAGCCCAATTTTCGCTTCTTCTAGCTTCTCCGAAATGTGGTCTTCCAATTTGGGTTCCAGATCTTTTTCCAAGTCTGTGGCTAGTGTTTTGAGCTCCGCTTCTAACTGCTCAATAGCTAACACTTCTTCATCAGCCACATCTCTGTATGTATGCCATACTTGTTCACTGGATCCTGGTTCAATTTCATTGAGTGCGACCTCTAAGCCTTCAGCTTCTTCATTCACATGGAACATAACCCTGTCCTGTGCTAGGTCAATTATCACTCTGTATTCCCTTATAAACTCTGCCCCAATAAGTAGGTTATAAGGTAGTTTGTTTACTAACAGAAAACTCTGTGAGAAAATAGAGCCTCCTATCTGTAAATCTAGGAATACCTGGTATTTACATATCATTGTTCTGTCTGGAATTACCCCTTTAATTTTGACACTGGAGATCGGTATCTTCAAAATGTTCTCTCTCCGGGCTATTTCATTATATAGAGCTTGTGTCATCAGGCTCACTGTTGATCCTGTGTCTAGCAGACTTCTGACTTTTAATCCTGCCACTCTCACAATTATAATAGGCAATTCTCTCTTGACCATGACCTGTGGTCCTCCTGTATCCTCAATCAATTCTTCTGGTTTGGCTATCCAATTGACGATGTTAATAGCCTTCCATCCATCAGTCTCGAGCTCTTCTAATTTTGGCGTTTTTTTTTTTTCTTCAGCGCCCGCCCCTTTGGAGTTCCTTCTCTCCTGTTCGCTGCGCTGTAGTTCCAAACTCTTGGCTCCATCTCCATATCTGTCTGGCGATGTCCTGTTCTGCATGACTTCTTGCCAGCGGACTTGTGCTTTCTTCGAGGTATCGCAAAGAAGCATGATAACGCTCTTCTGCCTCGTCATCGAAGTTATTTCTTCTCTCTTGGGGTCTCCAATTTCTATTATTGCCTTCCTGGCCATTATTACCTCCATTGTTATGGTACGGTTTGCCCCTGTTATTGTGTTTATTCCACGAACTTCGACCTCTTCCTGCTTTATTAGCATTTCCTTTGTACCTTGACTGCCATTTTCTGGGTTCTTGTTCCCATTGCCGTCCATAGGAATCTAAAGTTTCTGTGCTCGTGGCCTTGTTGTTCCTTGGAGCTTGCTGTTGGTCAGTCTGTGTGTTGGTCACGTGGACTTGTTCCACGGTTCGACTCTGACGCATAGTATTTGCTGTGGTGAGGTCCAGTTGCCTTAGAACTGTCTCCATTTCCATAGCCGTTTTCGCATTAGCCGAGATTAGTAGCCTTTGGATCTCGTATGGAAGCTGTTTGGCGATAGCAATGCATAGCTCCAGTTCACTAGGTTTTTGATCCAGCTCTTTAAAACGACACATCTGCGATATGAAAAATTCTGCGTACTTCGTCGGGTTGTTCGTGCTGTACTTTTTGGCATACAAATCCAGCCGTAAATTCTGCTGAGTCGCGGCGTCCCAATACCTCTTCAAGAATGCCTCGCGGAATTCCTCAACAGTATCAAAAGTGTAACGGAAGCTGCGAAACCATAATGCGCACTCCCCCTCTGTTAACTTCTCTATAGCACGTAGCCTACGCTCCTGCGGTATTCGTGCATCATTGAGATATTCAGTCACTTCCTTTAACCAATATTTTGGTGTCATACTACAGTGACTACCTGAAAACTTCCTAGGTTTTTCCTCACTTGCCCTAATGACGTTTATCACCTGGGTGTGCATCGCGTTTTCATGTGGCGTCGATGCCGCAATTGGTACACCTGGCGTCATGTAAGGACTTTCTCCTGCGCCTGCAGCGTTCCTGCTTATAGGTTGGGTTTCTAGGTCTGCCCACCTTGTTTTTCTTATATCCTCTATGCTGCCTTCACTTGACTTAGGATACTTCAGAAGTGTCTCCTCCTGTGCTATTATCCTCGTCTCCATTTGGTTATGGCGCATTTCTGCTCTTTCTAGGCGAGTAATGACTTCTTTCTCTATTCTTGTAAGCCTATCTCGGTTTTCCTCGGCTACTTGAAAAATTTTCACCTTGTCTTCTTTCAGACTTTGTTTGATATGGGATATTTCATCCTCTACGTCCTCTTTAATTTGAGCAAGGGTCTTGTCGCTTGCCTCTGTTTTCTGGCCTTCTCTTATTTCGAGTTCTTCTCTCAGACCTTTAATTTCATCTTGAATGTGTCCATTGACTTTAGACAATTCATTCCGGACCTTGGTGATCTCGCCTCTATTTTCCTCTTGTCTTTTATTGACTATGACAATATCACTTTGCACTTGGTCCAGTTCTTTATGAACTTTACCCATCTGACCTTTCACGTTGCCTACCAGCTCCTTATTTTCCTGAGCGATAGCCTTAATTTCGCCTATTTCCTGGCATTGACCTAATATATTCTGGTCCTGTTTCTTGAGGTCACCGTTAATTGCTCTAGCGTAGCTTTTCAATTTCTGATCCCATTTGGAGTCGTTCTCCTCTAATCTCTGGTCTACTGTTTTCGTAAACTCTGCGAACTGTTTCGCTTGGCGTTCGAGATTCGCCTCGTTTTGGATCTGAATATCCTTAATATCGTTAGACAACGCCTCTAATTTACTGTTGGTTTGCTCCTGAGCATGCCTACACGCTTGCAAATTACCCTCAAGTTTGGCTTCTATGGCCTCGAAACGTTTGTCAGTTTTTACCTGCATTTCCGATACAATGCTTACAACAGTATCTGTTACTTCGGTCTTAATGACTTCTTGCATTTGACCTAACTTATTGTTTAATTCATCTTTATATTCAACCTTATTTGCCTCTAAACGGTTGTTTATTTCAATCTGGTTATTGTTCATTGCAACCTGATTGGCATCTAAACGAGCATTTATACTATCCTGGAAAGCTTTGGTTTCCAGTTTGTTCTGCACGTGAGCAGCATCAAAATGTTGTTTCAGTCCTGCAATAACTTGCAAGATCTCCTCCGTACCTGGCATTTTACAATAACACACTTAAATATGCAGGCAGGCTTCCTGGAAAAATATGTGGATACGTTTCGAAGAGAAACATCAAACACTGCACACATATTGTGAAGTCGTACAAAACCTGATAATATTATGGTAGATTGTGGATTGGGTATGTAACGCTAGTACCCTTAGGCCATTCTCTTCTCAATAGAGAGATTCTGCGTTACCTCAAAAAGCCTACTGAATTCAAAAATCACTCAAACACAGTTTGAGGCAAAACAATTACTATGGTTTTCCCCATGAAATACCATAAAAAATCTATGGGTTTTCCCTAAATCCCATAAGTTCCACGTATTCTGGGCGCCATGATAAATTAATATCAGAGGGTCGTGGTATTAGTAGGACATCGGCCATATTCTAATTTACTATAAAAACTGTTCAGGGAGTGGTTTTTACTGCCGAAAGCCCCACTTGGGCCACGCCATGATAAATTAATAGAGCTTTTACTACCATAGACTCCACAGATGGGCGTCATGATAAATTAATATGTATCTATCGTTGCCCGGTTCGTGCAATGCCAACATCGCTCATATTGCACTGACGCAGGCGGTTCCATAAAGAGTTAATACCGTCCCACGCTGCTTGGGCCATGATAAATGAGTAGAGAATAAGCACAATCTATCAAAATTTATATATACGTATCGGAACTTAGCTATGGATTAGGAGCGGTCACACCCTACTTCGTTAATTCTTACTTTAATAGAGTTGTGTGCATTAAATCTGACCGACTTTAGTCGTACCTTTAGCTCAAATCACAGTATAGGACATCAATTTCCATGTACCCATGTGAGTAATCTCGTTGGATAATATGCATCCGCCTCCAACTAGCATCAGCTCTCAGGCGTGTACGGTAACCCCAATTTTGCGGTGCATATTTTGGATTTGAGGCTAAAAGGTATCAACTCTACAATGATAAGGCACAACTCTATTCTAAAACTTTAATTCATTAAAATAACTCATGGCTTCAAACACAAAACAATACCCAAAAAGCATAAAATAAAAGCAAACAAAATTTTTACTTCCACAATCCACAAATAAACAAATATGAAATCACAACAAAGTCATACCTAGCCATAATGCTTTACCCTTCTGTGAACTTCACAAGGATATACTAGTGCGCTGATGCACCTACGACTTCAAAACAACTTTACATTAACATAACAGTCATACAATGTGACTTCTTTAATATTACAACAAGGATTATTCCTTAAACCTCTTTATGTTAAACAATTATGTGTGCCGTGCGTGTTTTAATACTTTTCTTCTCACCAATGAAATGCTTTGCATGCATTTACCTATTTGGACGTTGCACCAAAATCAACGTGCAACTCCATAATTATGTAAGCTACCCCCGACACATCCTTCAATTATATGGTTACACCGCATGCTGTCTGTGATTCCTAGATAAAACGTTACGTTATAGCTTATGTCGGATTGTACGATAGACTGCCTCGCGCTCATGGCGATTGGCATCTAGTAACCCACTACATGACTTGGTTCCAGTGACAGTACAAATATATCATGTAACTATTCGTCAGATAGCTAAATTAATGAACCATCAGGATTGACTATAATTATCCATGTGTTCACAAACCACATGGCTATAATACTCAACATAACAATCTCGCATTATATGTCATTTTAACAAGGTCTAGAATCTCTTCCCTTTATAACTTGCCTGAGCGGTTCGAGTGGTTGGCACCGACCCTCGGCTAAAGAAATCGCTACACAATAGAAAGTGGGATGGGTCGTTCCACCAATTATCTCGACCTTTCTAAAAGTTTGAAAGCTTCCCTCTCTAAGCAGTGGAGATTTACAAGACAAATACTGTGTCCTAACCGGCACACATGTTCCCAAAGGATCTTAATTGACTATTATGCCAACAGGTATTGAATGAGCTTTTGTAATTATTCCTACGTCGAGGATAACGATTAATTAATGGCCTCACATGGGTCCATTCAACATGAAGGTTCGGGGTTCGTAATGCATGAGCCTGGCGGTTGACCGATGTCTCAAGTATAATATAGGCGCACAAAACCACTGTCGCCATGAGTTTTCGCTGCCCACGAGCGTAAATAACTCATCATAAGTTCTCGGGAAATCATAGAGCTGCGAGGTGTCCTTGTTATCCTCGACTCTATCATAGGATTCCAGTCCGGAACACATTTCAATCCTTCTTCAGAGCTAGGGTCAATTCACTAAAACTCTGGCAAATAATGTCTCCAACAATGTCCACGACATAGGAGAATTCATACGTAGAATAGACTATCTGGCCCCTAATGCTCCATGCTACGACACACCGACCTCTAATATTAAGAGAAATCTAACATTTACTCTATAAGCTTCTCAATTAAGCTGCAAATTCAATTCAATAAAAGCTCTTTCATTACTGGTATCATTACCGAATATATGCAATATTCTGATATAAAACTTCTTTCCATAATTACTGAAATGTAATCTCACTGTAACATCTTCCTGCTTAGATTGATAAGTCTTGCACTTAGCGTTAATAATTCTCGCTTACAACAATTTATTTGTTTCCTGATGTGTTCATTCATACTCTTAATAACCATTATTATTATTATCATCATTTCTCACTGACATAAATGACCAAAATCATCCTTTATTATTATTATTGAAAATCTCATTGACATAAATGACCAAATCATTATTTATTATTATTCTCACATAAATTACCAAAATTTCCGACATAGCTAAACGTTTTAAACTCGAACAATCGCGTTCGTTACATTTACATAACTGATTGCCATTCTTAATTCATAGTGGGAAAAATTACTCCACTTAATGATGCAAATCATCATTTCAACTCTATCAAAATCAACTCAATACTGATTAAACATGGAGGATCAGCCTCCTAACTGACTTTTACTGGCATCTATAAGGAATTCACAATATCTTTACGGAATCACAGACATGCATCGGTCCATACTTCTACATAATTATAACCATAATTTGTGGGGTACTTACATCTCTATAGGCATCTAAGGTGGCTCCAACCAATCATATTCTTCCATGTCGCCCGCCATAATGGGTTTAACGCGACATATTTCTCTTGTTTACACACATTTGATTATACATTTCTATCACCAACACGACACGTTGCATACCTTTCGGGAAGTTATCACTCCCCAAACATGTGAAACACTTCATCAAACACTACTTTAAATGATATTTTTACATATACATTACACTGAACACTCGTCACTTTATATACACTTCAATGCTGAGATTCCCTAGCAGAGATCGAAATTGCAGGTGTCGACGGCATTTTACGTTACCAACTCCTGATTGAAAGTCTGGTTATCTGCTCTCGGAACTCTCCAACAGTTTTTGTGACGATCATTACTCCTACAGTAAGCGTTACCATCTGGTACTCTCATGGCAATACCAAACACTTAGTAGAGTTTCTTTAGCGCATTCTATCGTCGTTACACATATACGATTAGTTACTACAATACACACTGCGCTTAATAAAGTTCAACACTTTCACAAATAATTATATACAATAATGCTACCGTTAGTCTATACGGTGCTTCATAACTGAACACGTCATAGTTCGTGCGGCTAATTATGCCTATATCACGACTATTATTCATACAAGCATGTTTACTGTTTCTATTACACATACCAGTCCTTGTTCGGCGTCTCGATGAATAGATCCGTCATGCGTTATGCCTTGACGAACTTGCTTCACCCTGGCTGTAGCTGACTGAAGTTTCACTCGAAGACTGCACGTAGCTTATTTGAAGACTTCTGTCTGCGGCTTACACGCTGTCTCGTACTGCTGCATATTTGCTGCATACTGATTGCAACTTATTTCCATTGTGCTACCATTGACAATTGAGTAAAACTGTAACTGGCTGTAACTGCGCTTGGCGGTATGTAGACTGAGCTACAAGTGAGTTTCAACTGAGAACAACCGAGTAACAGAGTAACACTGAGAACAAAGTAGGACTGAGTAACAACTGAGATTCAAGTGCGTAACAGAGTAACTGCGGTTCAACTGAGAACAGAGGGCTCCTCCTGGGGTCTACTCCCTTATATCGGATTTCCACAGAAAGTAGAGCAACATCTTCCCGCGTAATCTTCGCTCCTCTCACAGCATGATTCAGGTCTTCAAACCATGATCATTGTGTTCCTCTTTCTTCACAGGTCCCAAAACTATCTGTGTGCAAAGGAATCGCTCGTTCAATTAATTAATATTAATTCCTTTCTCCATGGCGTGGGACGCTACCTAACCGGGAACTCCCCGTCAACATCTTCACATCCCTCCGCGAACAATGGTCGCTTCACAGTCCTTACGCACATCACTAAATATGCACCAATTTCGCCGGTAAAAGACTCTAAAATTATCTTCTTGCCAAGATATTCACCTGTGTGCAACTCTCATCTCGATTCGTTACTCCAATCACGAGTAATCAATGATTTTTCTGGGCATTTCACCGCCCCTCCTCTACATCTATTCTCCGTCGGGGAATAACTGTGTCATTTTTCAGGCCTCTCCCCTGCTCCAGACGACATAATGGGGTGACAGAGATGGACGTGGCTCCACTGGGACCAACCCACAATTCTGGGCCGATTAGTAAATGTCAGCTCTGCCCTCCTCTCTGCTTCAAACCTCCAATAGCTTACACCAAATCGTCTTATAATGATATAATCCGCTCATTATTTCCTACATTATTTTAATAAATAATGCCATTTCATCAAAAATCACACCAGTGATTAAATATACATCTCTTTCGAGGGGTTTTTACCAAGAAACTCCCTGTACAGATCTCTGGTTCGCTTCCTGGCGGAACCTTTTTACTGAGATCACAGTCTCTGAGAACCATGTTCGATTCCAGTCAGCATAACCCCATCGGGTTCAGTACCAATACCGGTATCTCAGCTATTCACAAAAATAGCAGAAAACAATGTAAGTTAATGTATGAGCCCCTTAGCACCATTTCCAAAAGTGAAGACTGAATATTGAAATCTTTAACGGTTTGAAGATATTGGCGGGTAACATCTTAGGTGAATAACCCTGTATAAGAATGATGTTACGTGATGTCTCCTGTGCGTTCATATACCATTCATCCGATTGCGATGAAACTTGGATGAGTTGTTGTGTACACTCCAGGGAAGATCTTTGAATTAGTAAATCCATTTTACAATAGGTAGCGCACAAGCAGTTTTAACAAATGAGTGTTGGCGTGCGAATAGCTTCAACAAAGTTCCGTCTGTGTTCATACCTGTATAACATCCAAAATGAAGACAAGAAACAATATATTGCGGAAATCATGTGGCACCACTTGGGGTGCTAATGCAACTCAAGGTTTAGTTTATTCTGTTGCTGAGTATTGTGCTCCGGTGTGGATAAATAGTCCGCATGTAAGATTAATAGACGTACAATTGAATAACACCATGCGCATGATAACAGGAACAATTATGTCAACTCCTACACAATGGCTTCCTATTCTCAGCCACATCCCACCACCTCATTTGCGGCGATGGAACATTTTGATAAGAGAATATAGAAAGATCCAGACCAACAAACAACTACCAATCCATGGAGACATTGGTGATCTACATGTGAAACGATTACGTTCAAGACATCTACCTATCTGCACAGCGGAGAATCTTGCAACTAACAAATTCAACCTGACTGAGAGATGGTCTTCTGATTGGAATTCATTTGCCACTCCAGAGAGTTCAGTAATGCCATGCATAACTGAGATAGTGCCAGGGTTCACTCAGCCTAAAAAGACCTGGTCAAAATTAAAAAGAATCCGGACCAATCACGGTGTATGTGGGGGATCTCCTGTACAAGTGGAGGAAGAGATCTTCATCATGTTGCGAGTGCGGCTCTTCGGCACCTAGTTCAAGAATGCCCACAAACATCTTACAGTGGTGAATTCAGCGACTTCTTCCTAGGGACACCACAGGCACTTCATTATGTTTTTAAACCTGATGTTAAATTATGAACAATTTTCATACATGCCATACGATAAATATAAATAAAATTCATCCGTTTGCGAAAAAACTTTGGTGAGTTGTTGTGCACGCTCCTAGGAATGTTTCTAAATTAGTAAATCCATTTTGCAATAGTTTAGAGGCAGTTAACGGATAAAGAAAAAAATATTGTGTATCCCAAAGCACTTCAACGAACAAAATTACAATAGGTTGGTTGGTTCTTAAGTTTAGGGGCTGCGACAACGCGGTCATGTAGCCCCGTGTACTTTGGGTGTGTGTAGAATCTGTCTGATAACCGGTGTTAATTGTGATGACTGTATTAGTGTGTGTTATCTGTTTTTAATTTAAGTACAGACTGCAACTTAAAATTTTTCAAATAGTTCCTACTTTTGCCGCCTAACGCCACCGTCAAGGACTACTAGGCCTAGGTCAGAACGTAGCTACTAGACGTCACCGCAGTCGGCTCTTGGCTACGAACGTAGAAACCTAAGAGCGTTGTTTACATTTTTAACCTATCCAATTTAGCTTCACACAGGTGTAATTAGTGGAATGTTCTTTAACATGACATAAATCTATGATATGGGACCGCCGGATTTGCTTCCCCTCCGAAGGAAGGCATACTGAGGGATTTATAACGCTCTTATAAAATCCGACGGCTTCGGCCGGGTTTGAACCCGCGATCTTGGGCATAGAAGCTCAGCATGCTACCCACTACGCCACCGAAGCCGCTAAATTACAATACAATACTTTCTCTGATTGGTACTGCAAAGCATGCCGGGTACAGCCTGTAAATAATACATAGAAATTCATTTGCAACATTCAGTTTATGAGATACAGTATATATACATATTTTTAACTCGGTAGAAATTGTCATGCAGAAGGTGTACCTTCCCCCTTAAATGCAATAAATGAAAACAATACGTAACCAACCATTCCCTAGATCAAGAGGCTTGTCACCAATCCTGTTTCTAACACATGAATGGAAATGGGGTCACTATTATTAGCGAAGTAGATCGACAGCGAGCAATTATTGAGCTTGTATGTGATTAGTTGTGGGATGTCCGCGTGTCAATAACTCCCGATCAAATGTTAATATTCATACCTTGTAATTTGAAACTGCCAGCTCTGTAGTTATTGGCAGCCCTGCTTCATAAACAATACAGTTGTTTTAATGAGAATTTGACAGTTTCCATGGTAATACAATTCACGGTTTTTTTGCGAGGAGGGGGTGGGGTGATGGGGGTGGGGGTGGGGGGAGGGGGGGTGGAAGGTACTTTCTAGTTTAAATTTATTCCAAGTCTAGCTTCTTTGTCCTTCATTCCTTTCATTCTCCCACCCACCTAGGGGCTGACGACCAGTGAGACGTGGGTTGGCGACCACGGGACCGCAGCTGAGTCCAGCATTACTTTCACTTACATGAGCCGGGCTCCTCTCTGTCATCTTTCCTATCGACCTCCCTTGGTCAACTCTTGTTTTTTCCGACCCCGACAGTATTAGGGTATCGGAGGCCTAGGAAGTATTTCACTTTCCCGCCTTAATTGGCCTTTGTCTCAATTTCCTGATACCCTCAATCATCGAGGGGTCAGACCTCTTGTTTTCTTTTTATGATATCTCCTGCCTTCTGCTCAAGGCCCTCAAGGAGGCAGGGAGTGTGTAGTCCCACCACCACTTCTGGTGCACCCTGAATAGTGCTACACCCTCAGGGGCTCACAGTATCTCCTGCCTTCTGCTCAAGGCCCTCAAGGAAGCAGGGTGTGTGTAGCCCCACCACTTCTGGTGCACCCTGGATAGTGCAAACCCTCAGGGGCTCACAGTATCTCCTGCTTTCTGCTCAAGGGCCTCAAGGAGGCAGGGTGTATGTAGCCCCACCACTACTGGTACACCCTGGATAGTGCTACACCTTCAGGGGCTCAAAGTATCGCCTGCCTTCTGCTCAAGGCCCTCAAGGAGGCAGGGTGTGTGTAGCCCCACCACTACTGGTGCACCCTGGATAGTGCTACACCCACAGGGGCTCACAGTATCTCCTGCCTTCTGCTCAAGGCCCTCAAGGAAGCAGGATGTGTGTAGCCCCACCACTTCTGGTGCACCCTGGATAGTGCTACACCCTCAGGGGCTCACAGTTTCTCCTGCCTTCTGCTCAAGACCCTCAAGGAAGCAGGGTGTATGTAGCCCCACCACTTATGGTGCACCCTGGATCGTGCTACACACTCAGGGGCTCACAGTATCTCCTGCCTTCTGCACAAGGCCCTCAAGGAGGCAGGGTGTATGTAGCCCCACCACTTCTGGTGCACCCTGCATAGTGCTACACCCACAGGGGCTCACAGTATCTCCTGCCTTCTGCTCAAGGCCCTCAAAGAGGCAGGGTGTATGTAGCCCCACCTTCTGGTGCACCCTGGATAGTGATACACCCTCAGGGGCTCATAGTATCTCCTGCCTTCTGCACAAGGCCCTCAAGGAGGCAGGGTGTATGTAGCCCCACCATTTCTGGTGCACCCTGGATAGTGCTACACCCACAGGGGCTCACAGTATCTCCTGCCTTCTGCACAAGGCCCTCAAGGAGGCAGGGTGTATGTAGCCCCACCACTTCTGGTGCACCCTGGATAGTGCTACACCCCCAGGGGCTCACAGTATCTCCTGCCTTCTGCACAAGGCCCTCAGGGAGGCAGGGTGTGTGTAGCCCCACCACTTATGGTGCACCCTGGATATTGCTACACACTCAGGGGCTCACAGTATCTCCTGCCTTCTGCACAAGGCCCTCAGGGAGGCAGGGAGTGTGTAGCCCCACCACTCCTGGTGCACCCTGCATAGTGCTACACCCACAGGGGCTCACAGTATCTCCTGCCTTCTGCTCAAGACCCTCAAGGAGGCAGGGTGTGTGTAGCCCCACCACTTGTGGTGCACGTTGGATAGTGCTACACCCTCAGGGGCTCACAGTATCACCTGCCTTCTGTTGAAGGCCTCAAGGAGGCAGGGTGTGTGTAGCCCCACCATTTCTGGTGCACCCTGGATAGTGCTACACCCTCAAGGGCTCACGGCTGGTGAGTTTGGGATTTGGCGATCCCGAGGGATTCCTGAGCTGGGTCCGTTTTGTCTCCTTTTTCCTCTGGCCTTGGGACGGGCCCTCTCCACTTTCCCCTTTCCTATCTGCCTTTCATGGCTCTCCTTCCTTCCACGTCCCTCCATCCTCATTCTTCGGAAGTTGAGGGCATTTTTTCTCCCTGTCCTTTATTTGCCTCATCCGTTATTTGTTTACCATTTCTTCTTCTAGTTTGTAAGTCTGTAGTTAGTATTAGTTATAGTTTTCATTCTCATCTCATCTTTCACTATCACCCAAACCATTAGAGGCCGATAACCTTAAAACAACAATTATCATCATCATCTTTTATCCGTCATAAACTACTCCGATGAGGCAGACTTTAGGAAGGGCATCGAGCAGTAAAACTTATCAGGCAAAGATAAATTCAGGAATAATAAGGTATATCTTCAGATTTTGTTTGAGAAAACTTCAGTTTATAACGAACATCAAGTCAGAGCCCAGAGAAATTATGGTGAATGGAGGACAAATAACACAGGTAGAGAAATTCAAATACCTGGGTGAATGGATTGAGCCCAACATTCGTGAAAAAAAAGAAGCTTTCTTGTCACGGATTAACAAAATGGAAATGGCTTACCATTTAACCAAAGAAATTTACAAATCACGATCAATGTCGTTGAAGGCCAAACTGAGGCACTACGTTACCGTTATTCGCCCGGAGGCGTTATATGCATCAGAATGCCTGGCGATGAATAAGAAAGGCCTGGCAGAACAACTCGAAGCCAAAGAGAGGAAGATTTTGAGAAAGATCTTGGGGCCCAGTCAAGGAACGAGGAGAGTATAGAAGACGACACAACGATGAACTTGATCTACACGTGTAGAAAATAACGGACACCATATGCAAAGGAAGACTCTCCTTTTATGGCCATTTAACACGACTTGAGCTCCAGAAGATTGTCCAATCGTATCCGTGCCTATTTTGTGGGAAAGAATTCCGAAAGGATCTTGTGTACAGGGGCGGTAAAAGACCTAAAATAACTGGGGATATCACACGAGGACTTCTTGGAACGTGGCTCTTTGAAGAAGAAACTTGTGGAAATACAGAGTTTTCAGCCAAACCGGCAAGAAGTGGGCCGAAGAACGAAAAGAAGCTCACCGAGAAGAATGCGCGAAGACTGGGCCTATGTGAAGGAACGAGGGAGACGGCAGTTGAAACAACGTGGTCCATAGAATACCGAAACGATTATAGAAACAAAAATCTGCTCTTCAGTCCCCAAATAATATTTGTGGCTGAGATTTCCTGCTTTCTGTCTTCCTCCCCCTTGCGAACCGGCCAAAACTAAGGACCACGCAAATATCACTGCTATGATGAAACATCACGACTCACGTTGCGTTATCATTTAACGACCGTGTTTACCAAATATCACGTCGCTGAATGATCGTCGCCTCACGATCGGGCTGTAGTCAAAGTCGTATCCAAATAAGTGGAAGAAAAGCAAGTTCTTCTGTAACAGACTCGGTCAAGAAAAGAAATTCAAGGTTAGCATTTCTTTCTTCCTTCTTTCCTCCACATTTCCTTTATTCTTTCAGAGTGTTGCGCCTTTCTCTCTGCTGTTCATTCTCCTCCCCTACACTCTCTCTTTTCTTCCTCTAAAACCTTTATATAAGGTGCGTTCAAAAAGTAACGAGCCGGATGCTGGAATGCGCAAACTGGTGACTACATCGACTAATCGTGGCGTGTGTAACGAGGTGTGGTTCCGACCAGAGCGTGGAAGGTCACAGCCCGTCGCTAGAGGGCACGCCTGCACGTCACGTGAAGTTACAAAGCGAGCAGCAGCATGCATCAATCGTCCAACGCTGCCAGTCGCATTGCAATCAGTGACATAGTGGCGTCAAACGAAGAGCAAAGAGGTGTTTTTCGGTTTCTGACAGCGGAAGGAGTAGGGGGAACGGACATTCATCGCCGAATGTCACAAGTGTACGGCGAACATTGCATGTCCCTTGCAAGGATCAAGGCGTGGCACAAGCGCTTCAGGGAAGGACGGGTGTCGTTAGCCGATGATGCCCGGTCTGGGGCACCCCCCTGCATTTCCGATGAGAATGTCCAGCTGGTTGATGCACTCATTACCCAGGACCGCCGAGTGACAGTGAACGCCATAGCCGCCGTGATCGCTGCAGGACCTCATACGGCCAACACAGTCGCGGCACTCCTGCAGAAATTCAAATGGGAAGTTCTCGGCCACCCTCCATACAGTCCAGACCTCTCTCCCTGTGATTACGCCATGTTTGGTCCCCTGAAAAGGGCTCTGCGGGGCCAACGATTCACCTCGGACGCCGACGTCCAGCGGTACGTGCGGAACTGGTTCACATCGCAGCCCAGGGAATTTTATGAGACAGCCATTCACCGCCTCGTGTCACAGTGGGGCAAACAGCCAGGGCGAATACTTCTAACATACAGGTACTGGTTTCTGTAATTATGCCTCCGGCTCGTTACTTTTTGAACGCTCCTTATATTAGAAAGTCTTTCCCTGAATTGCTTTCTGTCTTGACAGTCTTCATCTGTGATTCCTAGCCTCCTGAGTTCTTCCTTCATCTGCTTGGTGCAGCCCCCCCTGGATCTTCAGATTGTATATATTATCAAAAATAAAATCGATGGTATATTGGCTTTCACGGCCAGTCAATTAAAACACAGCAATTTCTGTAGTTTTGTGCCGTGTCCTGGGACTGGCTCATCAGCGGGCTCTTGGTGTTCCACAGGAGTACCGAACTGCGCGCTACCTCCCACCTGCGCCTCTTTACTGCGAGAACCAAAAGCTCATGCTGCTGGTGATGTGCCATTTTGGTGTCCTAGGCGAAACCCCACACAAGACACGACATAAACCTACAGAAATTGCTGAGTTAAGAAAAACCCATATTCATTCTTCTGACCATGTTTCCATAGAAACTCAGTCGTCTTTTCCTGATCGTTGTTTCCAGGTCTTCCACCCTTTCATATGTCTCCTTGTTTGATCTTAGTCTGAACCACTCTTTGGCCGTAAATACTTCTCAGTATTTTCCTTTCAATCTTCAGGAGTGTTTCCAGCATCGTCAGGTTGGCAGTTTGCACACCATATGCAGGGTCAAGATATATGTGCGCAAGCTAAGCCGCCTTTGACTGGCGCAGATCGCGGGGCACGCTTACCCCGTTCAGCCGGTGGTGGCGCGCGCCGCTGACTCATATCGTTAGTTCACACGTGTTTTGTCATTCATATGGGCGTGTATCTGCAAAGCTTAGACGTTTAGTGAGTATTGTGATTACTGTGCCTAGACACCAATTCACATTGCGCGAACGTGTGCATATCCATAATTCGTATATGAAAAAGTCCTCTCGGCACGCCGGAAGGCGGAGGTAGATTTCACCGGACAAACTTGGGGATAGGCGAAAATAGGCAGAATATGCAGGTTTTCGTAGAAGGATCAGACCTCATTTATTGCGAGAAGATATTTTATAATTGGAGCTTAATTAACTTTGTTTTTCGTAATTTTATGCTTATTTTAAACATTTTATTGTCTTATGGGAACGGTAACCTTCTTGTCATTTGGGGTCCATTTTTATACTTGTGGTCACACTGTCCTTATGCAAGGTTTCGACACTGATGTGTAACTATGTAACGGTCTGTTACTTCTTCACGCAAAATTATATCTCCCGCAGAGATTTTGGTTGGTTCCTCAGTTTAGGGGCTGCGACAACGCGGTCATGTAACCCCGTGTACTTAGGGATGGCTGTATTAGTCTGTAATTCAGGTAAGGACTGCAGACGGTCAATTTCAAGCAGTAGTTCCTAATGTTGCTACCAGGTACTACCGTCAACGACACCTAGCTGTGAACTTGGCTACTAGATGCCACCGCAACCAGCAACTCGCAACGAACGTTGGAACTTCCCCTCCAAAGGAAAGCATACTGAGGGATTTTTAGCGCTCTTAGAAAATCCGACGACTTCGGCCGGCTTTGAACCCGCGACCTTGGGCATAGACATTCAGCATGCTACCAGTTACGTCACCGAAGCCGCTTCCCACTTAGTCAGATGGAAATACTGAATCTGATCTCGTGCAAGTGCGTTGTCATGGCAACAATGATGGCTCATCCCTCATCAATTTAGTAGTGTTGCCATGGCAACCACTGATAGCTCTTGGCATTTTCTTATAATTCCGAAATCATTTTTCTCATCCCTTGGCGTAATGGTGGGTCATATCAATAATTCTTTCAGACAAAAGTTTTAGGTAATTATTAGGGGAATATTGTACATTTTGTACGGTTTTGATATTGTGCCTATTAAGAGAGATATGATTAATGTTTCCCGAAAAACCCACTTTTTCCCACCCCTTTGGTCAATGGTTGGTGCTATAAAAAAAACTCTTCAATCATAAATTTTTGGGCTTTATCCGACACATGGTATGAACGTTGAACGGATTCTATATGTCAAATATTAAGAGAGTTATAGCAATATTTCACCTTTTCGAAAAAAAAAACCATTTTCACCCCCTTCGACCGATTTAGCACAGTAACGAACTCGACCGAGATTTTATAGGTATACATATTCGGTAAAAAATTCAAAGTGATTGGTGCAAAATTATGGCAGTTATCGTGTCCACAAGAAACTTATATACATACAGTATATATATATATACAGTATATATATATATATATATATATATATATATATACATAAATTATATATAAACTATTGAACTGACGGTAGTTTTGGGGTCTGGGGTATGTGAAACGCGAAGATATGTCGAAATTTTCCGGAAGTCGAAACATGGGACCCACTGCAATAGTTAGCTTTCTAATGAAATCTACCTAAAAGCAGAAAATCTTGTTCAGAAACAAGACCAAAATTTTGAATCAAGTTTTTAGGAAGACTTGTGCCTAAAGCCAGTACAATTAGGAGGCTCGCTAAGCGATTCAAGGAAACAGGCTCCGTAAATAATAAAAGTGTTTCATCAGAAGATGTCAGGTGGGTGTTACAAGAGAGGGAGGGCTATGAGCACTGTAAGTACACATTATTGAACATGTTTGGTAAAAGTGTGAAAGTGCGCGCCACCACCGGCTGATCTGCGCCAGTCACAGCCGGCCGTGTTTATCGGGGCGCTCATAGATAATGATCCTGTAGAATCACCGGTTTTACCACAGCATTGTAGTGCTTTATCTTTGCTTTAATGACAGGTTCTTTTTGTTGTACATATTCATTTGAAATAATTAAATGATTAAGTGAGTCGTCCAGTTACAAAATTCGTTTAATTCACTTGCGAATAAGAATCATTTTCATGAGAAACGTTTCTCTGGACTTTGCCTCACGTATCTTTTGTGTTTGTTGTTTTCAACTTTTGGTTTTGTGTTTGCTTTGTGCTTTTGGTTTTGAATTTTACATTTTTCTTCTCTTTCTTGCTTTTGTTTGAATTTTGCTTTTTGCTTCGTGTTTTTGTTTTAGGTTTTGTATTTGTTTTCAGGAAAATCAAAATAAAGCAAAATAAACAAAACAAAATAAACAAAACAATTTAAATCAAAATAAAACGAAATAATAAAGTAAAATAAAACGAAAAATAATTAAATAAATATTTTTACGACATGATTCTTATTCACAAGTGGACTAAACGAGTTTTGCAAATGGACGGCTCAAATGATCCCCTAATGATGTGGACAAGTATATAAATACAGTGCTTGCAGGAAGTTTAGGGACAGGTCTAAATTTCATTTGATGCCCATTTGTCCCTAAAGTAATATCAGTTCAGTCATTGTGTTATTAGACATCTATAAGAGGGGTTTCGCTGCTCTAGCTCTAATACTTTTGGAGATGGAATGTTTTTCCTTTTTGTAAACATAGCTAAAAAAATGTTTTTCCAACTAAAATCTTTTCTTTCTCGAAATCTATTAGTCCAACAGCTATGCAATTCTTACTGCTGTTTTACTGCAACATATGGATCATTAAAGTAGAAACACAACCTAGGAAAAAAACAACAAACCAATCATTCGGTCACCTCTCAAACAAACTTCCTTCCCCGGTAATTTTGGCGGCAAAATTGGTGAATTTCGTTCCACGAAAACTTCCGATTGGCAACACTTCGAGCTATTCTGACTGCACAGTTGTTTTTTCCGTGTCATATTTGTGATGGAACCGCTGGGGGCGCTTTCTCGAACCAATATCATAATTAATCGAAGAATTTGACAACATCTGTACTTGGGACTACATGGCAACTATGTCGCGAAACCTCTATATGAATCAACAACAACAGAACATGACATGGTGCATTGTAGAATGCACATTTTCAATTTTAGATCCCTACCGGAAACACCCGTAAAAGTTACCCTTCATGCCACTGTGGAGGAACCCTTCCAGTAATGCCAACATACGCCCCATTTCCAATCAACTTTCTCAATTCACAGTTTAACCACAATTTGATTTTTTGCCGCCTAATTCTTGGATTGTTAATCAATGTGGAATTGGCAACAACAACATTTCACGGAGCGGAAATTGGAGACCAAGGAGCAAATGTACATCCCTCTTCCCCGTCTCGCCAATTATCATCCCCTAGGGAGCTGTGTACAATACAGGACAAGCCTCGGCGCTTACAATTTAGAGTGAAATATATTCAAAATACTCACGAAATGCAATTGAAATTCAAAATACTTACAAAATGTATTTTAGATTAAAAATGGGGCGGCTTCGGTGGCGTAGTCGGTAGAATGCTGAGCTTCTATGCCCAATATCGTGGGTTCAAACCCAGCCGAAGCTGTCGGGTTTTTTAAGAGCGTTAAAATCCATCAGTATGCCTTCCTTCGGAGGGGAAGTAAAGCCGGCGGTCCCATATCATAGATTTATGTCATGTTAAAGAACCTTCCACTAATTACACCTGTGTGAAACTAAATTGGATAGGTTAAGAATGTAAACAACGCTCTTAGGTTCCTAAGTTCGTTGCCAAGAGCCGACTGCGGTGGCATGTGGTAGCTAAGTTCTGAACTAGGCCTAGTAGTCGTTGACGGTGGCGATAGGCGGCAAAAGTAGGAACTATTTGAAAATTCTAAGTTGCAGCCTGTACTTAAATTAAAAAACAGATAAAACACACTAATACAGTCATCACAATTAACACCGGTTATCAGACAGATTCTACACACACCCAATGTACACGGGGCTACATGACCGCGCTGTCGTAGCCCCTAAATTGAGGAACCAACCAACCAACTTACAAAATGTGGTTGAGAATCAAAATACTCACAAAATGTAATTTAGAGACACGGGGAGCCAACTCATAAAAACGGGTCGGGAATTTAAAAGAGAAAAGGAACTATAAAGAAAAGATAAAGAGGGGAAGAATGAGGGATCAGGAAAGAACCAATTAATTAAGGCCAGAAATTGAAAGACTCCCTAGGCTTCGGATACCCTAATACCATCGGGGTCGGAAGAGAACAAGAGTTGACCAAGGGAGATCGACAGGAAGGAAGACGGAGAGGAGCTCATCACAAGTCAGTGGAAGCAATGCCGGACTCAGCTGGGGTCTCGTGGTCGCCCACCCACGTCCCACCAGATGTGAGCCCATGGGGGAGTTGCGATCTACAGTATTGTGCAAGAAGGAAGTTAGTGTAGCGGTGAAAATCTCCCTACATTGCTCTTACAGTATGGAAGTGAGAGCTGATATGAGGGTAGATTTAAACGCGCTAATCTCTGGAACTACCAGTCGGATTCGAAAAATGATTTTTGTATATGATAGCCTGATTCAAGAGGAATAGTTTAGGCTATGTAACATTAGGCTACACCTCTCAGGTAACCTTAAAGTTTGATTTTTGTTCAGTAAGTCGGAAGAACAAGCGCTCCAGAACAGCTTCAATAATACCTAAGATTATTGTTGCCTGGCAATGCGGGCTGCATCACGTCACTGCTACCAGTGTTCTGGTGCAGAATTGCGAGCTGCTTATAAATAGCAGTCACGGGGAGTAATCCCTTAGGCCCCTTAAAACAGTTATCATGACAATAGTATGCCTTTGTATAAGGGCGATGGTGTTGGTGCAGTGTACTGCGGTTATCAGCTGCAATAAGCGTTGGTGCTTTCCGATTCTTATCCTTGAGTGCTCCAGTTCTGTAATAGTACATTATGCAACGAGCCTATAATGGCTATAATTAAGACACGAGTAAGTTTATAAAACGAGCGTACGCGAGTTCGAGTTTTATAATTTCCATACGAGTGTCTTAAAATTACCATTATAGGCGAGTTGCATACGACTGTTTATGTTCGACGATAATTATTATAACTATTTTATGTTCGAACATAATTATTCATAAATATCTGTCGATATTTCGCCAGTTTTATGAACTAAACAGAGCGCATAGGACGCAGAGAATGCCTTCTATTTGACCATGGCCTCCTCGAATACTCTACTATGACACTAGGCCAGGCAGTGAAATTTACATTAGAAGGTCGTGGAATTATCTAATTGGTGAAACAACTGTTTCTTGAGCTGTGATTGGTGGGAGAAACTGTTTCATAATGAAAAATAGTGTTATAATGAGCCTCATTATAGTACAGTTCTCTGACATATAATAGTCCGGGTCGAACATAAAACAAATAAATCCACCGGGCGAAGCCGGGCACTACTGTTAGTGAAGAGATAAAGGCTAAGTTAGATGAAGCTGTTCGTATGAGGCGACTCATGTGGGGGAGGAGAGATTACCTATACACGATTTATTGAACACAATGTGTACACGACACTGGGATGGGTCATTCCTTAATCCTGGAAATAATTACATGAGATTAACCCTTGAGAACTTGTCTCTCCCTTTTTGTCGCAGTCGTACGGATTTTAATGAAGTAATTTTACACCTGGTGTCTTCCTATGAACTATTCCCAATATAAAATGAGCTTTATTTATATTTTTCAAATTTAACATCCAGAGAAATGGCAATAATTTTCGTAACGGTACAATAGGCCTTGATATTGGGAGCAAAGCATTTTAAATGATCTTGTCGACTTCATCGTTATGCGTTAAGGTTACGACGTGTATGACGTCATCATGTTGTTCAGTGCATATGCACCGAGTCTGAGTTTACTGCTGCGATACGGAGACGGCGAGTGCGTGACGTCATGCAGCGGAGTGCACCTCCCGCTCTCCGTTCCCCGCGCGGGAAGCCAAAGTTAAAGGGTAATGGAGTCTGTTGAGTCTGAGTTTACTCCTGGGGTCTGGCGTAATGCGATACGGAGACGGCGAGTGCGTGACGTCATGCAGCGGAGTGCACCTCCCGCTCTCCGTTCCCCGCGAGGGAAGCCAAAGTTAAAGAGTAATGGAGTCTGCTGAGTCTGAGTTTACTCCTGGGGTCTGGCGTTTTGCGATACGGAGACGGCGAGTGCGTGACGTCATGCAGCGGAGTGCACCTCCCGCTCTCCGTTCCCCGCGCGGGAAGCCAAAGTTAAAGGGTAATGGAGTCTGTTGAGTCTGAGTTTACTCCTGGGGTCTGGCGTTATGCGATACGGAGACGGCGAGTGCGTGACGTGATGCAGCGGAGTGCACCTCCCGCTCTCCGTTCCCCGCGCGGGAAGCCAAAGTTAAAGGGTAATGGAGTCTGTTGAGTCTGATTTTACTCCTGGGGTCTGGCGTTATGCGATACGGAGACGGCGAGTGCGTGACGTCATGCAGCAGAGTGCACCTCCCGCTCTCCGTTCCCCACGCGGGAAGCCTAAGTTAAAGAGTAATGGAGTCTGTTGAGTCTGAGTTTACTCCTGGGGTCTGGCGTTTTGCGATACGGAGACGGCGAGTGCGTGACGTCATGCAGCGGAGTGCACCTCCCGCTCTCCCTTCCCCGCGCGGGAAGCCAAAGTTAAAGGGTAATGGAGTCTGTTGAGTCTGAGTTTACTCCTGGGGTCTGGCGTTATGCGATACGGAGACGGCGAGTGCGTGACGTCATGCAGCAGAGTGCACCTCCCGCTCTCCGTTCCCCACGCGGGAAGCCTAAGTTAAAGGGTAATGGAGTCTGTTGAGTCTGAGTTTACTCCTGAGGTCTGGCGTTATGCGATACGGAGACGGCGAGTGCGTGACGTGATGCAGCGGAGTGCACCTCCCGCTCTCCGTTCCCCGCGCGGGAAGCCAAAGTTAAAGGGTAATGGAGTCTGTTGAGTCTGAGTTTACTCCTGGGGTCTGGCGTTTTGCGATACGGAGACGGCGAGTGCGTGACGTCATGCAGCGGAGTGCACCTCCCGCTCTCCGTTCCCCGCGCGGAAAGGCAAAGTTAAAGGGTAATTGAGTCTGTTGAGTCTGAGTTTACTCCTGGGGTCTGGCGTTATGCGAACGGAGACGGCGAGTGCGTGACGTCATGCAGCGGAGTGCACCTCCCGCTCTCCGTTCCCCGCGCGGGAAGCCTATGTTAAAGGGTAATGGAGTCTGTTGAGTCTGAGTTTACTCCTGGGGTCTGGCGTTATGCGATACGGAGACGGCGAGTGCGTGACGTCATGCAGCGGAGTGCACCTCCCGCTCTCCGTTCCCCGCGCGGGAAGCCAAAGTTAAAGGGTAATGGAGTCTGTTGAGTCTGAGTTTACTCCTGGGGTCTGGCGTTATGCGATACGGAGACGGCGAGTGCGTGACGTGATGCAGCGGAGTGCACCTCCCGCTCTCCGTTCCCCGCGCGGGAAGCCAAAGTTAAAGGGTAATGGAGTCTGTTGAGTCTGATTTTACTCCTGGGGTCTGGCGTTATGCGATACGGAGACGGCGAGTGCGTGACGTCATGCAGCAGAGTGCACCTCCCGCTCTCCGTTCCCCACGCGGGAAGCCTAAGTTAAAGAGTAATGGAGTCTGTTGAGTCTGAGTTTACTCCTGGGGTCTGGCGTTTTGCGATACGGAGACGGCGAGTGCGTGACGTCATGCAGCGGAGTGCACCTCCCGCTCTCCCTTCCCCGCGCGGGAAGCCAAAGTTAAAGGGTAATGGAGTCTGTTGAGTCTGAGTTTACTCCTGGGGTCTGGCGTTATGCGATACGGAGACGGCGAGTGCGTGACGTCATGCAGCAGAGTGCACCTCCCGCTCTCCGTTCCCCACGCGGGAAGCCTAAGTTAAAGGGTAATGGAGTCTGTTGAGTCTGAGTTTACTCCTGAGGTCTGGCGTTATGCGATACGGAGACGGCGAGTGCGTGACGTGATGCAGCGGAGTGCACCTCCCGCTCTCCGTTCCCCGCGCGGGAAGCCAAAGTTAAAGGGTAATGGAGTCTGTTGAGTCTGAGTTTACTCCTGGGGTCTGGCGTTTTGCGATACGGAGACGGCGAGTGCGTGACGTCATGCAGCGGAGTGCACCTCCCGCTCTCCGTTCCCCGCGCGGAAAGGCAAAGTTAAAGGGTAATTGAGTCTGTTGAGTCTGAGTTTACTCCTGGGGTCTGGCGTTATGCGAACGGAGACGGCGAGTGCGTGACGTCATGCAGCGGAGTGCACCTCCCGCTCTCCGTTCCCCGCGCGGGAAGCCTATGTTAAAGGGTAATGGAGTCTGTTGAGTCTGAGTTTACTCCTGGGGTCTGGCGTTATGCGATACGGAGACGGCGAGTGCGTGACGTCATGCAGCAGAGTGAACCTCCCGCTCTCCGTTCCCCGCGCGGGAAGCCAAAGTTAAAGGGTAATGGAGTCTGTTGAGTCTGAGTTTACTCCTGGGGTCTGGCGTTTTGCGAAACGGAGACGGCGAGTGCGTGACATCATGCAGCAGAGTGCACGGGAAGCCTAAGTTAATTGGTAATGGAGTCTGTTGAAAGAATCCTGGATCAACAACAACATGAACTATGTGTTTGTGCCAGGGGCGAAGCGCCCATTAGGGCGCTGAGGCTCAGCCTATCCGTAAAAAACTTAAATTAGTTGTCTTCCGCTGTTCTTGGTGTTTTTCGATTGTTATTTCAAATATTATATATTTGAACTCGCGCTGCCTAGCACTGTGTCTGCTCACAACCAAATCAACCAATAGCTATTCACCTCAACTCAGCCTGACACGCGCAGACGCAGTAGCATCTACTTGCGGGGCTGGGTGAAGAGGAGGGTGTATATTTTAAACGTGTGCGTTAAGGCTTGCCCAAGGACCTGGAAATAGAATCCCCTCAACGCTGGTTGTAAGTAACTGCTGCAATCTAGGGGTGTTTGGCAGAACTAAGACAGCACAGTATAATGAATGATACTGGTTACAGGGTTGTCAACGATATTAAATGCAAGATAGCATAATTTTCTGACATGAAAAATTATTGGACATGGACATAAATCTGAACAGGACCCAGACATACGCAAAAAAAAAAAATAATTTAAGATAAATCTCATTATGTGTTACTTTAAAATACATAACTTAACTTGCAGAATGTTTTTTTTAATGTGCTCTTTCGACAAGTTGGCAGTCCTTGCTACATGGTGAATGATACGAATCTGTGTAGCCTATTGCCAGTGGGGAATGTAAGTGCAGTGAAATGTGTTTCTATTAATCTATTTGTATCTTACTGTGTGGTGTGTTTGTGTTACCGTGTAGTTGAAAACAAATAGTAGGCATCAGTACGCTAATCTACACGACACATGCGTTTCAATGGATGCGTTCAATACATCTCAAGATCCATTGAATTTTCTTATTGAAAATCCAACATTTTTTTCTCAACTCTCTTTGGAGGAAAAAATCCAGGTGAAAGAACGGAAGCCCACGCCAAGCTTGTCACTTCAGAAAACCGATGGAAAGTTTGTAAGACGGTTTTAGAGAAAATGGTACGAGTCGAAACCATGGTTGAGTGGTAGTGCTACCCGAAATAGATTATTTTGTTTTTATTGTGTGCTTTTTGCTTAAGACAATTTAGAATGGGGCAAGAGAGGGTTTGGTGAGGAATGTCTTAAAAATTTTCTTTCTAAGGCAAAAAAACATGAGTGTTCAATTTCACACATCACAGCAGCTGTTAAATATAATCATTTAGGTACTGCTAGAATTGACCATGCCCTTTCTGAGGCGATGCGTCTTGCAGCTTTGAAACACAATGAAAAAGTCGAGCGAAATAGGAATATAATGAAAAGACTGATTTCAACTCTCTGTTTCCTGGTGCGGCAAGAGTTAGCTCTCAGAGGTCACGATGAATCTGAGACGTCTTTAAACAAAGGCAATTATTTCGAATTATTGGATTTCTTGGCAGAGGAAGAACCGTATATGAAAGATCATTTATTATCCGACTGGGTATATAAAGGCACTTCCTCTGACACACAAAACGAACTACTCGAATGCATTACGGAAGTAGTTAAAGAACAGATTTTTAGTGAACTTGTAAATAGTCTGTTTATTTCCAGACAGGCTGATGAAACCACGGATGTCTCAACTACAAGTCAAATGAGCGTTATTTTCCGTTATGCCAATAATGCATCGGGAGAAATTGAAGAGAGATTCGTCGGATTTTATGACGTTTCAAAAGACCGAAGTGCTCAAGGTATAGCCGCTGTTTTGCTTGACGTCCTCAAAACCTGGAAGATCTAGAAAGGGAAATTAATATCCCGAACGTACGATGGATGCAGTGCAATGGCAGGTAAAAGTGCTGGTGTTCACTGTATTGTAAAACAAGAATATCTTCTTGTCCTCTTCATCCATTGCTAAGCGCATCAATTAAATTTGGTTCTGCTTTATGCTTGTAAAACAATTACGCAAGTTAAGATTTTTGTAGCAAACCTCGCAGGATTCCACACTTTCTTTAGCCGTTCTAGTAAAAGAAGCGATCTTCTTAGAGCAAGGGGTTTCAAATTGCCAAGCTCATGTGAAACAAGATGGAACTTTCATTCGCGCGCTGTTGCAACAATTATTCTTCACTATCCGGAACTAAAAGCCGCATTTCATGATATTATAGACAATGATGGATGGGATGATAATTCCTTACATCAGACAATTGGACTCGGCAATATATTAAATGATCTGACGTTTCTTTTTTTGCTGCAGCTTTATCATTTGATTTTTCAGCATACGGGTGTATTGTTTGACATCCTGCAAAGCAAAACCGTAGATATAAGACGTTGCAAGTACGAAATTGAAAATTGCACCAAGGCGGTTGATAAACTAAGATGTGATGAAGTATTTCTTGCCTGCATAGAGAAAGCTAACTCTCTCCTAAATTCAGCAGGTGAACTTAAAACTACTCTAAATGATGCAGGATCACAGAAATTGAAGAGACTTTCGTATGAAATAGTTGACACTATAGTAGTGAATAGGGAAACCAGATTCCAGGACTTTCAGAAGTTAGATTTTACGGAATTGGTAGATCAGGAAAAATTGTTGTATTACAGTAGGCCAAACAATTTCCCGACATTTATTCTCAAAAAATTGTTTAAAGTGTATCCATTCTTCGATCATGAAAAACTGACAGGAGAACTTATGTTCGTTTATAGTAGTGAGGATAAACACCTATCGCCTAGGGATTTATTCAAATACATTATGCACAATGGATTAAAAAATGTGCTCCCCGAGTGCGTGAAGCTACTTTCCTTGGTACATTCAGTTCCGGCGACCAATGCTTCATGCGAAAGAAGCATGAGTACATTGAATCGTGTTAAAACGTACCTCCGCAACACAATGACGAACGATAAACTAACAAATTAGGCAATTTTGGCTATAGAGAAGAGAACTGTTTAATCTTCTTCCAAACGTAAAGAATTCATTTCTCGAGTTATCAACGTCTACGCCCAGAAAAAGGACAGAAGGATCGAACTTAGCTACAAAAAATTTAATGGTGAGTGATAATGTATTAATTTGCTGATGCTCCTTTTCGAATTGTTTGTTTGAGTCTTCAGTCTTTTGACTGGTTTGATGCAGCTCTCCATGTCTCCCTGTTCTGAGCTAATCGTTTCATCTCTACATAGCTCCGACACCCTACATCGGAGGCAATCTGTTTAACATATTCTAACCTTGGTCTACCCCTACAGTTTTTGTCCTCGACCCTTCCTTCCATAACTAAGCTTGCTATTCCTGGGTGTCTTAGTATGTGTCCTACCAACCTATCTCTTCTCTTCATTAGCAGTCGCCAGAAACATCTCTCCTCTCCCACTCGTCTTAATACCTCTTTGTTTGTAACCCTATCTACCCATCTGATCTTCATCATTCTCCTGTAACACCACATTTCAACTGCTTCAATTCTCCTCTTTTCTGCTGCACCAATAGTCCAAGTTTCACTTCCATAGAGCGCCACGCTACAGACAAAGGCTTTCAAAAATGGCTTCCTAATACCTAAATCTATATTCGATGTCAGCAGATTCCTTTTTTGTAGAAATGCTTTCTTTGCCTGAGCCAACCTACTTTTAATATCCTCTTTGCTTCGTCCATCACTGGTTATTCTGCTTCCTAAGTAACAGAAGTCTACTACTTCCTTCAGCTTTTCACCTGCCAATTTGATCTCCATAGAGGTTTCTGATTTATTTCGGCTGCATTCCAGTATTTTTGTTTTACATTTATTAATTTTCATCATGAATTCTTTCCGTAAGACGGAGTCCATACCATTCAAAAACTCATTCAAATCCTCAGGCGTGTCGGCCAAGATGACGATGTCATCAGCAAATCTCAGAGTTGAAATTATTTCTCCTTGAATCTTCACTCCCACTTTAAATTTTTCTCTAATTTCCTTCATTGCTTGTTCAATGTAAAGATTGAAAAGTATGGGTGATAAGTTGCAGCCTTGCCTCACACCTTTCTGAATACCAGCTTCTCTCTCATGTCCTTCAACTCGAATGACTGCTGTCTGGTTTCTGTACAGATTGTATATCACCCTCCTATCCCTGTACTTTATTCCAATCGATTTCAAAATGTCAAACAATGTAGTCCAATCAAAGTTATCAAAAGCCTTTTCTAAGTCTACAAAAGCCATGAACGTTCTCTTATCTTTCCTTATTCTACCTTCCAAAATCAGCCTAAGACTTAGTACAGCTTCCCTTGTTCCTACATTTCTCCTGAAACCAAACTGGTCTTCACCCAACTCCGTTTCTATCTGGCTTTCAATCCTCTTGTAAATTATTCTAGACAGGATCTTTGAAGCATGCGTAATCAAGCTGATTGTACGGTAATCTTCACATCTGTCAAATCTAATTCTTTTCGAATTAGATTTAATTATTTGAAATAACACATCTGCTCTATTATTACTGTGTAAGTGAAGAATACAATTTAGTTGAGATAATTGTTCTATTTTAATTTTTTCCATACATGGTATGAGTAACTGTGTGTGCTCCATTAAAGTAAAACAAGGCCCGACCTCTGACGAGTTAAGGGACACTGGGGGTCGGGACACAGCCTTTCCAGTAGACTAAAGCTGTGAATTTTGAGGAGTTGAGCACGTTTGTTACTTTCGGAATTCATTCAACTTCAGCCTACCCCACAAATAATATCACGCTTCGCCACTGGTTTGTGCTGCACCAAAATACTTAGACCCCCCTCCTTTTTATATATAGATTGTCCCGACTAACGCAAGCCGAAAATTGTCACGCGAGGACTGGCGCCATGGGTAAATCTGACCCGACCGTAAATAATATAGAAATAACTTGAGTGTTCAGAAAGCTATGGACATGTTTCTTTTGCAGGGTGAAGTTCAAGGCTGGGAAGGAAGGTACAGCATGCGACAGGAAATGAGGGCTGACCAAAACGATAATCTAGAGCATTATTGAAGGCTCGGGTCAAAAATAGCCTCGCGGGTTAATAAATACACTAGGATGATCAGTTTCGATCGTCAAGCGATCATCATCAGATCTATTACACTTAGGCCCTAAAATTATGTCAGAAAATATGGGTGAAAATATTTAGGATATGTACACTTATTTATTTGCGGTATTAGTCGAGATAATTCAACCCGTCAATATTTGTTAGTTGTGGTGTGTGTGATGTTTTGTTAAAATACTGGAATTGGTGATTGGGAACTTGCTTGTTTGGAGTGAATATGTGATTGTGGTTACATGGTCAATACAGGTTGTATTGTAGCAGCTACTTCTCTGATGGTGTCTTGCGTTGTCCTGGTGAGAGCAGTTATCTTGGTCACTATCTACTTTCAACTGGGGGAACTTCCTGTGGGCCAAGGTCTCTTATATACCTGGGTAATTCCCTTCTCGTGTTCCTGAGTTTCTGAGTACATTGTACAAATGGCCAAGTCTAGTCTCCCTAATGTGGTGTATGTTACTGTATTCACGAAAATCATCAACTATTAGCCCACGACAACTGGCGCATGCATATTTATGACCCGTGGTTTAACTAATGCTCAATATTTTCGTTTTGGTCAGCCCTTATTTCCTGTCGCTTGCTCTACCTTCCTTCCTAGCCTTGAACTTCACCCTGCAAAAGAAACATGTCCATAGCTTTTTGAACACTCAACTTATTTCTATATTACTTACGGTCGGGTCAGTTTTACCCATGGCGCCAGCCCTCGAGTGACAATTTTTTACAATCCGTAAAAATTAAGGAGGAAAATCCACCTATTTTGGAGCAGCACAATCACATATCTCACGTTCTTGTTGATCCATGTTTAGGGTCTAGGGACACCGTGGTCATCAGCTTCTTTGTCAACAGAATCCAGATGACTGCTTTGCCGCCACTAGCAAGGCCAATTGTACTGTTACGGAAATTATTGTTATTGTTCTGCAAGTTAGATTTCAAAAAGTTAAATAAACCTCATTTTATATTAGGAATAGTTCATAGGAAGACAGCAGGTGTAAATTACTTCATTAAAATCTGTACGACTACGACAAAAAGGGAGCGACACACTATGGCCCGGCGCCAGTCCTCGTGTTATATTTTTTCCACGCCAGTTCTCAAGGGATAAAAACCTGGTATCATCCGCGCCACGCATAAGCTAAAGGGCCATATAAGCGCTGCCCGGTCTAAATACCAAAATTATGTGAACATATTATGAAGAATACACTGGAATGGTCAGCGTCAAATTCCATCGTCTTTTGCAGAGGCTGCCAGTGGTTTAGTCCTTGATTTGCATGTAAGTACAGTATATGGTATTGCCCACAAATCTGTCCACAAAGATTGCAAGTACACAAGTCCGACACCAAGTGATATCCTCGTAGTCCACAGATTTTGTAATGGAATCCATGATCTGCTGTTCTCGTGAATACATGTCTTCCATTCTTCAGTGTTCATGGCTGGGGTTAGGTAGAGCTCGGGTCTATGTTTGAATTGCTCGTTGTTGAAAGACACTAAGTCCACATTTTTGTCAAATCCTTTTTACCACGATTTAGCGTCCTAGGAAGCAAGATGCATGTTTTGGTGTTGACTGGAACCATGTCCATGTGCTATTACCACAGCCGTCTAGTTGGTTATTCCGCGTTGAAAGGAGTTTAGTCCAGCAGTTAACCATGAAGAAAATAACAGTTAATACATTCATGTTACCTTTCTTCAGGCTTCCGTAGACATAAGTTCATCTAGAAATAAAGGAAATAAACTAATATTCCTCGCTCAAAAGTTCTGCTCGTTTCAGGTTGAAATGGACTAAGTCCAGTTACGTATTGTTAGTAACACACGGAACAATGCTATTTTGTATTTTTAATATCGGCGTTTGTGTGTATTATTCACATACAAAAAACTACGTCTCATATTTCAGTACAAGAGCGGAAAAACATTTGTGTTTAGCTCAAAACTTTAAAAATTGGATTTAGTGCCTTTCAACAAGGAGTGATTTGATTGTAGCTCTATCTTCTCTGTTCTTGATGTGGTCTTCATAAGTCAATGTAACAGGAAGACCGTATCCCTCTTTATCTGTTTCGCAAAATAATCTGTATCCGCTAGCAAATACATTATCCTTGATCTAGTTGATTTAGATACTTGAAGAGCTCTCTTGATGAAGGATGCTTTCACTGCCTCAAGTCTCCTCAAATTCGCAGTAGTTAAGTGAACCCATGTTGTGCTGATCGCGTAACACGTAATTGGGGCAACTTGGATATTGAAAAGTTTTAATGCGGTGCCTAGGGAGAGTTTCTGAAACAGCTTAATACCAAACGAGGCCTTGATCGCTGCAGAACATCTTTGTTCTATACGCTTAGTGAAGGTTTTATCTGTTACTTGCAAGGTAAGTATAGGAGTTGACAATATCAATCTTAGAATGCAAATACATTTGCCATTGATAGCACATTTGGCAAGAAATAGGTTATAAACATACAATATATATTACAAGAAGAATTTACGTGTGTTTTATTAAAGAAGATACATACATGACCGTATATTATTTGATACGTGCGAGGAGGTATTGGTGCCAAAATTTTGTTGCAAGTGTCCCGTTTCATTATTCAAAACACTTGGATGAATTCAGAATTGCCACTTATCTATATAATTTGCATTCACTCACGATATTATGTGAATTATACTGATGTTTCCATCTATACAAATGACGCACTAACTGGTTGGCACACTCCATATTTTGGAAGAAGGTTTGTTTTACTCATTTCAAGCACTGGGTTAAAACATTTCTTGATATTCGGCACTTGCTTTTCTAAATTATTTAATTGTTTATATTTTTGATTTTTTAATAATAATAATAATAATAATAATAATAATAATAATAATAATAATAATAATATTTATTGGAGCCAAATAGCCATAATGCAGTATAAAATTTAGTCTTTGCAAGATGAATTTAGGGATGTCCTTCTCTCGGTACACACCAGCACATGGCACCTGTCACACTGTCTTCCACATAATCTGCATTGGCATACTGTGTCGGCCGTATGGAACTTCTCTGTCTTGCACACTCGATGGTGGAAGCCGTGAACCGCTAGTCTTGTCACCAGATGGCGAAGGTCATATTCTGCTCTCATCCATTCCTTGTCGATCATGGCATCTGAGGCATAAAAATCTTGCCATATGTCCTTTCGTTTGCCTTCCAGCTGTTTTAGTAGATCGGAGTATGTTGCTGTACAGGGTAAAATCATGTCGAGTCGAAGTTCTTCAATTAGAGAAGATTCACTTGCCAGGATATAGACCAGTCGAGTTGGAGTATTTTTTTGATAGGCATAATGCTTTTTTAAGAAAAGCTCCTTTCTAGGTCTTTCAGATTCGATTTGTCAAGGTGTTCCCATATAATCACTAAACCATACGTCAGTATGGGCAATATTTTTAAGCGGAAGAGAGTCAAAGCTGTGGTCAATGATAACACTGGTCAACAGTGATTTTGGTGCCGGGGATTTTTAAGCTGATTTTATATGAATTTGATGCCCTGAATTCAAATATGCCATCAGACTTTGCCTAGCAGCTCTAGTTTCTGAGATATGACATTTTTGTGAAATATACATTACACTATTGCATGGTAATAAAAAACTAAACACGGAATTTCATTATTATATTATACAAATATTTTTTTACATTCGAATTGAGCCACTATGGACTACGGAGTAACAATCAAAATCAATATTTCGTTCTAGATCGTCTGCCAGCGTCAATGTCCTGCCAGTATCTCTTGAGCCCATCACTCAGCGCCTTCTTCCGATCTTCTGAAATATTATTATATACAAACATAGAGGAAAAAGTAATGAGTGAAACCAACCAGTCACTGGACAATTCGGAAGCTTCTTTTCCGTGCATTCCTGAATGTATTTCGGAACAGTCCCTTTTTTAACTCCAGCAGTAATCTGCCATCATGTGCATGCTCTATCTTCCTTGGTAGCGGTCCTCCACAGTTTTAATATCCTGGTGAAATCATTCACCTTGTTTCTCACTGTTGTCTGCTAATTTTTCAGGAAAACGGTCTAAGTGGCCGTATAAATAGTGCACCTTAATGCTCATGTTGCACCCAAGAGATTTGAATGTGTTAAGTATCTCGTTTACCAGTTCAACACAGTTTTCAGCTTTGCGTTTGGCTAGAAAATGTTTTACAACTGACACAAATGAAGTCCAGGCTTTTAGCTCAGATTCGTTCATCGAATTTACGAAGTCAGGATCCTTAATGAGTTGTATTATCTGTGGGCCATCAAATATCCCTGCTTTAAGTTTTTCCATACTCAAGTGAGGGATTTTATTTCCTATAAATGCAAAGAATGATCCGTTCTTATCAAGAGCTTTCACAAACTGCTTCATAAGGCTCAGCTTGATATGTAGTGGAGGAAAGATGATTTTCTCTCGATCAACATTCCCCCCCCCCAACATCGATGTACTCTCTCTTAGGCATTCTTTTCTAACCCAGTGGTATATTTTTCTCTGCTATCCCATACGCACAAGAAGCAAGGATATCAGA
Organism: Meconema thalassinum; assembly: GCA_946902985.2. Classification (NCBI taxonomy): domain Eukaryota; kingdom Metazoa; phylum Arthropoda; class Insecta; order Orthoptera; family Tettigoniidae; genus Meconema; species Meconema thalassinum. The sequence continues at coordinate 333,858,408 of OX336395.1, forward strand.
CTGACGACTCTGAACGTACAACAATGGATTTTTTCCAGTAAGAATGCTTTGTGAAAAATCCACAGCCTGCTTTCAGTCGAGCGGCCGGTTCAGGGAAGGGAATGAATGGAGCCCCCATCTAGCGGCGAGGATATGAACTGTGCCAGCTGCTGAAGCCTGTCGCACTCCTCTGAGGCAATGATTAAATGAATGACAGATGAAATGAAATGACAATGGAGAGTGTTGCTGGAATGAAATTTGTGACAGGGAAGGCAGGATTACCCGGAGAAAAACCTGTCTGCCTCCGCTTTGTCCAGCACAAATCACACATGGAGTGACCGAAATTTGAACCACGGACCCAGTGATTAGAGGCCGGTGTGCTGCCGCCTAAGCCACGGAGGCCTAAGAATGCTTAGTATTTCTCTTTATTGAAATGCAAAAGTGTAACAATGATTTTTAACAAGACTGCTTTTAATTCTTTAGATTAAGTGAACAACAGTTTGTTGGTTGGTTCCTCAGTTTAGGGGCTGCGACAACGCGGTCATGTAGCCCCGTGTAGAATCTGTCTGATAACCGGTGTTAATAGACTGTATTAGTGAGTGTTAACTGTTTTTAATTCAGATTAGGACTGCAGACATTCAGTTTTTAAGTAGTTTCTACTTTTCCTACCAAACGCTACCGTAAACGACAACTAGTTCTGAACTTGGTTACTAGATGCCACCGTAGTCGACTCCTGACGACGATCGGTGGAACTTAAGAGCGTTAGTCAAATCTAACCTATAATTTAGCTTCAGACAAGTGTAATTTTACATGACCTAAATCTATGACATGGGACCGCCGGCTTTACTTCCCCTCCGAAGGAAGGCATACTGAGGGATTTTAACGCTCTTTAAAATCCGACGACTTCGGCCGGGTTTGAACCCGCGACCTTGTGCATAGAAGCTCAGCATGCTACCCACTACGCCACCGAAGCCTCTTAACAACAACAATAGGAAGTTGTTTCATTATTATCTCCACTACTATCAAAAGAATAAGTTACTGTGCTGCTTCTGAAGAAAAGAGACGTCAAAGAAAAGGAAGTCAGGCAACCTTGGTCGTGATAGAATTGAAAAACCGCAGTGTTTCCTATGTGCCAAAATTATTTGCAATAATAAGATGAGGCCTGAGAAGGTAGTTAGTTAGTTATTGTTGTTTTAAGGGGCGGAACTACGAGGTCATCTCCCCTGAGAAGGTAAAACGGTTCCTTGGTTAAAGAGGGTAAGAGAACCAAATGTACATCTAGAAGACAATGTTTAGATAGCGTTGAACGATTACAAAGTGAGAGGTGTACAAGGTGAAAAGCTAAACGAAGTAGGACACTTCCATTGCTTAGGAATCAAAATAATCAGTGATGGACGAAGCAAAGAGGATATAAAAAGTAGGTTGTCTCAGGCAAGGAAAGCATTTCTACATAAAGGAAATCTGTTGACATCGAATATAGATTTAGGTATTAGGAAGTCATTTTTAAAAGCCTTTGTCAGGAGCGTGGCGCTTTATGGAAGTGAAACTTGGACTATTGGTGCAGCAGAAAAGAGGAGAATTGAAGCATATGCAATGTGGTGTTACAGGAGAATGATGAAGATCAGATGGGTAGATAGGGTAACAAATGAAGAGGTATTAAGACGAGTGGGAGAGGAGAGATGTTTCTGGCGACTGCTAATGAAGAGAAGAGATAGGTTGGTAGGACACATACTAAGACACCCAGGAATAGCAAGCTTAGTTACGGAAGGAAGGGTCGAGGACAAGAACTGTAGGGAAACAGATTGCGTCGGATGTAGAGAAGAAACGATTAGCTCACGATAGGGAGAGATGGAGTGCTGCATCAAACCAGTCGAAAGACCGAAGACTCAAACAACAACAGGTGTAGAAGCAGAGAAGGCACAGTGCTAACTGCCTATAGGGAATCATGTAGGCGACTTGTTCGCAAACTGAGGCTTGCAGACTGGACACTTAAAGGCAAAACATTCTCAAATGAAAATATCATATCTGTTCAAGTTCTAACATGTTGTTCGGGCCGATAACCTAGATGTTAGGCCCCTTAAAACAACAATTATTATTATCATATAAATCGCCTCCATGGTGTAGTGGTCAGAGTGCTTAGCTGCTACCCCAGAGGCACTAGGTTCCATTCCCGGCTCTGCCAAGAAATTTGAAAAGTGGTATGGGGACTGGAAGGGGTCTACTGAGCCTCGGGTGGTCCAAATGAGTAGAGGGGGTTCGATTCCCACCTCAGCCATCCTCGAAGTGGTTTTCCGTGGTTTCCCACTTCGTCTCAATGGTACCTACCGTGAGGCCACGGCCGCCTCCATCCCTCTTCCTTGCCTATCCCTCCCAATCTTCCCATCCCACATAAGGCCCCTGTTCGCTTTGCAGGCGATGCCGCCTGGGCGAGGTGCTAGTCCCACCTCCCCAGTTGTATCTCCGGACTCCATGTCAAGCTCCTGGACACTGCCCTGGAGGCGCAGAGGTAAGTCCGAGGGAAGAACCAACCCTGGAGGGTAAACTGTCTATGAAATGAAATGAATTATCATCTAACATGTTGGCTTGCAAGATTTCGACGGTGTAGTATTGGAAGATATGTTGGAAAATCTTTAGACTTTTAATTTACAGAAAGCTCCATGAGGTGGCGTCCTCTTGTGATGATTTCCCTGGGCGCCTCCCCCCTCATATCAGCGACTTCTAGTCGGCGCGAACCAGGTCAATCCACAGGGATCTGAGCTACGGCTGCATCCATCATCGCCGAGAATGTTGGCGAGATTTGAGGGAACATTTGGTTGGTCTAAAGCTCCTTAAGGGGGAATTGGAATGCTGGGTATTGTAATTATTAAATTCAATAGATTTAGGTACTTTCTTTCTCCGAAACCGTCGACAATTGTTGAGAACGGTAAATTTTACACCTTACACTGAGTGGCGTAGTTGGTAGCATACTGAACTACTTTGCCCAAGATCACGGGTTCAAACCCGGTTGAAGTCGTAGAATGTTTTAAGAGCTTTAAAATCCTCCAGTATGCCTTCCTTCGCACGGGAAGTAAAGCTGGCGGTCCCATGTCATAGATTATCCCCCCACCCCCCTATATTATTCTGCTAAGGTCCCATTCCAGTTTTGTACCGAAAATAAGGTCCCATTATCACCAACCTACACATATGGGGTACCTACAGGTTCAGTATAAGGCACTTACTTACTCTTTAAATCCCTCACAATTAAATAAATACCTTAAAACATGTATATTTATAAAGAAATAATGAAAGAATGCAACACGGTAACCATGGTAACAGAATCTATTTCTGAAAGACGCAATGCAATTCCAATTATTACATTACTGTGAAAGTTTCCTGACGGTTATAAGGTTATCACTGAACCAAATTAAGCTGTAAAATTCATCAATACATACAGTATAATGCGCTTAAGGGGGGTCAGGGGGCACTCTAGAATTTTTTTCACGCTATTTTCACGAGTGAGTGTGGTACGAAAGGTCTTTTTCACCCGACTATAAAGGGTCTCCGAAAACCACATTTAAAGGCCCTTAAATTAAGTGTCTGTGATATTCCCAGAAAACTAACTTCGCTCTGAGGGAATGACAATCCGCTAACCACTGCACCAGTAGTTGAATTAATAAAATCTGATTATTCATACCAAGGGTAAATCAGTCATAGCATTCATGATTGAGATTTTGCTAAGTGTACTCTTTACAACTAGAATATTCGCGAACGAAGCTGCGACGGGTAATGCTAGTATATTCTATTTCTTCTTCTTTATGCGATTTTGGCCTAATATGGACCACGGGAAACAATTGATTTGCTGGTCAGTTCCATTTTCTTCACCCAGAATGTCTTCATCCTTTCGCTGTGGTTCCTCCCCCTTTCCTCTGACCAGGTGTTCTTCCTTGAACCCCTTGAAGTTATCGATTTTAGCTCGAAACACAGCCCTATTCAGGTGTCTTTTGGATGTACGCCAACTTCCTCCATGTCTTTTCTCGTTTCTTCTACCCACATTGTAGTCGTCTTTAGCTTGGCGATTCTCATCCATTCTCATGAGGAAGTTTTAACTTCAGTCTCTTTTTAGTCCCGCGCGGTTGATGGTAACATTATCTCTCCGATATTGAAGATCCACCCTGGACACTGTTGACCTCGGAAACACGAATTTGCGTGTAATCTCCGAAATGCTATGGCCCATGTGCCGATGATCATCCCACGTTGAAAGTCGGTTAACTCATGGCGTGTTGCCAATTTCACTACACTCGTGTCAGTGACGGACATGGGACTTCCCTTCCCGTGCCGTTTGCTCTCCCAGTGTATTCAGACATACCTTATTGGTATACTGAAGCAGAATGAAATAATTTTGCCGTCTTATTGAAGAGATTGTACATTTACGCCGGCGATAGTGTTTTGGCATCTTCTTCCATAGATGCGTTACAGAGAGTCTCTGACAAACGGAAGAATTATCTCTGAACAAGAAGAGAACTGCAGTGATGACTTGAAGGAGAGGAAGCAGAATCCATTATTTGCGCAGGGAAACCACTGACGATAGAAAATAAGTTTACATATTAGGATGTCTCATAAGTAGGGCTCGCATTTTTGGTAAATAAATATTTTTTAAAATGTAAATAAATATTTTAAGCATTTTTTCTATGAATACATAAATTCCTGCTTTTCACTTATTAGCACATACAAAGACATAATATTTACATTAAAAAACCAGTATGCTAGATGCTTCCAACTAGTTTATTGCATTTTTGTTCGGTGTTACTTCAACGGGAAAGAACCTGTGAGCTATATAATCTTCATGCAGAGCGTATGTCAGCTTGCAACTGTGTTATTCTTAACTTGTCGCCTTGTGCCACTCACTGTGGAAGCCGAGGATTTCCAGATAATTTTATTTCTGTTGGGGGCGTTTTGTTCTGCTAACCATGAGGGAAAGTAATTAAGGCTGAACAGCGATCTCAAGTTACACAACACCTCAAGGGTAAGAAACATATCACTGCAGTTTCGCGATAATCGTCGGTCATTTGTGATGGACAACCTGAAGATGTATCTCGTTGTGTATTGTAATGCTTCAGCAGTCAGTGAGACATAGCATTCGTGAGTACTGCATGTTGTTTATATTCACATTAATAAACTAAATTAGACTAAAATTAAATATTTTAACTTTTTTGTCACATATTTCAGGTATTTTTAATCATCATCATCATCTATGGCCTTTGAGGCCTACAGCAGAAGGACAATAGGAAAAGAAAAAAATTACAAATATTACAGACCCAAACAAGTAGTTCCGTGGAGAACTATACAGCCTATTTTCATATATCCTACTTATGTTAATTGCCACTATCAACATTCAAAATTTCAGTTTGATTGCTGTAATAGATTCGTAGATATTGAGAACCGACTAAATATTGCGGATGGTCGCCATGTTGGATTTGTATATCTGTAGGTCTTAGAGTTATGTACTGTTACATGGAGAGTATTGTGTACGTCTAGTATTCAAACTTCAACCGCATGATTAGGACACAAGAAGTAAAAACGAGATTTTTAAATTTCGCACAGCTGCCATCTTGTAGTTATGGAAACAAATGAAAAAAAAAAAAATAGATGCCAGTGAATTAACATTCGTATAAGGATTTACTGTACCAAGTTTCACTGCACTCGGATGGTTAAATTGCGAGAAACGTCCATGTGAGTATTTATACTTCGAGTCGCCGCCATGTTGGATTTGTGATCACCAGGTTATTGAAAGTTCTATAGGTGAACGTCTGGTCATAGCCCCTATGAACATAAAAATACAGTTTGATTGCTATAATAGATTCGTGGGTATTCAGAGCCGTCTAAATATTTCGGATGGTTGCCATGTTGGATTGTTAAATGTATAGGCCATAGAGTCATATACAATTAAAGGAAAATTATTGCGTAGGTTCATTATCCAAACTTTCACTTCGATCGCATGATTACGACACAAGAAATAAAAACTTAATTTCAAAATTCGCACAGCCGCCATCCTGAGGTTATGTAAGCAATTGAACTATATTATATACCAGTGAATTACAATGTGTATAGACATTTCCTGTACCAAGTTTCATTGCGTTTGGATCATTAAATCGCGAGAAAGGTCTATTTAAAATTTTCAAATTCACTTGGCCGCCATGTTCGTTTTGTAGTTAACCGGGTTTTGAAAGGCTTTAAAGGCTTTTAGATGAACTTTTAGTAGTGTCCTTTATCTCCGTACAAAATTTCAGGGTGATACCGCTAATAGTTTTTGAGATATAGAATGCCGGTGAAATATTTCGCACAGCCGCCATCTTGTGGTTATGTAAAAAAATGAACAAAGTTTGATGTCGATGCATTACAATGTGTATAAACATATACTGTACCAAGTTTTATGGCGTTTGGTTGGTTAAATCGCGAGAAACATCTATTTAAAAGTCGCAACTTCGCTTGGCCGCCATGTTCGTTTTGTGGTTACCAGTTTTTCGAAAGTCACATAGGTGAAATTCTAGTAGCTCCCTTTATCACCGTAAAAATTCCAGGGAGATATTGGTAATAGTTTCGGAAATATTGAATGCTGGTGAAATATTTCGCACAGCCGCCATGTTGGATTGGTGAGACGTAACAAAATTTGAAGGGCACGGTCGGGGTCGCCCGGAATAGTGCTATGAACTTACCGAGTTTCATTGAAATCGCTCCAGCCGTATAGAAGTTATTAGGGGGAAACACACACATCATCACGCACACACAGACACACGGACAAAAGGTGATCTTATAGGCCTATTTTTTCAAAATTGAAAATAGGCTAAAAAGATATTTCAAACACACAATAATCCAATAAAAGGAAAGTCAGTCAATCACAAGAGGAGGTATTTGCTGCAGATGGCACTCCATCTTTTCCGGTCTCTAGCATCATCCTCCACGGCTGTCGGTTCCACTCCTTGAAGGATAGTCGTCACTCGATCCTTCCATCGTGTTCTTGGGCGTCCTCTCGGGCGTTTTCCCGTGGGTTGCGATTGGAGGACTCTTAGGAAGGGATCCGTCCGCTCGTAACCATTGTAGTCGCCTCGGTCCCATTTTCGTCCAACGTGTGGCTTTCCAAACCTCGGGTACAGGTCTTCTTTCTTTCTTTCTTTCTTTCTTTCTTTCTTTTATCCCATTTACCTTCCATGTTATTGTAGACAGGTCCATAGATCTTTTGAAGTACCTTCCTTTCAAACTTACACATTGAATCTCTGATGTCGCCCAAGTTTCACAACCGTATAAAAGTGCTGCCTCACCGGTGTCGTGTACAGATGGACTTTGGAGGAGATTTGAAGAGAACACGTGATTAGCACTTGTTATGCGTTGATGTACTTCTTTCGTCACTTCATTTTATTTGGTTAATATTGATCCCATGTACTTGAACTCTTCAACTCGTTCGAAGGTATGCCCGTCTACAACAATATAAGGAGGGAGAACTCGGCGACGATATTTAATTTATCCTCGTTCACCTCCAGCCCAAGTTTCTCTGCATTTTGGAGGAATCGGGAAGTATTATTTGCTCTAGAGTGTCACCAAGTATCACAACATCGTCAGCAAATGCTACAATTAGGTATTCTTAATACATAAAACAAGATGTTCAGTGAAGAACATATAGCCTACTTTCTCCTAAATGCATGGGTATTGTTATAACTCTTTGTCCTTTTCAAGGAGTATAATTGAATATTGGTTGTTGTAATACAACGTGTTATACGGATATTAAACATGAATATGATGCGCCCTTTGCTATAAAATTTCATTCAAGTTGGTTTCACCGTGTTCGAATTGATAGGGGGGGACAGACATTCAGAGTACACACACTCACAGACACACACACAGACATACACACAATATTTCGCCCTGTGTTGATCTCATAAGTCTACTTTCATTTTTTTTTTTGCAAAAATCGAAAGTAGGCTAAAAATAAATATTTTCCCGTTTTTTTAGCACCTAAAAATCCGAGCCCTACACGTAAGTAATGTTGTTTTTAAGTTTGGTGTTGTATAAGCTAGGATTGGTTCACCAATGCTATTTACAGCAGGCCACGACTAGAACTTAGACAGTTGGAGGCTAGGGTCCTCCTAAAGCACTACTGGAAGCAAGATTACAAAGCTGATGTCGCGGCTTGAGGAATATGTGAAGTGGAAGGTGGAGGTGTCGTTAGTGAGCGCGTGGCACAACGATGGTTCCAACGTTTCAACACTGGAATGGAAAGCACTACAGTTTTACCGAGTTCCGAAAGACCTAAACTAAGGGATATTAAGAATACATGCAGAGTTTTGGGAGAAAATCCGCAAAAAAGTACTCGTAGGCTGTCAGAATAGCTTGGTGCATCGAAAGATACCATACATAGCCATGTTAAGAAACTTGGAAAATCAAACAGAAGCTGTACCTCATGAATTGACCCCTAACCAGGCTCAAGGTAGAGTGGATCTGTCGTCAGCTTATCGGTAACCTCATGGATGATAGATTTAACAGGAGAATTGTCACATGTGATGAAAAATGGGTCTATTACCGCAACGCTGACGCCTTTCAACCTGCAGCTCTAATCCATTGCAGTCGTGAAAAGTGACTTGTTGCACTTCGCTATGCTGGAGCTGAGTGTCTACTACTTTGGACAACGGGGAATACTCAGGGAATATTTAATACTCAGGGAATTATCAGGGTATTTTTGTTTTACAAGGTGCAACCTTGAATAATTGGAAACTAAGCATCTAAATGTTGACAGGGGAAAAGTATATTCTAGTGATGATCGTTGTCAAATGTGTAACTGTATGAGAGCATTACTATTGACTTTCAATACTCGCAAGTACAATGGTTTTTCTGGATGAAAAATTTAGAAATTGGCAAAATATAGATTTTTTTCTGATTTATCCAGGAAGAATCAGGGAATTGTCGGGGAAATTTGTTACCGGTAGTTGGTTTTGGTAGACATCCTGTGGAGTGACTACTCGGCCTATACTTACTACGGGAATGTTTCACATACCTCCTGTCCCAGTAAATGAGGCTCATCTTTCTTCTGAAGTCTTTGTACTCGGCTACCGACTGAAGGGCGCCATGAGCGCTAATTACAACTGCGACGCGATGAGTAGACGTGTCTGTATCGGAAATGCGTTAAGCATTCTCCACACTCACAGGCGTATCGACTCGTCCGTCGCTTGAAGCGTTCTCTTCTTACAAGAGGAGCATACGCTGCATGGGTCACCGATTCGAACAATCTTTAGTACACGTGTAGGGCATGACCAGGCGTATGCAGTATCAGGTGCAAATAGTAAGGTGCGCTTCTCAGCAGATTCCGAGAAATTAATTAGTTAATTATTCGTAATTGTTGTACGGCGTTCATGTGCGCTGTACGTTAACATGAATCCAAGGAGCGCGTGGTGCAGCGGTAAGAGCCCTGCTTCGTAAGCATGGGATCACTGGATCGAATCCCACCGGTGAGCCTTTTTTTTGTAAACATAGGCAATTCGTACAACTGTAGGAGTCGTGAATAATGTTCATTTTGCAGTCATTTGTAATGTGTTTTGTGAGCGGGAAAAGGGAGTCAGAATAATTCGTACAGGAGATTGATGAAAGAATACCTTTATTCACAGTAGTTGCTGTTAGTACAACTGCCCACCGTTACCGTTAGTTTGCGTGCAGGTGACCTCGCCAGGTCCGAACAATTTCCAACCAATACCAATTGCATGAGACACTACTTGCGGGGTACGGGGTGGTCTGGTGGTTCACTGACATGCAATGAACGGAACAGTCTGGGCCTTCAGTGTATACACGTATACATATAATAGAATACACCTGACCATGTATAATACCAATGTATTTGCAATGCCCCGACTGTACAATATGTAATGTCTCAAACATTCACCCCCATAGGATGAGTTCAGAATCCCTTTTCCCGCTCACTAAACACATTACAATTGACTGAAAAATGAACATTATTCACGACACCTACAGTTGTACGAATTGCCTATGTAAAAAAAAAAGGCTCACTGGGGGAATTCGATCCAGTGATCCCACGCTTAAGAAGCAGGGCTCTTACCGCTGCACCACGCGCTTCTTGGCTTCATGTTAACGTACAGCGCATATGAACGCCGTACAGCAATTGCGAACAATTAATAATTAATTTCTCTGAATCGGCTGAGAAGCGCACCTTACTATTTGCACCTGGTGTACGCCTGGTCATGCCCTACACGTGTACTAAAGATTGTTCGAATCGGTGACCTATGCATCGTATCCTCCCCTTGTTAGATCAGTGCTAAGGGTGTCGCCTTTTGTGCCTAAGAACCACCTTGTGGTGTAGTGGCTAGCATTATTGGCTGTGCTAAGAAATTTAATTGTGGTCCGAGTACTGGAACTTGCGGTACTCTGAGACTCGTGAGGCAAAATTGAGAAGAGGTGGGTTCAATACCCACCTCAGTCATCCTGGATGTGGTATTCTGTGGTTTCCCACTTCTACTCGAGGAGTACGCCGGGTTGGTTCCTAACTTAAGACCACACTGTACAAGCTTTTGTCTTTCATTATTGTTAACATAATTTGTTTCTCTTTTCAGGTGAGTCCCATGACGTGTTCTGTTCCATCTACTGTGCTCTTGTGGGGTAAGGAAACATAGCGAACGCATGCTATACAGGCTGTATCAAAATGAATATCGAGGTTTTAAGGCTTTGTCAGTGTATGCTAATTGTAGTATATCTGATGTTAGGTGAAATGCTAAATGGTGGTAGAAATCCGGGGTGACTATTATATGGTTGTAAAAAGTCATCTGTGGTTATACTGTATATTCGAGCAGTTTCCAGCCAGGAAGACAACCAGATAAGTAGTAGCCTGTAATATTACAGTAAAACCATAGTTGACTTTTTACAACCATATAGTCACCCCGGATTTCTACCACCATTTAGCATTTCACCTAACATCAGATATACTACATTTAGCATACACTGACAGTTGCATTACCAATACTGCAACTAAATAATTGTACATATTGTAAATATTTTTCACCTGTATTCTCAAACATAGATTTTATAGCCAAAGTGTAATGGATCTGATGATGATCGCTTGACGATCGAAACTGGTCATCCTAGTGTATTTATTAATCTCAGGTACATTCATGTTGACCGACTGAAAAGCACCAAACGTTTGTTTACTAAGGCAACAATGAATAATGGCTTCAAACCCCACAATGTCCTACAAGTGTTGAAGTGTTCAATGTGAGCACCATACGTCACACGGCACACATCGAGTCGATAGTCGAGTTCGTCCCAAACCTTGCTCAGCAACAACTGCTTCAGTCCTGTTTCTAAAGTCGGTTAGGTCAGCTAGTAGTGGAGGCACATACACATGATGCTTTACGAACCTCTAGAGGTAAAACTCGCATGGCGTCAGGTCAGGTGAACGTGGAGGCCATGCGAAGCAAGCTCTCTCATCCGGAACTTAATACGGAACAAACGTTGCACTGTAACTGCAGATTCAGTCCTTGCAAACTGTAAAACACAAAGAACTGTCTGCTCCCTAGTCGCTATATTGGCTATTAGCGCTTTTAACGGAAGACGAAGGAACCAGTGCATGAGCATTGGTACGAACACTTGTAGGACAAACTGTCTGAGTTGCTCTTTCATTTGATGTAATAAATACTACAAAGCCTTATTCGTGATGATGTTGCAAACTTTCAGGAAAGATGGAGGAAGGCAAATGGATCGATGTGAGATAAGGGACCATAGCACGGAAAGGCGACAAAAATCACGGTACGCATGTCATTCGTTGTGGGCATGTTAAAAAACCCATTTGAATTCAGTAGGCCGTATTCATAATGCCAAAATTAATCTCGGGATTTTTTGCCAACATTAAGTTCCTCCATTCTCTACTAGAAAGCGCTATGGTGTCAAGGAGTTTAGATATCTAACCTCCTTGACTTCCAGAGCGTTCCAAGAAACCCCAAAAATTCGACATGCAAGCTGCCCTCTGGGCGTCAAATAACAAAGCCTCCAACCGTCACCCAAGACCATACGATATTATTATTATTTATTTATTATTAATGTGATTAGGTCTGGGATTTCGATGGTTTGCATCTTAGCCCAATTCATTAATGAAGTTTATATGAATGTGTTTCAGAGTATTTGTTTGCATTTTTAGCCTACTTTTCACATTTTGCAAAAATCAGGAAGAAGTAGACTTATGAGATCGATCCGGGCAAATGTGTGTGTGTCTGTCCTTCTGCCTGTCTGGCTGGCTGGCTGTGTTTCTGTCCCCCCCCCCCCCCCCTATCAACTCCTAAACGGCTGAAGCAATCCAAACAAAATTTGGTAGGAGTAACGATCTATACCTGAAGATCTCAATGCCGTATTTGGAAATGATGTCAGTGCTACCAACTGCAGGAAAACGCACTAGAAATTTGAGCTCCATGTTGGATATCTTGGAAGGTATGCATGCGAGCTATTCCAAAATTGGCACACATGTAGATAATACTATTTCAGATTAATTTCCAGGAGGCCATACATGACAGTGTTGCCAAAATAATGATAAGCCTTCTGATAGGTCCAATTTTTAAATGCATATAACTTGTACACTATCAATTGGATTTCAACCAAATTTTGTATATACTATGTGTGTACATAAACAGATATGATTGAGCGTATTCTTAAGAGCCATCAGGGCTGCCTACTGATAATAAATGCTCTCTCTCTATTTTCTTATCCAATACCAATATATCAGAAAGTATGCAAGCCGACAGCTTTAAACTATGCATTCTAGATTAATTTGGTGTAACATATATACGTTAGTGCTACCAACATGATATTAAGCCTGCTGATAGGACCAATTTTCAAATACATGTAACTTATTTACTACCAATTGGATTTCAACCAAATTTCGTATGTGCTATGTGTACAACAGCAGATATGACTATGCTTATTCTTAAGAGCAACCAGGGCTGCCAACTGTTGATAAATGCTGTCTATATTTGTTTACCCTAATATCAATATATCAGAAAGTATGCAAGCCAACAGGTCTATACTTTGCACACGTATAGCACCTGACACTCGATTAATTTGGAGTAATTAATATAAGTTAGTGTTGCCAACATGATTCTATGCCTGCTGATATATCCAATTTTAAAATACATGCAATTTCTATACTAACAAATGGATTTCATCCAAAATTGGCACAACAAGATATCATAATTATTTCTAACCAGCACACGCAGGACATTGTTGCCAACATGCTTTTATGCGTGCTGATAGATTCAATGTCTAACTGCATGTAACGTCCATTGGACTAGAACCAAATTTTGTATTCCGTACCTTAAGTGATGGAACTAAGAATATATTCAGTCACCAGGGCTGCCAACTGTAGTGCTCTGAGGCCGATAACCTGGATGTTAGGCCCCTTAAAACAACAATTATCATCATGTAGTGCTGTATGAGGCTACATTATACCAGGAATATTTCGAACTAATTAGACATTTCGATATTACCAACTTGATTTCGTCATTATTCTAGATAGGTTCATATACTGTAAAATAATCTTTGGCATGAGAAGTTGGCTCTTTAGTTCGTCACGGAACTTCTTGTTCTCTAAAGTTGTGGGATAAGGCATTTATTAGGGGCTTTTATTGCATTTTATGCGTTTTTCAATGCTATATATTTATCATGTGGCTTTTACTGCCAGGAGTCTCCACGGACATGTTCGGCTCAACAGCTGCTTCGATCGGACACCCCTAGGGTGAGCTACAAGTTCCGCTCAATTTCAAGTAGTTTCATCTTTCACTACCAGATGTCAATGATGCCTAGTGGTGAACGTTGGAACTTTGATTGGGCGTTCCAACGAAATCTAACCTAGAAATTTAGCTTCACAAAAGTTTAGTCTGTGGAATTATCTTTTACATACCATAAATCTATGACATGGGACCGCCGGCTTTACTTCCCCTCCGAAGGAAGGCATACTGAGGGTTTTTCATCATCCTTTCCCGTCTCCAGTTTCCCGGGCGCGGTAGACAAGCGCTCGCCACTGCTGTCTGTCATTCTACAACTTCTTCTCATTTCAGCCCTTTTTTCTCTACTTCTGATTTCACGGTTTATAGTCAATTTTATACATCTTAAGGGCATTTTGTACTGTTCATAGGTTTTGTTATTGTGTCTTCTGAGAAGACATTTGCCCATACCACTGAACAGTGGGTCAAAATCGAAATCAAGGAGGACAAAATTATTCATTTTCATAATTAAAAAATCAAAATTTATTACTTGTACAGCATTCTCATATAATTGCCGCTCACTATTCTGGGATATAAACGCATCTTAGTGTAAATCGGTCACCACTGTTCGAGCAGTCTAAATTGGAGGGTGAATGTAAGTGGCTGTGATTTGATCGTCTTTGTGGTTATTGTGATGCATTAAGATGGAACATGCAGCTGAAGGTATGATCTTTGTAACGTGTTTCAGTTATTAATGGGAGTAATTGTTTCGTAATTTTAGCTATATTTGCATTATTTTTAAAATTATATTTTCACTTAGAATTTTAGTATGTCGCGTCACTCTGTGTCACTTTCTACTTAATGTTAAAATGTAGATAAAGTCTTGTAGTTTACGCCTGTTATAAGATTTTTTGCATCTTTTTGCAACTTACTTAGTTATTTTACGTTTTAGAAGATGCCTCGCAACCAGTTCTGACACGTTTACAACTGTTTGACGATTATGTCAAAAGTGGAACTTTGTGACTTTGTTAAAAGTAAATTAGGGGTAGAATTGTTCTCAAGAGATAACTGAATGCTCTATCGAACTCCTAGTCATAGACAATTTCTTGCATGTGTAGACGAGCTTAAAAAGGTCTTAACTGATGTTTATTATGAAGTAAACAAATTATATACTTTGCTTTCACTCTAAATTCATGATTAAAACTTAAATATAATGTTGTCCCCCTAGATTTCGATTTTGACCCACTGTGCACTGGAGTCTACGCCCCCCTATAACATTTGCAACAGTATCCTGTATCCCAGCTTCTTTCCTATTTGTTTTGGTTTCTGATCTTGGTTTGTCTGAGGATTTCAACGCTCTTAAAAAATCCGACGACTTCGGCCGGGTTTGAACCACTATCTTGGCCACAGCAGTTCAGCATGCTACCAACTACGCTTACGCTACTATGCTTATCGGGGTTTATTGCATTTTATATTCATTTGAAGTAGGCCTACTTCTTGGGTGTATTTTACATTTTTATTTAGTTTTCAAGGGTATTTATGGATACTCGTTATAATTCCTGTTTCTACGGGATTGAGGCTGGGATGCGATTAAGGCTGGATGCCCTTCCTGACGCCAAGGTTGTGAGAGGAGATGAAATGAGTTGGAAGGAGGTGACCGTGGCCTATTAGATGGTTTGGTCCTGGCATTTGAGTTGATCTGAAAATGGGAAATCGTGCAAAACCATCTCAAGGACGGCCAACGGTAGGGCTGCAACCCATTTGGCTACTGAGTCCGGAGCAACCTGGACCCATGGCCTTGTGTGTCAAGCTACCGCGGCTGGTCTCAGCTTTCCAAGAGGGATATTTTCGGTTTTAAATATAATTACTTAATAAGTTATTTACATTGCTTAGTTCTAACTTTCGGTAACTTCATTAAACTGTACTATTTTATTCTACGTGAGTTTGAATTTACATTATATTCAGAAACCTGATATCAGAGTCAAATGTTTGCAATTTTAAGGGCATTTTATACGGCATTTTATCTATTTTTTGGGGGCATTTTATACATTTTATATGGCATTTTATACGGCATTTTATACATTTTATACATTTTATAGGGCATTTTATATGGCATTTATACGACATTTTATACATTTTATATGGCATTTTACACGGCATTTTATACAATTATGGGACATTTTATACATTTTATTCGACATTTTGTACATTTTTTATGGCATTTTATACATTTTATATGACATTTTATAGGGCATTTTATAAATTTTATAGAGCATTTTATACATTTTATATGGCATTTCATACATTTTATACGTCATTTTATACATTTTATGTGGCATTTTATACATTTTATATGGCATTTTATACATTTTATACATTTTATAGGGCATTTTTGGAGATTTTTAGGTCATAACTCCATTTTTAAAGTGCATTTTTCATTGTTTTATAGGGCATTAAAATCCTAGTTGAGATTTATTACCATCTAAGTTATATTTTTGGATGAAAGCACAAAAAAATAATTGGTCAAGTTCACCCTTCTGGTCAGGAACGCCTCATATACTCTACAATATTTTTAACCGACTCATTTTGACATTTTGGAAAAAATGTAAAAATTAGACAAAGTTAAGATCAATCCAGGCAGACGTGTGTTAATCGAAAAACAAATTTGGTAAGCGAGAAGTACTAGACCAGGACATCTCAAGGCAATACTTGAAACTGTCGTCATTGCTACCAACTGCTGAAAAATATAATCGAAATTTGAACCCAGTTTTAGGCTGCATATCTCACAAAGTACTGTACACAAGGAAACTATCCCACAATTGACACACATACAGATCATAATATTTCAGATTGCATTCTATGCGTACGATGTTCCTTGACCCTCGTTGTGATTCTCCTACCTGTCTGACCAATATACACGTAACCACAGGAACATGGAATCTTATATACTCCAGCACAGTTTAGACCAACTGAATCCTTGCCTACGATGACATTAGGCTTGAATATGGTTTTGTTATTGTGTCTTCGGAGAATATTGGTAATCCTGTCCTTGACAGATTGCACGTATGGCAGATGAAGTGCTACATCCTAAACCGGAAGTCAGATCCTCCTCCTGCGAAATTGGGCTATCTGCCATATGTGCACGGTATGTGTCGAGAAATACAGTAAAACTCTGCATAATTTTAGGCACTGGAGCTACCAACTGTTAATAAGTGTTTTCTAGAACAGTGTTTCCCAAACTTTTGTGTGTGTGTACCACTTTAATACATGAGAATCTCTCGCATACCACCTATTGGTTGGGAGATATAGTATCTATAACCCCATCACCACTACGTAGCAGACCAAAATATGGATTGTAAATTGTGTTAGTTAGAGTTAAAGTTCAAATAATAAAAAGTTGCAGTTGTTGTATTATTTACCACAATAAGTATTCAATTTGAACATTCAGAAATGACACTGTACAAATATTATTTATATATAAAAAAAAGATCTTAATAATTAGACATAAAACCCAAAGTTCAACTAAGAACTTCAATGTGATGGGTGAGCTTGAAGATTAGAAGCCAGCTTCGGAATGTCTGGTTTAAAATTGCTGAGTCTCAAACGAAGATCGATTTCCACTGTAAGGAGCCTATTCCGTTATTTATTCTTGAGATAAACAAGTGAAGAAAATGCAGTCTCACACAAGTAGGAAGTAGTGAAATGCAGTAAAAATCTATCTGTTTTGTCAGCTATGTCTGCATAGTCTGCACGCCTCTCAACCCAAAAGTTCACAAGAGCCATTTTTGAAAAAGTTTGCCTTAGTTCTCCGGCAACGAATCAATGTTTTTTAAAAATTTTATTTTATATTTAATATTTTTCCTAACATCACGAGCGAACCACCAGTGGTACGCGTACCACAGTTTGGGAAACGCTGCTCTAGAATATCTTAGAAAGTAATGCAGAAGGCGGAGGCAGATTTCACAGGGGACTTTAAAATCTTTTGAATTCACTAAATTTCCCAATTTTAGTATACTTCCATAAGTTTCACATGTTCAGCAAACGAAAAACCTCATCATCGTCATCTAAAGGCTAGGTCTTGTCCCTTACTTGCTGTTTAAATTGAAGTCCATGCATCACAGAATACAGAGCCTTCCACGGTCTTCCTCCTCCTTTCTTCCCCAGAACTTTTCCTTCCAGTATGCTGGTCAGGAACTCATTATGACGTAAGGTGTGGCCAAGGAATTTTGCTTTCCTCTTTTCTATAGAAGTGATCAATTATCTTGTTTCGTCTACTTCCTTGTGGACCCATTCGTTAGTCTTTTCTCCGTCCAGCTTATTTTCAGCATCCTTCTCCACACCCACATTTCCGCAGCTTCCAGGCGTTGTATGTCCTGTTTCCTTAGAATCCAAGTTTCTCATCCGTATAACAAAACACTCCAGACAAATGTTTTGATAAACAATTCAATTTGGTATGAGTAAAGATCTATACCTGGATATCTCACGGCCATATTTGAAATTCACGTCAGTGCTACCAACCGCTGAAAAATAGTATTGAAATTTGAGCTCTATGTAGGGTATCTCAGAACTTATGCATGCGAACTAATCTAAAATTAACACACATATTTCAGATTAATTTTCAGAAGTCCATACATGCCAGTGTTGCCAAAATGATTCTAAGCCTGCCGATAGGTCCAATTTCTAAATGCGTGTTACTTCTATGCTATAGATTCGATTTCAACCAAATTTCGTTTGTACTAAGTGTACTACAGCGTATTCTAATGAGCCACCAGGGCTGCCAACTGTTAATAAATGCTATCTATATGTTTTAACCCTAATATCGAAATATCAGAAAGTATGCAAGCCAACAGCTGTAAACATTGCACACTAATAGTGCCTACCATTATACCTTAGTTTGGTGTAACTTTTATACATCAGTGCTGCCAACACGATTCTAAGCCTTCTGATAGGTCCAATTTTTAAATGCATATAACTTCTATACTAACAACTGAATTTCAACCAAATTTCGTTTGTGCTTTGTGTACCATAACAGTTATGAGTATGACTATGCGTATTCTAAACAGACAGCGGGACTGCTAACTGTAGTAAGTTACTCTATTCGACTAGACTATTTCAGGTGTATTTCAAACTGCAGTACTAATAAATATTATCATTACCAACTTGATTTCGTCATTATTCTAGATAGGCCTATATAGAATGACATGAATCTTAAATTTAAAAAGTATGCTCTTTAGTTCGTCTCGGAACTACTTGTTAACTTACGGCATTTTACAGGAAATGTGATTTGTGTTGCGAGAAAAGGTGAAGAATATGCTGCTTTCCGCGAGTTCCTTGAAACATTCGGCGATGAAAACTTGAGGAAAACATTTTTATAGTACGCTTATTCATGAAATCAGCGTAGATTTTAACAATTTATTAGGTTTGCATGTAGAATTAATGATAAAAATAACATTTCACTACATTATTAACACTTGTTTTTAGAAAGCATGTAAATATGTTAGGTCATAGTGTACGTGTTGTGAATCATACATAATCAGTGTTTTACGGCATATTTGCCGCCATATTTCTCGTTCCTTTTGGTCTTAAACATCCAAACCTTAGTCTTAACCAGGGCCCGCATAATTACGAGCTTAACTTTTCACAAATATGTATTTATTTAAGTGCTTAAAAGTGGAAAATATGTGAATAAGTTTCCAAAATATGTTCTTAAATTTGTGTCATATTTATGTCCCCCAGTTAGCCTCCGTGGCTTAGGCGGCCTTACGCCGGCCTCTCACCGCTGGGTCCGTGGTTCAAATCCCGGTCACTCCATGTGGGATCTGTGCTGGACAAAACGGAGGCAGACAGGTTTTTCTCCGGGTACTCCGGTTTTCCCTGTCAAAATTTCATTCCAGAAACACTCTCCACTATCATTTCATTTCATCTGTCATTCATTTAATCATTGCCCCAGAGGAGTGCGTCAGGCCTCGGCAGCCGGCACAGTTCATATCCTCGCCGCTAGTTGGGGGCTTCATTCATTCCATTCCTGACCCGGTCGGGGACTGGAAGCAGGCTGTGGATTTTCATTATGTCCCCCAGTTACTCGAAATATAGTTGAAATGTCCACCTCCTTGAATTTTCATTTTCACATTTCATATTTATTCATCAGTGCCTTCACTATATTTACAGTACACTGAAGGGATTCTCTGAAAAGCTCCACTTCGCGTTCGGGAAGCGTTATATTTACATATGTACACAAGATGGCAATTAGTGAGCATCGAGCAATGATTACATTATTTACAGTATGCAATTGGGATATATATAGGATAAGGGAGGAACAATAAGAGAAAAGATCGAATAAATATTTGCAAAATAGAGATACACGGGAAACACTAGCACAACAAAGAATCGGGGCATAATTTATGATAGTAGTGGGGCGTACAGCGTAACTCCGCGGCCCTTCTGAGCTGATCGATAGCCAAGGGAAATTTTGTCTAAAATAACTGATGAGTCTGTATTATTAAAAAGTTTTCGCAGGTATAACAAATCAATAGGTTCTCAATAGAAATAATCCATAACCCTGTCTACAGTACAAATGTCCCCAGGCCGAGGCTTGCCTCAGTTTCCAAATCCTACGAAATCATGCATGTGCTCTTTTTGAATTTTATCATTTTAAATGATCTTGTCGACTTCGTCGTTACGCTGGGGTCTGGCGTTACGTTACGGTGACGGGACGAAATGTACTGAGGTGTGTGACGTCATAGTACCGCTTGGTGCATGTGTTCCCGACAATCTCTACTTCGTTAGTATAAAACAAAAATCCCCGATTCTTGGATGTCACGGGTAATCTCGAGAACCACTGGATGGATTTTGATGCGGTTTTCACCATTCTGTAAAGGATAGCTCGAGGAAATGTTCTGTAGAAAATAATTTATGTATGATCAAAGGAAGCCAAGCAGTAATGATTTCAGTGAAAAAGTCGGAAACAAACCCGGCGTCCGTGCGCTTCTTAAGCTTAAGCTGGGCAAACCGTTAAAATATCAATATACTATGAGCGTAAGAATTGGTCAGCATGAAAAGTTCTACAAAAAAAGTCCGCGAGAGCATCTTCAATACATCGCCCACTATAAGTGTTTTACACTGGATGGGAGGGGCACGTCCCCGCGCGCTCAGCTGAACGTGACGGCATCCCGCGCGCTTGACCTTGCTTTGCCCTTGGTTTGCACTTGCCGTTCGCGAGTAATTTGAAACAAGATAAGCAAGATAAGTATTATGCAGATAATTTTCTAACATGTCAAGAGTGTTTGGCTTCGAGCGAAGCGAGAAGCCTCCAGCCTTTCTAGCATTTTTCAGCATTTGTAGCATTTAAAATGATACAAAGTCTAGTCCTTCAGACTGACTGTCACTTTTTATTCTAAAGACCAGAAGAATAGGTCACTTCAAAATCTTTCATAGGACACTGTCAATACCCACAAGTTTCGCAGTCCACTGCAATTTCAAGTAGAATTTCTTGTCATCGTAAGGACTTTTGGAGGGCTAATGAGACTGCTCTACTTAATGACCGGGGAATTCCTGGCATAATGTAGCCTAATAGACCACTACAGTTGGCAGCCCTGGTGACTGAATATATTCTTAGTTCCATCTCTTAGGGTACAGAATACCAAATTTGGTTGAGGTACAATGGGTAGCATAGACATTACACGCAGTTAACATTGGATTTAAAAGCGCCCGTAAAATCATGTTGGTAACAATGTCCTGCATGTATTGGTCAGAAATAATTTGAAATAATATGATCTATTGTTGTGCCAATTTTGAATGAAATCCAATAGTTAGTATAGAAGTTACTTGCATTTTAAAATTGGACCTATCAGCAGGCTTAGAATCAAGTTGGCAGCACCGACGTATGTTAGTTACTCCAAATTAATCTAGAATGCCAGGTAGGCCTACTATACTTCTGCAAAGTTTAGAGCTATTGGCTTGCATACTTTCTGATATATTGATATTAGGGTAACAAAAATAGAGACAGCATTTATTAACAGTTGGCAGCCCTGGTGGCTCTTAAGAATACGCTCAGTTATATCTCTTCATGTACACATAGCACATAGGAAATTTGGTTGAATTCCAATTGATAGTGTAGAAGTTAAAGGCATTTAAAAATTGGACCTATCAGCAGGCTTAGAATCATGTTGGCAACACTGCCATGAATGGCCTCCTGGAAAATAAACTGAAATATTATTATCTATACGTGTGCCAATTGTGAAATAGCTCCCATTCATACCATCCAAGATATCCAACATGGAGCTCAAATTTCAAATGCGATTTTTCAGCAGTTGGTAGCACGGATATCATTTTCAAATACGGCATTGAGATATAGATCTTTACTCATACCAAATTTTGTTGCGATTTCTGCAGCCGTTTAGGAGTTGATAGGGGGGGGGGGGACGACGACGGCGACTCACACACAGCCAGACAGACACACATTTTCAAAATGTGAAAAGTAGGCAAAAAAATAGGAAATATGTACTTTGGAATAAACTCGCAGAATATGTATTTATTTATAAAAACGCCAAAAACAAGTAAATAAATAGAAAATATTTCGTTAAATAAAACACATTTAAACACACGGGACTTATTCTCTGATGGTACGAAGCTAAACTTCTGTCAGCTCAGAATAGCGAGTAAAAGACTTACGATCGATTACCTTTGCTTGTCGTCATGGTCCCCCTCAGCTACATTCCACGCTCGTCAATATCGTCGCCAGATGTCTCCACCCTCGCAGAGGCTGAAGCCAAGGAAATGTGTCCCCTTGCCAACCTAAAGTGCACATTCAGCCAACAAGCCAAGGCTCGCTATCGGCAGCCAACTGAGTCACTAAGTCCAAATGTCACTGTCTCTATCTAGTACAGCGTCTCACTCAGCTGTTTCTATTGCTTCGCCATTTGTGATTAATAGGGCTCGGATTGTTAGGTGCTAAAAATAGGGATTTTTGTAATGTATTAAATACTTCTGAAATATGTGACAAAAAAGAAAATATTTAATTATAATTTAGTTTATTAATGACAATATAAACAAAATGCAGTACTCACGAATGCAATTTATGCTATGTCCCACAGACTGCTGAAGCATTGCAATACACAACGAGATACATCTTCACGTTGTCCATCACAAGTGACCGACGATTATCGCGAAACTGCGGCTATATGTTTCTTGCCCTCGAGGTGTGGTGTAATTTGAGATCACTGTTCAGCCTTGATTGTTTCCCACAAGGTTGGCAGAACAGAACGCCCCCATCAGAAGTAAAATTATCCTTAAATTCTGCAACAAACTGCTGCTTTGTACACACATCAAAAAAAGTTTTGCATCACCTCGGTTCCCAGATCTCCGGCATATAGACGTTGACTGTGTATATTGTATCCAAGATACAGTCCCTTTGACTGTTCATAGATGTCACTAAAACTGCTCAAAGATGTAAACAACCATGCATGAGCAGGGCCTATTAGACGGAGGGGGTACGACAGCCGATCAGTTCCAGTCATTCCACCAGGACGAAGGTACGCTGCTCATGTTGTCTGTAGTTCTACCATGCCTAGAAGGTCAATACCGCAGTTCGATCGCGTCCGCATTGTTACTTTGTGTCAAGAAGGGCTCTCAACAAGGGAAGTTTCCAGGCGTCTCAGAGTGAACCAAAGCGATGTTGTTCGGACATGGAGGAGGTACAGAGATACAGGAACTGTCGATGACAGGCCTCGCTCAGGCCGCCCAAGGGCTACTACTGTAGTGGATGACCGCTACTTACGGATTGCCGCTCGGAGGAACCCTGACAGCAATGCCACCATGTTGAATAATGCGTTTCGTTCAGCCACAGGACGTCGTGTTTCAACTCAAACTGTGCGCAATAGGCTGCATGATGCGCAACTTCACTCCCGACGTCCATGGCGAGGTCCAGCTTTGCAACCCCGACACCATGCAGCGCGGTACAGATGGGCCCAACAACATGCTGAATGGACCCCACGGAATTGGCATCACGTTCTCTTCACCGATGAGTGTCGCATATGCCTTCAACCAGACAATCGTCGGAGACGTGTTTGGAGGCACCCTGGTCAGGCTGAACGTCTTAGACACACTGTCCAGCGAGTGCAGCAAGGTGGTGGTTCCCTGATGTTTTGGGGTGGCATTATGTGGGGCCGACGTACGCCACTGGTGGTCATGGAAGGCTCCGAAACGGCTTTACGATACCTGAATGACATCCTCCGACCCATAGTGCAACCATATCGGCAGAATATTGGAGAGGCATTTGTCTTCATGGACGACAATTCTCGACCTCATCGTGCACATCTTGTGAATGCGTTCCTTCAAGATAACGACATCGCTCGACTACAGTGGCCAGCATGTTCGCCAGACATGAACCCTATCGAACATGCCTGGGATATGTTGAAAAGGGCTGTTTATGGACGTCTTGATCCACCAACCACTCTGAGAGATTTACGCCGAATTGTCGTTGAGGAGTGGGACAATTTGGACCAACAGTGTCTTGATGAACTTGTGGATAGTATGCCACGGCGAATACAGGCATGCATCAATGCAAGAGGACGTGCTACTGGGTATTAGAGGTAGTGGTGTGTACTGCAATCTGGACCACAAATGCTGAAAGTCTAGCTGTATGATGGTACAACATGCAATGTGTGGGTCTCATGAGCAATAAAACGAGCTGAAATGTTGTTTGTGTTGATCTCTATTCCCTTTGTATTTAACGGTTCCGGAACTCTTGGAACCGAGGTGATGCAAAACTTTTTTTGATGTGTGTAGTTGCTTTTACTTTAGGCATCCCTGGCTTCCACAGTGAGTGGAACGGGGCGACAATATAAGAAAAACACACCTGCAAGGTGACATACGCTTTGAATGAAGATTAGATAGCTCACAGGTTCTTCCCCGTTCAGGTAAAAATAAACTGAAGATCTAGCATACTGATTTAAAAGAAAATATGTAAATATCATGTGTTTTTATGTGCTAATAAGTGAAAAGCGAGAATTTATGTATTTATAGACAAAATGTTTAATATATTTTTTTACCTAAAAATATTTATTTACCGATAAAACCGAGTCCTAGTGATAAATATCTCATGTAATATTTCTCAGGTTCGCGGGTTCAAATCCGGCGGAAGTCTTCCGGGAATATTAAGGACACTAGCGACAATTACACAATTAAACGAGGCCACTTTAAAACAAATTTATGTTATTTCCGTTTGGTCAATGGTTGTTAATAATACACTAAACAAAGATCTAACGTTTCTAAGCCATCTGCTGACAATAAATATGAAATATTATTGTCTGATTTTGTACAGGATGTTCAAAAACAAAACAAGATCACACAAAACAATTATGGTTTATACATTTCTAAAGTTAAGCACACTTTTCTTGAAACTTTCGTGTTAAGGATACTTAATTTCTTTGCTGGAATGTGGTTTGACAAAATGAACGGATTGGTTTTTCTAGAGTAATTACTTTAAGCCGTTTAAAGATTAACTACCTCAAAATATATTTTTAACTCTTAAAATGTATGTTTTTTTTAATTTATAAATTGAAAAGATAAAAGATGACAAACTGGAGCAAAACAGATCGAGATGGTTTGGACATGTCAAACGGATGAATGAAGTAAGGCTACCAAGACGAGCACTGGAACGATGGATGACAGGGAAGAGAGGACGAGGAAGACCAAGAATGCGTTGGATGGACTCGGTGAAGAATTGCATTAGAAAACGGAACCTGTATTGGAACACTGTGTCGGAAGAGGAATGGTGGAACGACAGAACAAAGTGGAGAGGAACCATATTTGCCCCCACCAGGTGTCAGCTGGAAAAGGGGAAATGAAGATGATGATGATGAAAGATTATTTTAAATATATTTCGGTTTATTCTATAAAACTACATGGTTACTAAAACATTACAAAAAAATCAGGCCTGCAACTTAAGTTGAAACGTTTACCAGCTTAGTGCAAAATTAGCAACCATTGATCAAACGGAAATAACAGAAATTTGTTTTTCAATTTGCTCACTTAATAGTGTAATATAAGCCACTGTCACAGCCCAGAGCGTTAAGAACCCCTCGGTATGCCTTCCTTCGGAGGGGAAGTAAAGCCCATGTAAAATAATCTAACACTACAATAAATTGGTAGTGTGTAGCCATATTTGTGGATTCTGCTTGTCTGGTTAGAAACGCTCTATTAAGTACCAACGTTTGCCGCTAGGTTTCAGTGACAGTGGCATCTGGTAGCCAAAGTTGCTAGCGGCGTTCAATTAGAATACCCTGCTTTGGCCATTGGCTGCGATTCATATATAACAATATGTGTTGACCGAATGAAAAGCTTTCTTTAATAAAACTAGGCAACACTGTCACTTAGGAAGCAAAATAACCAGTGATGGACGAAGCAAAGAAGACATAAAAAGAAGATTGGCACAGGCAAGGGAAGCATTTCTATAGAATAGAAATCGACGGCTTCGGCGGCGTAGTCGGTAGTATGCTGAGCTTCTATGCCCAAGATAACGGGTTCAAACCCGGCCGAAGCCGTCATATTTTTATTTTATTTTTAAGAGCGTTAAAATCCCTCAGTATGCCTTCCATCGGAGGGGAAGTAAAGCCGGCGGTCCCATATCATAGATGTATGGCATGTAAAAGAACCTTCCACTAATTGCACCTGTGTGAAGCTAAATTGGATAGGTTAAGAATGTAAACAATGCTCTTAGGTTTCTATGTTCGTTGCCAAGAGCCGACTGCGGTGGCGTCTGGTAGCTAAGTTCTGAACTTGGCCTCGTAATCGTTGACGGTGGCGCTTGGCGGCAAAAGTAGGAACTATTTGAAAATTCTAAGTTGCAGTACTTAAA
This sequence comes from Meconema thalassinum, assembly GCA_946902985.2. NCBI lineage: Eukaryota > Metazoa > Arthropoda > Insecta > Orthoptera > Tettigoniidae > Meconema > Meconema thalassinum. The sequence goes on from OX336395.1 coordinate 333,884,961, forward strand.
TTAAAAAAAACAGATAACACACACTAATACAGTCATCACAATTAACACCGGTTATCAGACAGATTCTACACACACCCAAAGTACACGGGACTACATGACCGCGTTGTCGCAGCCCCTAAACTTAAGAACCAACCAGAATAGAAATCTATTGACGTCGAATATAGATTTAGGTATTGGAAAATCATCTTTGAAAGCCTTTGTCTGGAGCGTGGCGCTCTATGGAAGTGAAACTTGGACTGTTGGTGCATCATTAAGGGGAAAATAGAAGCACTTGAAAAGTGGTGTCACAGGTGAATGATGAAGATCAGATAGGGTAACAAATGAAGAGCTAAAATAATTACTTTAGACGAAAATGTTAGATTCCAAGACAAATCTTCACTAAAATCCAAACCAATCTTATCAGTAGAAGAAAGGAAAAGATCAGAAAGAATGAAGAGATACTAGACACTAATATAGAACAACAAACAGAGATATTATTGATTCAACGTGCCCCAAATAGGTATAAAGACGAGTGCGAGAGGAGAGATGTTTCTGACGACTGCTAATGAAGAAAAGAGATGAGATAGGTTGGTAGGACACATACTGTGACACCCAGGAATAGCAAACGTAGTTTTGGAAGGATGGGTCGAAACGGTGTGGTAGCTATGTAGAGATGAAACGATTAGCTCAAGACAGGGAGTCACGGAGGGCAGCATCAAACCATTCACCGTGGGTTCAAACCCGGCCGAACTCATCGGCCTTTTTAAGAGCATTAAAAATCCCTCAGTATGCCTTCCTTCGGAGGGGAAGTAAAGCCGGCGGGCCCATGTCATAGATTTATGGCACGTGAATTGCACCTCCAGTTATTCGACGCAGGGTGGCAGCAGAGAAAGAGAGACAAAAGCTTGAAACAGATCCCAGACATTCTATGTTCAACCACAAGGTGACCACTCCTCGCCTAAGATCCAGGAAGAGTTTTATTAAGGGAACAGCACCCCTCCATACCAAGCCAGACGTCCGGCGTGTGTCACTCTGGAAACAAATAGTACCAGAACTGAAGAAGAACTGAGCAGTGGTAGTCATTTGCCTTAAACCGGATGAGAACAGGAGTGCCTAAGTGTCGTAGCAACCTTGTGAAGTGGGGTTATGCTGAAGATCCACGATGTGCCTGTGGATAAATCCAGACTCCACAACACCTGCTCACGTGCAAAGATCTTGATGAAACCTGCAGCCAGGAAGACCTTATATTGGCCACAGACCGAGGGATAAGAGCTGCAGAGTTCTGGAAAGGAAGAATTTAGTGCGTCTCCCGGACACGGACAGTAAGTAAGTAAGCACTGTAAAACAACCTTCCTCTGACTACAATTGTGTGAATTAAATATGTAGGATAGATTTGATAAACGCTCTATTAAGTTCGAACATTCGAGGCCAGGTGGAAGTTGCGGTGGCATCTAGTAGCCAAGTTCAAAGCTAGGTGTCGTTGACAGTAGCATTTGGTAGCAAATTGAAATTCATCGTGTGGAGTCCTTACCTGTATTACAGATAACACACACTAATACAGCCATCACAATTAACACCGGTTATCAGACAGTTTCTCCACACACCCAAAATACACGGGGCTACATGACCGCGTTGTCGCAGCTCCTAAACTGAGGAACCAACCAAGAACTTTCAAGTCAATACGGAAACCCTCAGCGAACCAACGATATCCCATCTTCGTCAGAAATACTCACCCCTGTAACTTGAATAAGAAATAGTTGGAGCAGTGAAGTAATCCCCTGCTGGACGCTCGTCTAACCGGAGCAAATCCCTTCTTTGTGGTGCGGGTTTGTTTACGTGTTGTGGTGGAGCTTCGGAGCAGATTAAGAGTGACAGGCTGGCTTAACATCCACACTTGTCTGCCTCACACGGTCACAAAGGTGTTACAATCACTTTCATTTACTGGAACACAAACAACAATGAAAGTTTACTACAATGTTTAAAAATAAACCTAGAAGTTGTGCTGGATTCCTTTTAACGAAAATAGTACATTATGCAACGAGCCTATAATGGCAATAATTAAGACACGAGTTGCGAGTTTTATCATTTCCATACGTGTGTCTTAATTACCGTTATAGGCAAGTTGCATACGACTGTTTACTCCAAAATTAATCTAAAATGTCAGATACTATAAGTGTGCATAGTTCAAAGCTGTCGGCTTGCATACTTTCTGATATATGGTGTTTGGATAAAAGAATAGAGAGAGCAATTTTTAACAGTTGGCAGCTCTGGTGGCTCATAATAATACGCTCAGTCATATCTGTTTATGTACACATATTACATACAAAATTTGGTTGAAATCCAATTGATGGTGTAGAAATTATAGGCATTAAAAATTGGACCTATGAGAAGGCTTAAAATTAATTTGGCAACACTGTCATGTATGGCCTCCTGGAAATTAAACTGAAATAGTGTTATCTACATGTGTGCCAATTTTGGAAGAGCTCCCATGCGCACCTTCCAAGATATCCAACATGGAGCTCAAATTTCTAGTGCGTTTTTTCAGCAGTTGGTAGCACTGATATCATTTTCAAATATTGACGTGAGATATTCCGGTATACATCTTTAATCATACAAAATTTGATTTCGATTTCTGCAGCCGTTTAGGAGTTGATAGGGGGGGGGGGGGACACACACACACACAGCCAGACTGACAGAAGGACAGACAGACAGACAGACAGACAGACAGAAGGACAGACAGACAGACAGACACACACATTTTCCCGGATCGATCTCATAAGTCTACTTTTTCCTCATTTTTTGCAAAATGTGAAAAGTAGGCTAAAATTAGTGATATAATGACCCTCATAATGATACAGGTTTCTGACATAGGGGCAGATGACCTCGTAGTTCCGCCCCTTAAAACAACAACAATAACTAAGTAACTAACTCTCTGATATATAATATTTACATTTCAACATCGTCGAACATAAAATGAACTATCCCCACAATTTGTACAACAAGAAATGCATTTCGAGGAATGCTAAGATCTGTCACTACAGAACTGCTGTCAGACCACAGTTTCTGTATGCCGCAGAGACCCTCTTGATGAACAGAAAAGGCACCATGGATGACCTGGAGAAAGCTGAAAGACGTATCCTCAGGAAAATCCATGGCCAGAGATTGCTCCCAGATGGAACCTATCGTTTGAAATCTAATTCTGACCTGTATTGACAGTTAGAATCAGCCAATACCAGTATGAGACGTAGGAGGCTAAAGTTCTACGGCCACCTACAACGAATGAAGCGCAACAGGCTTACCAAGAAGATATTCTCCTTGGATAAAAGCTACAAGACTGGAAGCCTGTGGCTTAATGAAGTACTAAAGTTCTTGGATTCGGCTGGAATTGCTGACCTTGATGTAGAAGATCGTTCTAAATTTTGTGCTATGGTAGAATCTTGGACCCCACCACCTAGAGTCCCTAAATGTCGGAAGCCCCTTTCGCAGGAGAGAAAGGAGAAATTATCAGCAGGGCTCAAGATATATTGGGAACGGAAAAGAGCATTTCATTTCATTTTTCATTTCATATTTATTCATCAGTGCCTTACACTATATTTACAGTACACTGAAGGGAGTCTCTGAAGAAAGCAAAGTCCCACTTCACATTCGGGATGCGTCTGAGCCCCCACTATATTCATTCATTCATTCATTCATTTGCAATTGGGGGTGTGTCCCCCGGTGGCAAATTGGATATACATAACAAATAAATAATTATACATAACAATTCAATAACAATTAAACTGGAGTATTTACACAAATAGCCTGTCTTTTCTTAAACACACCTATATGTAGAGAGTTCCAGTTATCAATGGCACGGTTTACGAAAGAATATTTACCATAATTTGTTCGCTGTGCTCGGCCCTTAACTTTGAAAGGATGATCGCTCCTACCCATGTAAGTGGGCTTTCCCATACGTTTGCTAAGCTCACCCCATGCTGGTTGATTTGTATACGTGTTGTACATAGCGCAGAGTCTAGATTTCATCCTCCTAGACTCAAGTGATTCCCACCCAAGTTTCCTTAACATACGGCTCAGACTGCTCCGGGGATTAATGTCACTGAGCACAAATCTAGCGGCCTTTCTTTGTACCATTTCCAACTCATTGATGAGCCGAGGCGTGTTCCAGAATAGGTTTTACAAGTGACAAATATCCTAATTCTTTAGCAGACGTACTACTTCCTTTTAATACCCTCATTACAAAGTGCAGGGATTTGTAAGCTTTAGAAACTACACATCCTACCCATTTCATATCATTCCTTACGTGAACGCCCAAATATTTGCAAGAATCTTCTTCTACAAGTATTTCGGAGCCAATGCTATACTGAAAATCTTGCCTTCGCACTTTCCCTATTTTTATGAGACTACATTGTCTTGTGTTTATTTTCATTTTATTTTCAATCGCCCACTTATAGACCAGGTTCAGGTCATCTTGAAGTACTGCGTTGTCTTGTGAGTCATGTATCTATCGATATATACTGGGTTATATTCACATACAGTATGTACACAAGATGGCAATTAGTGAAAATCGAGCATTGATTACATTATTTACAGTATATATTAGGGGGATGGTGAATGCACATTTATATAAGATGAGGGAGGAACCACACGGGAAGGGATGAAATGAATATTGGAAATAGAGATTCACGGGAAACACTAGCACAACAAAGAATCGGGGCATAATTTATGATGAACAACCTACTTGTTGAACAATTAATGCCGCAGCTTCCTATTGAACTGTACGGCATTATTGTTGCTGGCCTTCAGGGAACACGGTAGGCTGTTCCATGCACAGACCCAGTTTGTACGACTCAGTTCTGGGTAGTGGAGCGTACAGCGTAACTCCGCGGCCCTTCTGAGCTGATCGGTAGCCAAGGGAAATTTTGTCTAAAATAGCAGATGTGTCTGTATTATTAAAAAGTTTTCGCTGGTATAAGAAATCAATTTGGGTTAATAGATTCTCAATAGTTGGAAGGCAACAGGTTTGGCGTCTGATTTAAGAGTCTAAGGGCCGGTTTCACCAGTTCCGCTTAACGAACTAAGGGTGGTTTAAACTATCCTCAACGATGTGACCCGTTACACCAGACCATAAGCAATGACCTAAGGTAGGCTTAGATTGAGCGGCCGTGCTCAGTGGCTTAAGACATAAGGATGGTTTAAGCCGTTCACTCATTCGCCAAAATGGCGACCGGCACCATCGTGTCTGGCCCATATCTCAGTAGGTTGAGGGTGTTGTTATATAATGTAGTGAACGAAATAATAAATAAAAAATATTATTAAATGGTTTATAATGACGATACAATATACTGAAGAAATATTTTCTTCCGTGTGATCATTTGCTAAGCACTACTATCTATACCTGTTGATAAAGCCGTAAAGTATATCGTCATCTTTGGTTGAGTGGATAACGTTACTGGAGTGCCTGGGTTCGATTACCAGCTGGGAGGAATGTTTTCGCTTGACTTTTATTGCATTGATTGTTTTATAATTACTCAGTCGTTATAATATAGAGCATACATAGTGTGCATTTTGCGATGAAAATTAAATATATACGTATAACATCACATTCTTTCAACGCGCTGCCACAGGGATTTCCTTCAAGCTCCTAGAATCACGGTAGCGTGTACTACAGACATCATAGCTACTGACAACGTAAAATGAAATACTCTTCTTTATATTGTTAGTACCGCAATGTCCATTTTTGGTTGTTAAACTAAATATTGGCCCTGGGACGGATGTAGAAATCCTTAGCCAATGACGAACTAGCCTAATGTGGATGCTTGCAATACAACATGCTGTGCCATTCGTATACATACTGTATATATATATATATATATATATATCATTAGAAAATACGCACTATATGTGCTTAATGCTATAATATATGCGTATTTATAAAACAAGAGATATAATAAAAACCAAGTAAGAAAACATAACCTTCGCAAGATGCGACCACCTCAATGTCGGGTGTAGTCAATAACATGTTCAGGAAGTACCGTAATGATAAGGAACAAGAAGTTCCGTGACGAACTAAAGAGCCTACCTTTCTTAAAATTAAGATTCAAGCCAATGATTAATCTACAGTATATAAACCTATAATGACGAAATTAATTTGGTAATATCGAAATGTCTAATTAGTTCGAAATATACCTGGTATAATATAGCCTAATAGAGCACTTCAGTTGGCAGTCCTGGTGACTGAATATATTATTAGTTCCATCTTTTAAGGTACAGAATACAAAATTTGGTTGAAGTCCAATGGACGTTACATGCAGTTAGACATTGGATCTATCAGCACGCGTAAAAGCATGTTGGCAACAATGTCATGCTTGTGCTGGTCAGAAATAATCTGAAATATTATGATATCTTGTTGTGCCAATTTTGGATGAAATCCATTTGTTAGTATAGAAGTTACATGTATTTTAAAATTGGACCTATCAGCAGGCATATAATCATGTTGGCAGCACTGATTTATATTAATTACTCCAAATTAATCTAAAATGTCAGGTACTATTCGTGTGCATAGTTTAAAGCTGTCGGCTTGCATACTTTCTGATAAATTTGTATTTGGATAAAACATAGAGAGAGCAATTATTAATATTTGGCAGCCCTGGTGGCTCTTAAGAATACGCTCAGTCATATCTGTTTATGTGCACATATTACATACAAAATGTGGTTGAAATCCGATTGATAGTGCAGAAGTTATATGCATTTAAAAATTGGACCTATCAGAAGGCTTAAAATTATTGTCGCAGCACTGTCATGTATGGCCTCCTGGAAATTAAACTGAAATAGTATTATCTGCATGTGTGCCAATTTTGGAATAGCTCCCATGGATACCTTCCAAGATATGCAACACTGAGCTCAAATTTCAAGTGCGTTTTTCAGCAGCTGGTAGCACTGACATCATTTTCAAATATGGGCTTGAGATATTCCGGTATAGAACTTTACTCCTACAAATTTTGTTTCGATTGCTGCAGCCGTTTAGGAGTTGATATTGGGGGGACAGACAGACAGACAGACTGACTGACAGACAGACAGAAGGACAGATAGACAGACACACATTTGCCCGGATCGATCTCATGAGTCTACTTTTTCCTAATTTTTGCAGAATGTGAAAAGTAGCCTAAAAATACACTGCATTATATTTCAACAACGATTTCCCAGCGTCTACTACAGCTGATGCTCACGTCTCGCAAACACAGTAGGCAATTATTTCTACAACTAGTAATGTACGTATTTTATGGTCGCCAACCCAAACGTAGAACAGCTGTAAGTAGGGAGGCTGGGGGGGGGGGGGGGGGGGGGTTTGACTCAAATACCGTTATTTATGCAAATGAGGGGGGCGTGGCAAGGTCAATGACCTTGAGGTAGGTCATGATCAATGACCTTGAGGTAGGTCATTGACCCCAAGGTCGCCGGGACCCCGGAAGGTAAACAAACCTTGGGGGGTCCAGGAACCGGTTTGAGGGGGGTGTGGGTGGAGGGGAGGGGGAGGGGGGGAGGGGGAGGGGGGAGGTGGAGGGGGAGGGGGTGGTGGCGAGGGTGGGGGATGAGGGGGAAGGATGGAAGAGGCTCTGCACGAGACCCTCCTCGACCCAGTCTCTCTGTTGGACTGAGCGCCTTCTCTGTTATTATCCTGGGCTATATAGCTTTGCTTTGAGCCCGATGAGATCCGAGTGTTGCCGAAGGTTTCCGAATCTTTGTCGGTGAATGAATTGTCAGAGAATTGAACGGTCAACTGGTGTGTGTGTGTGTGTGTGTGTGTGACGTCACAGCAGATTACGGGATGTGAGGTAGGTCATGGACGGGAGTGTTTTGAATGGAAAACATGAATGACGGTGGATGGCGGTGGTTGTTGAACCCTGACGTGGTAGGTTGCTTAGGTGTGAATGGGTCTGAGAGACAAACAAGATGGGGTTGAAAGCGCTCAATGGTAAACAAACATCGATGGTATCGGGAGTAGTGAATGGAATTGAGGGAGAGGGGAATGAACTGGTTGTTGAATGTGCTCAATGGTAAACAAACGTCAATGAATCAGGAGTAGTATTTCCTGTAAATGGTAGGGTGGGGGTAGGATACAAATCGCATGGCATGTTGAGTCGGCCAGCTCGACATGAAATAAAAACAAGAAGGTGTACACCAGATCTGATTTATTAATCCATGAATTATATGTGGCATTAAAACCTAGCCACTTAACAAAAAGTTTATTGCCACGTTTTTGTACAATTTTTTCAACAAGATAATGCTTGGGATATTGCGTCCTTTGCAGTTCCTCCATGTAGAATCCTCCTTGGATTGGCTGCTTGTTGAGGTCATCAAGTAAATAAACAACTGGATTAGAAAGTTTTACCTTGCGAATACGAAATATTTCTGTGCTCCAGTTTGGTGTGTATCCTTTGGCGAAGATTGTTTTATGTTTACTGATGCGCACATAATCACCAATACGTAATTGATGACGTCGTGGATCTACTGTTTTGATTTTGTGATGAATGCGATCCAATTGCGCAATGTTCTTGGTTACAAGGCGTGGTTTCATTTTGATGGTTCTATGTTTAGTGTTGTTGTAACGTGTCACCAGGTCGCCTACAAGTTCAAGCCAGCGATAGGATCCTCTTGCTGTAAATTGTTCCCACATGCGCGTCTTGAGTGTGCGGTTGAAACGTTCTACAACACTTGCCTTTAGATTGCTAAAAGTGGAATAGTGATGGATGTCAAGTGATTTGAGATAAGCGGAAAAAGTCTTGTTGAAAAATTCTTTGCCTTGATCTGTTTGAAGCAAACGAGGTTGTCGTCTTGACCGCTGAACGATGGTCTTGAATGCAGCGGTGACCAGTTGTGCAGATTTATTCCGAACAGGTTCAACAAAGGCCATTTTGGAATAAACGTCGATGACGGTGAGCAGATAGTTGACCCCGTTGTTAGCTTTGGCATAGGGAATCATTTCAACCAGATCAGCTTGCCAAAGATCGTCAACGCCCCGTGTGATGACACGACGACGATGGTAGAGACGACGAGCTGGTCTATGCAACTCGCGAGCAATGCCAGCCTTAACAGGCGAGGGTGTATGAACACGTTGACTCATTAGACAATAATGCCAGCATGACGAAGCTCCTCTTCTATTTCTAAAACTTCCGCCTCGTGTCCGGTATGACCGGCCTGTTCCGATGCACGCAACAGTTGCAGACGTTTAACCAACTTATTTGGATTGTTCCAATAGGCGAAATCGATGAATGGTTTCAAAGTATTAAACGTGATACCGGACGCTGAATTTGCACGGCGAACACTTGCATAGGTGGGAAACAATTTTGATATGATGGTTTTATATTTGAAGCTCTTATTAGCATTTACTGCTTCAGAACGTTTATAATTACGTCTAAAACCATTTGTAGCCATCAAGATGTCTTTATACTTTTCAAGATCTTCTTTATCATAGTCCTCGGTAGAAGGTGTACGTGAAAATAAAAGTTCTAAAAGACCTGGTGTCAATTTATAACGAACTGTTTTAACAATCAAAACATTGTCACTTATCTTGATTGGTGAATCGCCAATTCGAAATCTATTGTTTTTATAGCGAACACCATAGGTAGTATCAGTTTTCTTAGTAAAAAGATCTTCAAGGAAGGGAGTAACCAACGCACCATAATTTTGTAGTAAAATGGATTTTAACCGCACATATTGTTCGGGCGTATTCAATATTTCTTTAAGAGTAGACTGCTTTTCTTTGGCTCTAGTGGGTGTTTCAGCAATTATTGATGTTTTCAAAAACTGGGGCAGCGGTGATTCTTTGGAGCCAGAAGACGGAAGCAATGGAGAAAAAACATCCTCAGGTTCTTCATCATTTTCTTCCTCCTCCTCCTGTTCAATTGTTTGTGTTTCTTTTGAGCGTGTACTAGGTTTTGATGTTCCTTTCAACACAGCTTTCAGAGGTGACTTCAAATATTTTTCGACAAACAGTTCACTGTCGGCATGTGCACGTTTTAGATAGCGAAACTTTTGTCGAATGCTATTTCGTGCACGGATTATGTGCTTTTTTAATTGACTCCCTGTTGTCGCCATGACATCTGAACTAATGATGTTTAGAAAAGCGATGCAGCTACTTAAATACGAATGAAATGATCAAATCCCATGCGGTAGCGTCCATTGTTGACGTTGCTCTGCTTATCAATAACAAGACAACTGTGGTGATGAGCGTTCCAACACATGGCACACAACTGTGTAAAGGCTTGAAAGGTCATGTCTGGGTTCACGTGATCATCGTAGACGTGATGCATGTTGCGCTCATCCTGTCGGAAGAGAACAATCACGTTGGCATTGTCACGAATTAACTGTTTTGGTATTCGCGAATAGGTTTGAGCGAGATAAAAACAATCAATATATTTATGACGTCCCATGCTAAAGTAAGCCTGAATAATACCCTGTCGTTCTGTGGCCACATCGTCAAAAATCATAAGCGAATGGGGGCGAACATTGTCTGGAGAAATGACATCTTCGTGTGCTGCGAATGTGAAGTAGCCCATGTTGCGCAGACCTGACATGACCTGTTCCAAGAACACATACAGCGGTTGATACAGCGATTTGGCAAAAATATAGATATTTTGAAAGCGCACTCCGTTTAAGGAGGTGATGAGGGTAAGCAGAAGATTGTTTTTTCCACATCCCGACGGGCCGGCGATGAGACAGCGAATGGAGGATGGGAAGAGTGATCCATGACGTTGTTCGGACGATGTTGAGAAGAGGTGTGAAACCAAGTCTCCCACCGGAAGTGAATGTTGTTGCTTAATAATCTGCATATCAACTAAATGTGAAAGGGGAAGAGCTGGTCTCTATATACATGAGGCAAACGGGTGTTTCAGTTCCAGTGTAACCATGGACGCCTTTGGAAGAACTCTCAAAACAAATGAACGATTTGCTTTGACAAACGATCCAAAACATGATACAGATCCGGCTACTAAACGATATGTCGATGCTAATGTATTGTCACGCACTACAGATGGCAATTACGACTTTAATGGAAAGCGATTGACCAATATAACAGAACCCGTATTACCCTCGGACGCATGTTCAAAAAAGTATGTAGATTATTACCGATTACGACGTATCAAAGGAGATTATGAGGCTCAGAATAAACGTATTACAGGCGTTGCAGATCCTGTGAACGATCAAGATGTGTGCACCAAAGCCTATATGTTAACCAATGCTGTGGTGTTAACAGAAGCAAAGGACTATGACGTACACCAACGTCGAATCACTCAGCTGGCTCTTCCAACAAACAACACGGACGCTGCTCGAAAGGACTATGTAGATAACAAGGTGAAACAGGTGCTCAGTATTGTGCTCACCCTAACTGCAAAGGGCTATACAGCAAATAATGCACGCCTTGTGCATGTGGCCGATCCTGAAGATGATCAAGATGTTTGTACAAAACGGTTTTTAAACTCTGAAATGGAAAAGGTGTGGGAAATTAAGGAGAACGCTCTACAGATGAAGCGAAGACGAATAGCCGAAGTTGCTGATCCTGTGCAACCTCACGACGTGACGACCAAACGATTCTTGGAACAACGGTTATCGCTTTTTATTAAATCAATACCCTCTATATTTCTGCTTCACATTGTAAACCAACAACCGGTAAAAGATCCCAATAACCTCGCCTACATACTACGTTCGGGGTATGACAATTACCGTTTAATGTATGATGGTGCCATTCGTGTAATTGAGTATGCACCAGATTTGAAACATTTAGAGGTACGATTAAACGGTAGTGTTCAACCACTTATTGATCAACCGGTGAAAGCCGGAGACAAATTATTCTTTCACTTGAAACTCTCGTCTGAAGAAAAAGAGGCGGGGAAAACGATGAACGATTTTCCTCTGTATATAGAACTTGAATATACAGGCACCATTGAATAAATAACTACAGGTTCCCTTCCTGAGGAGCGTTAGTTGTGTTCTATACTTTTCGGTGTGAGGTTGTCTTGTTCTTTGGTCGCGATGGTGAAACAGAGATATGTGGTGAAGAAGAGGAAGAAGTTGTCCAGAAAGGGAGGTTTTAAAGCTATTCTTCATGCGGCACGTCAAGCTTCGCGCGGAGAAACAAATAGTGAGTTGGCTATTAAGAAAGCACTCCGAGCAGCACGATTGCACGCGAATCCCAAAAGTAAACTACGTTTTAGAAAACGTGCCCGAGTTATTCCTGTGCCGAAACGTGGTGGATTTTTACCTGCACTGTTTGCTGGACTAGCAGCCCTGGGTTCACTTCTTGGAGGAGCAAGTGCGGTAGCACGAACGGTGAAAGCTGTTGAGGAGGCGAAGCAACAGTTGAAGGAAAGTGAAAGGCATAATAAAACTATGGAGGCCATAGCACTGCGCGGCAAAGGTGTGAACATGAAGCTAGCACCCTACAAGAAAGGACTCGGCATTTACATGTCGCCAAAAAACGGTTAATCGATGCACTGCCACGACGAGCCATGACGCATGAGGAAGTTATAAGATATGCAAAACAGCTTAAGATCTCCCACTTTCGAGGCGTGTTTATGCGCAACCAGCTACCGTCTCGACCACGGAGCCATGAAAGTGCAGTTGTCAATTTGGATGACAGTCATGGACCGGGAACGCATTATGTGGCCTACATAAAGCATGGGCGAACCGTGTGGTACTTTGACAGTTTTGGAAATCTTCCTCCTCCGACAGAGCTTGTTCGCTATTTTGGAAGCAGTGCAACAATACACTATAATGTGAAACGAGTGCAAAATTTTAACACGCAACAGTGCGGTCGTCTATGTTTGACTTTTCTATATAAGACCGAGCACGGCGGGTGACGTGGTCATTATGACAACAGAAAGTAGAACGTTTACAGTGCACGGACAAGGTGCGGAAGTAACTGTTGACTTTTATCCTCCTATTGAATTGGGACGACGACCCTACGTGCTGGGACTTGTTTCGTTTGAAGGCTATAATAGAATCTGCAACATAATTGAAGACGTCAATGATAAGTTCTACTACGATGACTATGTGTTAACTCTACCGTCTGGCAGCTACACCGTAGATGATATTCACGATCACATCTACACAACTCTCACCAAAGAATTTAGTCTAAAAGCATTTCTGGACGGGACACGCAAGTTTGAACTCATAGCCAACAACGTGACACATCGCTGCAGTATTCTTTCTTCTTTTAGGATTGATTTTAAATCTCAACCAGATTCGATTGGGTCATTGTTAGGCTATTCACCACAAGTGTTAGTACCAAACGTGATACACAAGTCTGACCAACCGGTGAAAATAATTGAAGATCATCACATATCTGTCACGTGTAATATTATTACAGACGTCTACACCAATCAAGATCCCTCGCATTCGCTTTATGATTTTATTGTTACTTCACCTGGTGGTTATATCATCCGCGAAAACCCGTCGGTGGTGCTCTATCATCCTGTGAGTGTGACCAACATCAGGAATATTACCTTAAGACTGGTGAATAGAAACCAACGTCTCATCCGGTTAGACCCTCATACACCTGTGACCTACAAACTGTATCTGAAGCCAGCATGAAACAAGTGTATAAAGCGGCAACGCTGTCAAGAGCAGGTGTTAGTTGTGCTCAACACGTGTACAGGTTAACACGTGTCAACAAGCAGATCCTACAACAACTTGGTTACATCTTACGTCATGAATTCGATTCTAGACGTGACAAACCCTGTCGAAGTACAGGAGGGCATTGTAAGAATTGAACACCATTCCTACCAACCGTATACTCAGGGACTAAATAATAATGATGAGATTCGAATTACTATTAACCAACAAGATATCTACACGCTTCCACATGAAAGTTACATCCAGATTGAAGGGCAACTCACCAAATTGGATGGTACCATTCCAACAACGTCAAAGTTGGCCAACAATGCTTTGGCCTTTTTGTTTTCTGAGGTTCGCTACGTGATCAACGGTATTGAAGTGGATACTACTCGAAATGTTGGCATAACAAGTGTCATGAAACTTTATCCCTCGTACGGAAGCGAAGAGAGTAAAGCTTTTTGTATGGCTGGTTGGTGTCCCAACTCAACCAACGACTGGATGATTAACGATGATGGTACATTTACTGGAAATTTACCTCTAAAATTAATACTGGGCTTTGCAGAGGATCATAAGCGCATTGTTGTGAACGCAAGACAGGATCTGATTCTTGTACGAGACAGGAGTGATTATAATGCGCTAAAGGGAGCTGATACAGCGCCAATAGATACAAAAATTCTACTGCAACGAATTCTATGGAAAGTACCGCACGTTACTCTATCAGATCAGAAAAAATTGAGTCTGCTCAAGATTGTGGAGAAGGATACAGCTTTACCAATTCAATTTAGAAGCTGGGAGCTGCATGAATACCCGGTATTACCACTCTCCGATACACATACTTGGTCTATAAAAACCTCACGGTATACAGAGCGGCCACTCTACGTCCTGGTTGGATTTCAAACAGATCGCAAATATCAACAGAATAAAGATGCATCAAAATTTGATCACATCCAATTACGAAATATACGACTCTTTTTGAACGGAGTTACCTTTCCCTATGAGGGAATGGATTTAAACTTTAACAAGAACAAATATGGTAAGCTCTATGACATGTTTGTAAACTTTCAGTCTTCCTATTATCAGAAAGAGGCATGTCCGCTATTATCGCCACAAGACTTCAAGTCCAAGGCGCCTCTGGTGGTGATGGACTGTTCGTATTTGGAGGAGTCGATGAAGGAAACAACAATTGATATCAGACTAGAATTTGAAACATCGACAGTTATTCCAGAAAAAACAACAGCCTATTGCCTTATTGTTCACGAGGCACAAGTGTTTTATCAACCGCTGTCCAATATGGTGACCAGAGTATAAATAGCATGTCTTCCTGTATTGCCCTTCACAGTCATGGAAAGCTACGATGAAGTCACAACCCCCTCTGCGAGGTGGGTCTGCAAATGTGAAAGTGATTCACCAGGCTCAGATGAAGATTCAAGGTTTACCATTTATCGCGCCCTAGTGAGTGAAGCTATAACTGCCTATCACAAGAATCATACTGTGCTTAGAATGCCGCCGCATCTGGTTCACTATTTACCAGATGGATTCATGTCTACGTTTGGTATTCATGACAGGGGCTACAACAACAAGCCCATCGCTAATCAAACAAATAATGTGGACGATGGCGTTGCCAAAGCTTCATCTTGTCATGTTGGAGAGCGGGTAGATTGCATGGACTGCAAATGCGATCGTTGCTCAACAAGTCGAGACGCTGATGCAGCATTTGAGATTTATCGCACCCTGGTGAGTTTAGCAATACGCGCCTACCATAAAGCACAATTTCTTCGTGAAATGCCGCAGCATCTGATTGCCTATTTACCAGCTGGATTTCTGACCGCGTACGGTGCACACGACATTGACCTTAATTGGGATAAGCTACCATTACACCTCCGTATGTCGGCGGATGTTGCAGCCTGTCGTCCTTGTCGTAGACACTTTATGCATCGAGGAGATTCTCACTGTGATTGGGATGGTCCAAATCCTATGATAAAAAATTGTAAGCGATGTACTGATAACTTTATGAATAAAATTGTGTAATTGATTCTTTGTGTGTATATTATTTTCCCGCTCCTATCCAATCAGTTAGTTGTTAAGAAGCAGCGGTGGTGGAAGGTGTGATATCCGTCGCCATGCCGAAAACATTGATTGTCGACGTGCAGGGTTTCAAGGTGAACGGAAACAAGTTTGTATTTAAAGAAGTAGGAATTATTGACTGCACAACCATGTGGGCACCAAGAGTAACCAGTTTTGTCTTTGAACCACCGTTTCCATTGCATTTGCAGTCAGACGAGGACAGAAGACAAACAGAGTGGTTGCAACGCAATTTGGGACTAGTCTGGAAAGAAGGCGACATTCCTTACCAGCATCTATCACTTGTTCTGAAAGCTCACTTGTTTGGTGCTGACCTTGTATTTGTAAAGGGAAGTGAAAAAAAGGAATGGTTGCGTCAGTATGTTAATTCAACATGTCAACTTGTTGACCTTCATGATCTGGGATGTCCTGCACTGTACAACCTATCCGTGCCTGATGAACCTCTACAAAATAAAACACTTCAAAATGTTTGGAAGCTTTTTGATTGGCTAGCTCGCAGAGCATGTCAAAACTTGCATGTTGAGTGCAAAGCGTCGTAACGTCAGCTTCAGTGTGAGACATACCAGTGATCAGTGTGGACGTGTAGTAATATGGCAGCAATTGAAGGTTTGGACTCAAACCCCACAGAGCGAGCTATTGTCAAGTTTTTTGCCTGTAAAAAAAAGCTTGACAGTTTCACAGATGAGGAATTGAACGCTTTGCCCAAGGCGTTCCTTTTTTATGTTGCTTCAAACGCGGTGAAAAATATTTGGCACAGTACCTAGTGAATGGAGCAGAGATCCTGGTCTGCGTGAACTACAACCATGCACTGACTTTAGTCATCACCAGCAAGTGTCTATTACTAAAATGCCATCCATTAGACAGTGTGGAACGTGTCAGCTCATCAAATTGTACCACGGCCATACAAATATACCGTCCTGTAAAGACTTTGCTTCATCATTCCATGGTTGCGATGAAGAAGAGGAAGAAGAGACAGCAGCGGCAGTATCGCCAGCACCAAAAAGTAAGACAACGATTGAAAAAGATATATCGGACCTTTGCTGGTCATGGTCTAGTTAACAAGGCCATTGATGTACTTCCCATTGAACTGCATATTCCCGGCTATCAATTTTGTGGACCTGGAACTAAACTAAACCAACGTCTAGCACAAGGTAATTCTGGAATCAACAAATTGGATGCTGCGTGTAGAGATCATGACATTGCTTACAGCGACAAGAATTCAGAAGTACGTCGAGTTGCAGACCACATTCTTCTGAGAAAGGCTGTGCAGCGCGTGACATCATCTACTGCTTCCATTGGTGAAAAGATTGCAGCCTTGATCGTGGCAGGAGCTATGAAGTCAAAGCTAATGATTGGTGGTGGTTGTGGACTAGCGAGGAAAAGGACAAAGAAATAACCATGAATCAAATATTGTTAAGTATTTATTTGAGAGTCAGTCCACCAGATTACAGCATTCACAAAAGATGTTTTGGTTTCTTCTTGTAAAAACATACAATTGTAATAAAAAAGAATTGAAAAATTAAAGTGTGTTCTTATTTACTAGGTGTGGAAATGTCCAAAAGGCAAGCTATTTACACCATCCCACAACCGTTTATTGTCATATGTAGACAGCGATGTTTTATTTTGATTTACTGTAAATATATTATGGTTCTTTGAAAGAATGCGTGTTTGCTGGTACAAGCGAGAGGTGTTTGTGTAGAGTACACATCGATATTCCTCAACATTGAGGAATTGTGTGACGCTACGAATAACACCCTTCGCTTTGCATTGACCTTTATTCTTTTGTGTTGAAAATGCGTACATTTTCGGTGCCAAAGCCACAAATTCCGTCATAACATCACCAGCACACTCATCCTTAAATAGGCCAATGTGTTTTTTATTCATGGGAATTATGCCAAACATATTGTTAACTTCATAGTTTGAGTTATCAAAGTAACTTGGATGTTCTCTCATCACAGAGTAAATATCCGTCTTATTGGTTTGATAAATAAGACTGTCTGTATCCATATACAGTAATTTTACATCTCCAAACTTTTGTTTGGCAAACTCATAATGAAATTGATACATTACAAATTTTGAATAGTCAAGTATTACCATTCCTAAGTAAATTGGTTTGTTATACATGATTTCTGTCTTTGACAATTCAATGGTTACTAAATCAGTTTCAATAACTCGTACTGAATGGAAATTGGGCATAGCAATATATTTTCGTGCGCCATATCGACCATCCCAGTGGTTTACCAAATGAATAGTTCTTTGCTTTCTAATATTTTCCATAGATTTACCGTAGCATGCATTGTTCATTAATTTATAAAAATTTGACTCGAATGTAGTCTTGGCGTGCTGCCGATAATGAGTATTTAATTGCATGTACGGTTGTAACCATGGTTTCTGGTCAAAACAAATAATGCGGTGAATGGTTTGTAGCTTCAAACCGTGTTTCAAACATTGCATTAAATTTTCGATGTGTATGACGTAGCGATTTTTCGGATTTAACGTTGCCATCAACTTTTTATTGTTGGAACGTGAACTGGGAGGTTGTAGTTTTTCAACACAAAATGGTAGATCAGAATGATCATTGTGTATCTCGCGGGGATATAATATGTCAACTTCTAGAACATAGCCACGTGTGTTATTGCTCAACGCGTCCTGTAAATTAAAATTTGAAACTTCATCTGAAGTCAGCCATCGAAAATTTTGATACGGAAGCGGTTTTTCCATAGCATATCCGTATAAATTGTTACAATCCAGGTAGGTGAGGTATGTTGTAGGTTGCTTTGGTTTGTATGTATCCATATATGGATTATTTGCTTTGGCATGCTTTTGCACAAGCGATACAAGCCCGCCACGTATCCCGCGTTCAAAAAAGAGCAACATGTCGATGTCAGTTAATAGTTCCAGTTCTATTTCAGTCACCTTCAACATACAGTCCCAACTGTATCCGGCAAGGGTGTAGTAATGGGCTGGCTCTAGATTGTAGATTTCAAGACACAGTTTGCGAAAGTGTTCAAACACGTCTGTCAAAAGTAGTGTATCAATTTTGAGGTATAAATCAGCATACTCGCCCAAAGTTGATATCTTGAACACGTCCCATACTTTTTGAGCGTGTAAATAGTCTTCTTCAGAAATATGACTTTTTGTTAAGTCATTGTAAAATTTATCCTTTGAAGGGAGTGCAGTTTCCTCCAAACATGCCCAATTGTTTACATGATTATAGGGAAACACCCCTTTTCGAATGCATAATTCAAATTGATCGTCACCAGTAAAGTTTTGACGTACAGAATTCAAATTGTTTGGGTGAAGCCCTTGAACCAGCGCATCCAATGATGATGCGAGGAATCTATACGAATCTAAAAATCGTATACTAATTCCATTTCGCCATTTTGTAAACGAAATAAAATTTTCATGATTTTGTGGAATTAAAGAAAACTTTTGGTTTTCAAGGTTAACAAATTCCTTAATAATTAGATGACTGTCATACCGAGACATGTTGTGCAAGAAACAAGAAATATAGCGTGCTCTTTTATAGGCCAAATTACATGCACTATGAGCCGCTCCTCTAAATTTGCCAGTGTACCGATTATGGTCTCTCACTGGCGTGTCACAAGTTGCTATTGGTTTTTGACAAATGTGGCAAGTGGTTGCTGTTGCAAAAGCCACCTCGTCTGCATCCAACATTTGAAGCGGAATTGGGTTTTCCAGGATATTGTACACCCGATCTGCCAAGGCGTCCAATTCATTTAAAAACCAAGCAGCAGCATTTGCATCGCGATAAGATTTGAAGTAAGAAAGCGAAGGGTCATATGAGCAAATCACGTTTAGAGCACAACTGAATGGCACATGTTGTTGTACTTGTTGAGTGTACGGGCGTGCTGGATCCGGGTTACATGTGTCAATGGGTGTGGTTAAACATTCAAAATCTGCATATACTGTAAATGGAAGCGGTTCTTGACGAGACACATTTTGAAATTTCATACTGGCTTTATCCTTTTCTGGGAATGTAATTTTTACAGCTGGTTGTGTAATGCAATCAATAGTATGGGCTGTCAACTTTTGATTGCTAGTAAAATATTGCAAACAGCGATCACATATATATATACCCTATTTTTACTCTTTGTAACTTGTGAACGAACTAGTCTGGAAAGATCTTTGATATAACAATAATGGTTGCTTTGATATAACAATAATGGTTGCACAATTCCCCTTCAATGTACAATAAATTAAAATGCTTTTCTTTTTTTTCCTTTGTCACATAGAGTGGCCCAATAACTTTGTCCCCTTCAACTCCGTATACATTAATGGAGTAAAGCGGATTTTTAGATTCAAAACGAGAAATGGCGTTGAGGTCCATTGGGAATTCTATGTCTGCTAAATTTAGACTGATCATTAATTCCATAAATTTCTGGTGATATTTGTCCATTCTGTGAACATTTTTACTTGCAGAACATAGCCCAGCAGCCAGGGACCAAATAAAGCAGAAAACATCATTATTATCCACATTGATAACTGCGTGACGGTTTTCCAACTGTTTAGGCAAATTAACATGAGATGACCCACTATTTATGGGATCAAAGGTGCATACATTAATTTTAAGATGATTAATAGCTTCCAGCGATTTGCCGCTTTCTAATTCTTGAAACTCAGCAAAGCGTGTTGTGAGTTTATCAACAATGTTTTTACTATACCAACTGTGTATATTATCAGTGCGGTATAATTTAGTCATGTGTGTGTGTAACTAGATTGGCTGAATGATTTCGACACCTTGTTTCAAAATAGCAAAGTCACATAATAATTCAGCGTTAACCTTTAACGCTACATGTTCTCTTAAACAGTCTTGTATTTTGTTTTGAAAAATGTTGTAACTAGTGTTTAAATATTCATTGAGATTTAAAATGTTTGCATCATTATTGACTTTAGTGCAACAGATATTGTTATTGAAACAACTATCCACATCTTGCCAACTTTGTATCGGTGGTGACATGATGTCCCCTAGTACTTAACAATTACAAAAACTGAACGGTTTGCAGAGAGAGTGAACCAAAGTTTATTTTCCCTGCAAATTCCGTTTTTACATAAACTAATTTTAAATTTTATTTTTTCTTCTATGAATTCCACAAGACATCTTTTGTTTTCCAGTCCCATGTATTTTAAATAGATGGTCCCTTTGTTGAGATCGGCTACATCTTCCTCGCTGAGTTCCTTGAATCTCGACGGTAGAAATACTGTAAAGTCCTCCAGTTCACAAAGAATACGTTCCCCAAATTTCGTCTTGACTCGACGAACAGCAGTTACCAAATAAGACTCGTTTACCTGCAGATCCTGTAGTCGTTTAGTCTCTGGTCCAGCATCTTTCCCTATGGAATTCGCATTTTTTATTGCCGACATTCTGAAATCGAATTTGATATCTATAATAGTGTTTTAGTATACCTAAGCCATTAGCAAATATGTATATACACACAAAAGTTATCAAAACCCTTCTACACACCCATTATCGCTAGCCACTAATTTAATTGTCAGCAGCTTGCGTTCACCATTTTCCTACTTCTCCTCAATCCATTACAAGAACACAGGTTATCAAACAAGTTATACACCCAGGTGCTACATGGTCAGGAGCTGGCCATGACTGTACTTTGGTGAAGTCGGGTCAGATTGCTTGTATAATTTAACTGTTCCCGGGCAAAGCCGGGGCAAACTGCTTGTGTAATTTAACTGTCCCCCCGGGCGAAGCCGGAGCGGGTTACTAGTATAATATATAACTGTTCCCGGGTGAAGCCGGGGTGAATTTCTTGTATAATTTAACTGTTCCCGGGCGAAGCCGGAGCGGGTTTCTAGTATAATATATGACTGTTCCCGGGTGAAGCCATGGCAGATTGCCTGTATAATTTAACTGTTCCCGGGCGAAGCCAGGGCGGATTGCTTGTATAGTTTAACTGTCCACCGAGTGAAGCCGGAGCGGGTTTCTAGTATAATATATAAATGTTCCCGGGTGAAGCCGGGCAGATTGCTTGTATAATTTAACTGTTCCCAGACGAAGCCGGAGCGGGTTTTTAGTATAATATATAACTGTTTACGGGCGAAGCCGGGGAAGATTACTTATATCATTTAACTGTCTCCCGGGCGAAGCCGGAGCGGGTTTCTAGTATAATATATAACTGTACTTGGGTGAAGCCAGGGCAGATTGCTTGTATAATTTAACTGTCTCACGGGTGAAGCTGGAGCGGGTTTCTAGTATAATATATATCTGATCCCGGGTGAAGCCGGAGTGGATTGCTTGTATAATTTAACTATCCCCCGGGCGAAGCCGGAGCGGGTTTCTAGTATAATATATAACTGTTCCCGGGCGAAGCCGGGACGGATTGTTTGTATAATTTAACTGTTCCCGGACAAAGCCGGGGCAGATTGCTTGTGTAATTTAACTGTTCTCGAGCGAAGTCGGTGCATGCTTTTGGTATAATATAACTGTTCCCGGGCGAAGCCGGGTTGGGTTTCTGGTATAACATAACTGTTCCCGGGCGAAGCCGGGTCGGGTTGTTTGTATATTATATCTGTTCCCGGATGAAGCCGGGGCAGGTTGCTTAAATAATTTATCTGTTCAATACATCCCAAGTGCATGGGGGCTACATTGGTCGGGAGGTGATGATTTAAATGTCCTTAACTAAATAGGTTACTTGACCTGGAACTGATGTATAGAAGTGAATGCATGTCTCGGTGCTAATGTTACATAAATCCTTCACCTTTGCAATACATAAGAGATCATTATCTATTCCATGACTGCCTCGAGCACTGTAATTATCTCGCGGGCAATGCAGTGAAATCGGCAACATTTAATTGGATAATAACAGTAATTATATATAATTGAGCTGCATTCATTTTATATATCCCAGGCAGCTAGTGGTTTAAGATGCAAGTCACGTTAAAACCAATCTTATTACATGCTATGAATTCTGCTCGTTTCATACTTGAAGTAATTATTGCTTGTCTGATTCATACCGTATAACTTTTAAACCAGCTTTGTCAATAGGCCATTATACTATTAAAATTCTAAACATCTTCATGTGGATTTAAACCTACCATCTCAGCATTTACAAGTACTGTAATGTACAGTTGTTGTTTGAGTCTTCAGTCTTTTGACTGGTTTGACGCAGCTCTCCATGCCCCCCTGTCCTGAGCTAATCGTTTCATCTCTACATAGCCCCGACACCCTACACCCGACACAATCTGTTTAACATATTCTAACCTTGGTCTACCCCTACAGTTTTTGTCCTCGACCCTTCCTTCCATAACTTAGCTTGCTATTCCTGGTGTCTTAATATGTGTCCTACCAATCTATCTCTTCTCTTCATTAGCAGTCGCCAGAAACATCTCTCCTCTCCCACTCGTCTTAATACCTCTTTATTTGTTACTCTCTCTACCCATCTGATCTTTATCATTCTCCTGTAACACCACATTTCAAATGCTTCAATTCTCCTCTTTTCTGTACAGTACAATCACTTATTTTGTAAACCATTTGGCTGAGTTAGTCTCCCAGTAGCACATAGTCAAATATATACACTAGGATATACTTTAAAGTTATATACTTAAGTATGTTGAATATTACCTGATAGACAAGGATCCAATTGTAATCTGGTGTGAATGCTGTAAGCTCGTAGTTAACTCTACTTTCATTTCAATTCTGCTCGACTATTTATACCCCTCCGAATACAGGAAACGCCCATGGATTACCGTTCTTTTCACACAAACATGACCTCCATACGGCATTACCCTGCATTAATACAGGAATCGTTACTGACCTTTCTTTCACCAGAAATAGCTCCACACTGTATAACCCTGTACAACTATCTTAAACACTCCTAATTAATCCGCCTTTCACCAGAAAACACACAGTATATAAAGAGAATGTTCCTTTTCACAACATATCATTCGCTGCAATGTCTGGCAACAAGAACGATGGCAGTATGGGGCTGGAAGAAGAAGAAAACCATGAGGAGTTGACGCTTGATCTGTTAATGTAAGTATTATTTATTTACTAAAGCCTTATGTAGCAGCACGCCAGTCTCTCACGGCTGGGTGCGTGGTTCAATTCCAGTCACTTTATGTTAGATCTGTGCTGGGCAAACCAAAAGCAGACAGGTTTTTCTCTGGGAACACCAGTTTTCCCTGTCAAAATTTTCTTTCGACAACACCCTCCGCTATCATTTCTTTTTATCTGTCATTCATTTAAACATTGACTCTAAAAAGTGAGACAGGCTTTGGCAGCCAACACAGATCTTTCTCGCCGCTAGATGGAGTTTAATTCATTCCATTCCTGATCTGGTCAAATACTGGAAGCAAGCGGTGTTTTTTTTTTCTTCTTCAAAATGATTAGAAATACTGAGCGTAGTTACCGCCTTTGTAGCCCATGTTTACTTGGGTGTGAGTAGAATTTGTCTGATAACCCGTGTTATTGCGATGAATAAAAAAAAGGATTGGGAAGGAAGTCAGATTTTTTTAAGTGTGTTAAAATCCTTCAGTATGCCTTCCTTTGGAGGGGGAGTAAAGCCAGTGGTTACATGTTCTTACTTTATGACATGTAAAAGATCCGTCCACAGACTAAACTTGTGTGAAGCTAAATTGACAGGTTAGATTTTGTCAAAACAAGTTCCAACATTTACCACTAGATGGCATTATTATCTGGTAGCAAAAAAAAAACTTGGAACTTGTAGCTCACCCTAAAGGCGTTCGCTGGAAGCAGCTACATACTCAAGTGAGTCACACATGTTCGTGAACACTGCCAGCACTGAAACCCATACTCAAGTTCCAACATTCACCACTAGGTATCATTAATATCTAGTAGCAACATTTTGAAACTACTTAAAATGAACAGAACTTGTAGCTCACCCTAAGGGCGTTCGCTGGAAGCTGCTACAGACTTAGGTGAACTGTACTTGCTGTCACACACTCCCAGCAATTCACAATACAATATTTAGATAAACAAGCGTTATAAAACAATTTTGTTGTACTCTTTATTGTATATCTTTTTTTTATAGTTTTGGAAATGATCCAGTTTTGGTGGAGTTTTTTACGGAGTTAATGTCAGCGATGGAAGGGCGTTGGAGAGAAGAAGAAGATGAAGAAGAAGAAGATGATGATGATGATGATGAAGAGGAAGATGAAGAGTCAAAATAAATCATAATTTTACTTTGTTTGCTTCTGGTTTTATTTGTTTTTACATTCACCCTACCAAGCAAGCCAGAGTTCAACACCCACCATCCATCTCCATTCATGATTCAGACACGTTTAGCTCATCATTTGTCCCGCACCCTCTCAATCACCGTAAGGTCATTCCCAGACATGACCTACCATACAACCCGTTGTCAATCTCAGGATTAGTCATCCCATGTGACGTCACACACAGGTTAACCGTTCAAATCTGTTTATTCATTCACACAAACACCTATGTTCATTAAACATCCACCCACGCATCGATGTTTGTTTACCATTGAGCGCTTTCAACCCCATCTTGTTTGTCTCTCAGACCCATTCACACCTAAGCAACCTACCACGTCAGGGTTCAACAACCACCGCCATCCACCGTCATTCATGTTTTCCATTCAAAACACTCCCGTCCATGACCTACCCCACATCCCGTAATCTGCTGTGACGTCACACACACACACACACACCAGTTGACCGTTCAATTCTCTGACAATTCATTCACCGACAAAGATTCGGAAACCTTCGGCAACACTCGGATCTCATCGGGCTCAAAGCAAAGCTATATAGCCCAGGATAATAACAGAGAAGGCGCTCATTCCAACAGAGAGACTGGGTCGAGGAGGGTCTCGTGCAGAGCCTCTTCCATCCTTCCCCCTCATCCCCCACCCTCGCCACCACCCCTCCCCCCCTCCACCTCCCCCCTCCCCCTCCCCCCCTCCCCCTCCCCTCCACCCACACCCCCCTCAAACCGGTTCCTGGACCCTCCAAGGTTTGTTTACCTTCCGGGGTCCCGGCGACCTTGGGGTCAATGACCTACCTCAAGGTCATTGATCATGACCTACCTCAAGGTCATTGACCTTGCCACGCCCCCCTCATTTGCATAAATAACGGTATTTGAGTCAAAACCCCCCCAGCCTCCCTACTGCTGTAGTTGTGGACAATTATTACAACGGTTAGAAACAAATGATAACCGTGACCAACATGACAAACAAATTCATTCTCGGAGGATCAATACTGCCGAAATTATTTCATATTATATGTATGATGCGAATACAATAATAGTGTTCAAGTAGCTCCCTAGATATTTATGTTGTCATTCTTTCCTTATATTGCATATGATCGTTATGCAAGTAATTCAGCACGGCTGGGGTTATGTTGGCATAACGGTACGACTACGTGTTCTTTGCTAAAGGGAGCATTACTCACCAAGCGAAGATCTTTGACTCTCGCTGCCATGTTCGCTCAGCCATGGCTTAGCTAAGCGAAGTACGAGACGGACTGGTGCAACGCATAGCCTTAAGCAGTCGTATTTAAGAATCGCTTAACAGTGAGCCACCCTTCGCAAAGGAGGGTTTAAGCGACCTCGTGGTGAAACCGGCCCAAAGTCGGAATTTTTCGAAGGAATGAATTTAGTGTCGCCTCCGTAGCGTAGCGGTCAGCATGGTTAGCTGCTGCGCCGGAGGTCCTGGGTTCGATTCCCGGCTTTGCCACGAAATTTGAAAAGTGGTATGAGGACTGGAACGGGGTCTACTCAGCCTCCGGTGGTCCAAATGAGTAAAGGGGGTTCGATTCCCACCTCAACCATCCTCGAAGTGGTTTTCCGTGGTTTCCCACTTCGTCTTCAGGTAAATGCCGGGATGGTTCCTACTGTAAGGCCACGGCCGCCGCCTTCCCACTTCCTTGCCTAACCATCCCACTCTTCCCATCCCTTCATCAGGCCCCCTGTTCGCTTTGCAGATGAGGCCGCCTGGGCTTAGTGCTGGTCACACACCCCAGTTGTATCACCGACCCATAGTCTCAAGCTCCAGGACACTGCCCTCAGTGGCGGTAGAGGTGAGATCCCTCGCTTAGTCCGTGGGAAAAGTCAACCCTGGAGGGTAAAACGATAGCAAAAAAATAGAATAAATAATTAGTGGCCCTAGTCATAAGCACTCCGTAGTGGGCTTAAATCAATAATA